>JAIGNY010004579.1:127500-332500 GCA_020152595.1 Chiridota heheva
AGCTGGATCTTTGTTGACAAGGGGATGTTATTGAGATGTAACTATCACAAAGTTGAAGTGGATGTGTGTGCATGTGTGGGTAGCATGAATCCTGAGTCCAAGCTGTAATGGGAAGGCTTGTAATTTCTATGGGTGAAATATTGTAACAGATACAACACATGCTGCAGAGGTGGCCATCTCATTGTGGGGGTATGATCAGTATAGAGAACAAACATGCATGGTTACGTCACATAACGTGATCACCGTCTGCCAAACAAGCTGGATGGCAAAAAAGTCTTGTTTACGTTATATAACTCATTACCCCCAATGATAAATTTTGTTACCTATGAAAATATCCCTAGGAATATATTAATAAATCACCAAAATGGGAACCAATGATGGACTTAGCCATTTAAGGGCCTGTAATTTAAAACAATTGTTCTCCCCAACAAATGAGTTTCCTTGTATTTCTCACCTTTGACAGTAGGTGTTTATGTGCAGAGGATATATTCAGAGAATATATTCCTTCTGCATGTCTTACCCCTCACCAGATTTCTTAAAGTGAAATGTTTTCATGTGCAGTGAGTGGCTCAAAGCTTTTAGCTGAGCCTGGCACTGGAGTTTGAATTACAGACTTATTGCTACTGTGTTCACAGGGGAACCCCTACTGAGGTGACGGGGTGCTACACCATTTTTCCAAATGGTTTTTAATTTCAATGAATTTCCAGAAGTCTAGTTTCAACTAAAATTTTCTCATGGAATGTAATGGCAACTTTTGTTTTACTTCTTACCTTGATAAGTATCCTAAAGAACTAAAGAAATTATTTTAGAAATGTCTCTCCTGATTAAGTTTCTTCAAGTATTCAGTATTTTCAGTGTAGTATGGCTGCATGTTACCAAGGTAGTTGTAAATGTCATAAGCAATGTCAGGAACTCCAATGGATTCAAAACTTCTTTATCGGCTTGAACAAAGCTCCAGGCAAAAGCTAAATATCGCTTTTTTGTTCATGATTTAGTTACACATACTTAGATAAAGATTCTGATCCAGAACTCGTCATTTTGATTTTATGTATCACATGTGTATTAAAACAGTGTGTGTACGGTATACAATATATGCAGGATACCTGTTCTGTGAATGGATGGATCACTCTTGTTCTTTTGCTGTCCAACATGTCATCGTAAACAAAAAAGGTCACATGATATGATGTCATTTACCACCTCTATAACAACCCTTCTGTTAAATCCCATTGACACATCATGGCAGCAGTCCACCTTCTTTGAAAGCTTGAAGAAAAGTGGGGCCCAGCTTACTTATTTGTCTTAGAAGGCATTTGTATTTATGATACTGATTTGTCATCTTCGTCAGTGGGAAAAGAAGTTTCCAGGAATGCGTCAATAACAGGCAAGAATTGTGGTGGACATGGAACACAATTCTGCTTCTCCATTCAAAGAGCCCAGATTTCAGCAATAAATTCCTGCAGGACACTCACACATATTATGTTGTAAGGTATATGAAGTGGCAGAGATTAACAAATCTCTAAGTTTGTTTAATATTTCAGCATGTGCAAAAGTGATGATGTATGAGGGAACAAAACTAAAATGTTTTAATTTATTTTCTTGTAATTCTTTCCCAAATTTCAAATATCAAAGGTCTCAAGTTGTGGTCTACTGTTAAATCTGGGGCAAGGTTATAATAATATCCAATTTCCTGTTCACTGGTAGCCAACTTTTCCCATTCAAAATATTTAAAGCAAGAATTGAAACAATAAATTAACATTACCAATTTTCTAGTTGTCCCAAATTTGATGCTAATCAGGAATTTAAGTTTTAAAATGATGTAATACAACCAATTTTTAAATGATATTGATGGGAATGTTAGCTGTTTGCAGCATGTTTAGTAAAACAATTTACTCTCTGGTTGTAGCTACTTGTGCCATTTGTAGCTACTTGTGCCATTTGTAGCTACTTGTGCCATTTGTAGCTACTTGTGCCATTTGTAGCTACTTGTGCCATTTGTAGCTACTTGTGCCATTTAGCTACTTGTGCCATTTACTTGCTACTTGTGCCATTTGCAGCTACTTGTGCCATTTTAGCTGTAGCTACTTGTGCCATTTGTAGCTACTTGTGCCATTTGTAGCTACTTGTGCCATTTGTAGCTACTTGTGCCATTTGTAGCTACTTGTGCCATTTGTAGCTACTTGTGCCATTTGTAGCTACTTGTGCCATTTGTAGCTACTTGTGCCATTTTAGCTACTTGTGCCATTTAGCTACTTGTGCCATTTAGCTACTTGTGCCATTTGTAGCTACTTGTGCCATTTAGCTACTTGTGCCATTTGTAGCTACTTGTGCCATTTGTAGCTACTTGTGCCATTTGTAGCTACTTGTGCCATTGCTACTTGTGCCATTTGTAGCTACTTGTGCCATTTGTAGCTACTTGTGCCATTTTAGCTACTTGTGCCATTTGTAGCTACTTGTGCCATTTTAGCTACTTGTGCTAGCTACTTGTGCCATTGTAGCTACTTGTGCCATTTGTAGCTACTTGTGCCATTTGTAGCTACTTGTGCCATTTGTAGCTACTTGTGCCATTTGTAGCTACTTGTGCCATTTGTAGCTACTTGTGCCATTTGTAGCTACTTGTGCCATTTGTAGCTACTTGTGCCATTTGTAGCTACTTTTGCCATTTGTAGCTACTTGTACCATTTGTAGGTACTTGTACCATTTGTAGCTACTTGTGCCATTTAACATTTATTGAAAAATAAGAACACAAACATTTTATTCAGTTTTATGTCCAGTTCTTCTCTTATATCTTCAATCAAACATAAAAGCTGAATTTCTTACAATCTATTACTTTTCCAGATTCTTCCTTTCTTTCCAAGTATACAATAACAAAGAATCCATGTAATTTCAATCTAGTTACAAACACATACAAAAATTCAGATGAACAGTTCTTTTTCACAAGGAGAATATTGTGTACATCTACTCGAAGCTTCACTCAGTCACCAAATAGAGAAAAATACTATAGAGCTTGTTGTTCATCGTCACAATGGAATCATCATCAGCGTCGACCCACGAGCACTGGTCACCAAATGGTCATTAGTTGAACACTTCCTTTCTTGACCATCTTCAAGAAACATAACACACTATTTTTTACAAACCCTCGCTGTCTCTTGAAACTTGAGGCTTTTTTCTCTAGCATTAAACAACTATATTATATCTAAATCAGACATTATAGATTTCAACTTTTGTAAACTTCCATCACACAGTAGAAATTGTATGATGCTCTTGTGTCCAAACAACACAATCTTAAAAGGTGAGGAAAGTGATCAGACGTCCTATCTAGTATGATGGAGAGAACACTAACACAACGGTGCAGCAAAAACAATCTTGTTCCCTTCAAGGAATAATGAGTAGCTAATTTAGCTTTGTGGTGATGTTCAGTGGCCACACTTGTAAATTGTAAAGAAATTCATTCAATATCGTACTCTCTACAAGAAATTAAAGATGCAACAAGTTCATCTGGTGTGAAAGTATACAACCAGAACCAAAAGGTTTGGTGGTTCCGATGCTTTTTTTTTTATAAGCTGATTGATTTGTAAGTTTTGTATTAACTGTCATGTCATTGCATATCATGAAATATTTGATGATATTCATTAATAAGACACACCCACCATGCAGATCAATAAAAAGGTTGACAACATTAGCATTTGCACAATAACTAACAAAATTATTATAGCAAGTATGATGCAAAAACGGTTGCTCATTTATCCTATTTCAAAAAATTTTTAGTAAGCCCAGCCTACTCATTAATATTCATATCACTACCACAATATTATAACATATGTTCAGACCATAACCCATCTGTGTACCGCATGTGGCATAAATCCGATATACCGTTCATAAGATATGGTATTTATATCATTTAGCACTTTTACGACATCTGTTAATAACATAACCATGTACACAATAACCAACAATATTATCATACCCAGTAAAATGCAAAACGGACATACAGTTGCTCACTTATCACTTTTTCAAAATTTTGACTTTAAGCCCAGCCCACTGTTAATATGCTTGGCATCACCACCAGATATAGGGCACATCTATAGACCATGGACTATCTGTGTACCACACATTAGGGCACATCTATAGACCATGGACTATCTGTGTACCACCTTTTAGGGCACATCTATAGACCATGGACTGTGTACCACCTTTTAGGGCACATCTATAGACCATGGACTATCTGTGCACCACACATTAGGGCAGATCTATAGACCATGGACTATCTGTGCACCACACATTAGGGCACATATATAGACCATGGACTATCTGTGCACCACACATGACATAAATCCATTTCATACTTCTTGAAATAACATGTGTACAAGCTTTTTGCTTACAAAATTATATGACGCCCCGCCCACTATGCATATTAATAAGTCAACGTTTTTATCCCATGAACACATACACACTAGCCAAAATCATTATTGTACCATATATGAAACAACACAGACATATGATTGTTAAAATATGAGCATTTCCAGATTTTTACATTAAGCCCCACCTACTCATTAATATGCATGACATCACCACCAAAAACAATAGGGTACATCTATAGACCATGGGCTATCTGTGTACTAAATATGATATAAATCCAGTTTACCATTCTTGAGATACCGTGTTTACAAGTTCTTTTTAGTAAAATCATATTAAGCCCGACCACTGCATATTAATGAAATTCAACGTTTTTACACAATGAACATGTACACACCAGCTAACATCATAATTGTACCCAATATGAAACAAAACGGAAATGCCATTCTAAATATAAGAGCATTTCCAGATTGTTACATTAATCCCCATGTACTCATTAATATTAATAACATCACCACTAAAAACAAAAGGGCACATCTACGGACCATGGGCTACCTATGTACAAAATATGACGTGATCCCTTTTCAGCAAAATCATATTAAGCCCCGCCAACTATGCATATTAATGAAATTCAACATCTAAATACCAGCCTACATCATAATTGTACCAAATATGAAATAAAACAGACATCTGATTCTTAAAATATGATCATTTCAAGATTTTTACATTAAGCCCTGCCTACTCATTAATATGCATGACATCACCATCAAAAACAATAGGGCACATTTGCGGACCATGGGCTATCTGTGTACCACATATGACATTTATCCAGTGTAACGTTTTTGAGATATCACGAGCTGGCCGTCACAAAACAAACACACACATACACACACACGCCATAATGACCGCATAGGTTCCTGATGCTATCTATAGCAGACTGTATGGTCAAAGACTTGAGTTACAGGAACCGCTGCAGTGAACCCAATTTCACAGTTAAAATGAATTGCTTTATAAGGAAGGTATCATTTTATATAAAGATCGTTTACACAGCAAAATATAACTAAAATGATAAGTAGAAAATACGATGAAGTTGTATGCTGTGAATCAAGGAAAATGTTAATCATTTTAAAGCAGGTATTGCATCATACATTCAGTCTTTAATAATTTTTGATGTACTCGATAGATAATACATGACAATCATTTTACTTCATAGAAACAATGTTTTCGTTTTCATAAATTCTTTAGATGGTATCTGACAGACTTAGTAGATGCTCTGTTACTAATCTGTTAACATACCCAATACTTTTCAGCCAAGAATCTAATATTGCATCGCAAAGAGAACATTGAATGCACTCAGACTTCTGAGAATTCTGAGATGTCTTGCCTCAGTCACTTCTACAGTAAGCATTGTAATTCAAGTCAGATTTGTGAAATTTGTTTTTATTCATTTGATTTTATCATGCATGATGAGCATGTTTGACCCCTCAACCGGCTTGACCACTGGAAACTTACCCCTAAACAAGCATACAAACAACTTTATTTCAGTGACTTATATGGCTTAGTGCATACATCGGTTAAGACCTAAACAAATAGCTTATAAATATAGAATGAATCTTCTCAGTTTACAGACAGACACATCTTCGTCTTTGTTCTATCCTACTGGCAGTCAAATTGAAAAAAGTAGAATCTGAACAATGTTTGCGGACATCATTCAAAAACAAAACAAGGATTTAAAACACAATTTCTACCAACCACAAAAGTGTCCTTTTATGATGTATTGCAAGCCTTAGTTCCCATTCGTTTAAATATGCAGATAACCAACTTTGCCCCTGCAAATAATGTTTCTTTCAAGTATGTCATGGGGGGGGGGGGGGAAGGGGGGGGGGTCCTATGCAGGAATTATAGACAACAGTGAAAGGATAATAAGCAACTATCAGTTAGGTTGACTTTAGTTTTACCACATTACACAGAATTCAATTTTAACTTGTCCTAGATGTTGAAGGGATCTGGGATATAGATCTTCATGAGGTAAGCCTATACTACTATGTGAGCTGCTCATGTCTCTGCTACTAACAATGAACAATCTTCTTGGAAATATTAAACAACTTATTACCTTACACCAGAATGAGAAGAAATAAATGGGATGCTTTCTAAAAATTCCCTTAATGGGATTAAATTGTTTTCTCAAAAAGTAACTCAAATTAAACTGTCTTAAAGAGAGTGATTCAAATCTCTATTATTTGGTCAGTCCTAAGAAGGACACAGGGTTAATCTACCAGTCTTCTCAGCAAAGCACCCACAGGAATTCACCCATTCTCAAATTCTTGTGTGCTATGCAGCAGCTGGGTCATCATCTCATTCTTTAGTGGGTGTTAATGGAAAGCTGCTACCTATAGTAGCTGCTTTTTAAATCAAATATCTCGCAAAGTTATTTTTGTGACATAAGTTTATTTTTTCCCATATTTTTATCATCATTCCTACAAATACAAATAAATAAAAGGGGAGGTTTAAATTGCCCGTTTGGAAGGAAAATTTGATCAATTTTGGTTTTGGCTGGTTAACTTAGTCTATAAGTCATCAACTGAAGCCTCACAGGAGTAGAAGCAGGGCTGTCATGCAATGGGTAAATGAGATATATCGCGATATCTATATTATGGTTATTAATTTGAGAAAATTGCTTAGGTTTTCAGCATGCATATCTCTTTTATCTCATAAAATTTAAAAGCTGAGGAAAGGAACATAAAAAATCAGATATGCTGCAATATTAAGTTAAAAATCTCATTCATTTGAAATGTTTCTGAAATTCTGTTTACATGTCAAAATGGCATATCATTATATGTTGGTCAGAGTATTTTTGATACCATGGAAAAAACATTATCATGATATCGCGATAATAGACATTTCATAACAGCCCCTAATAGAAGCCTTAATAGCAAGCTTACAATTACAGACATACAAACAAAACGACAATCCTGGCAAAAATGTCCCAGCAGTGACATATGATTCAAAGTGGCAAATGTGAGTATCCTATCAAATGCATATAGTTTTAAAGTGGGGAATATCAGAAATTGCAAACGGGAATACAAAAGCTGTTGCAGGCCATTAGTACGTGTCAGAAGATGAATAAACACAGGCATAAAGCGAGCAGAAAAAACTACTTGAGACTCGTATATCTTAAACCTTACAAGAGCCTAAAGGTGCAAAACTGCCCCACAAAAGGTTGACAACTGTGAAAAGAACAGAAAATTATCCTTATTGGTTTTAAAATTGCCAAATTACAACCTCCTCCTAGTTAGGTCCTGCAATTTCTCCCAACCGTGTTACTTTTTGCAAGTGACCTCAGACAGGAAAGCTAAATGCTGACTAAAGGTTTTGAAAGCTTTTGGAGGCTATAAGTAAAGATCAGGGGGCCTAGAATAATTTGTGAAAAGCAAAAAAAATGTGGTCCTGAGAAGTTTAACTGTAAGGGCAATACACAGCCCAGCAAAGGCCCTGTTTTAAGTGTTCTTATAAATTATAAATGAAAAAAACCCTTTTATTCAAATTTTGACAGGGAACCTTTTCAACTCTATAATAGACAATTTCTAACTTCGCAAAAAGAGAAATCCACCCTTTCTTAAATCAATATTCCATAAATTTGAAATTTTGTCTCCATTCCATCAATCAGGTCTTTTAGAGCAACATCAACATTGTCAAAGTTTGTTTTGTCCCAAAGTCAGCTCTGAATGGGGCCTTGGTGCGCCAAAGATGTGGTCTCTTAAATATAACTATTTACATCTGCAAGTGTTAAGCTTAAGGTACTAGTGTGGTTGCCTATGAAATTTCCTGAAACTGCAGTAGACATCTTAGACAAGTTAGCACTTACTTTATATTACTATATTTAGACTAAAGGGATATGTCTTAAAGACAAGTTAGCACTTACTTTACATTGTTATATTTAGACAAGGGATATGGCCTAAACACAAGTTAGCACTTACTTTATATTATTATATTTAGATTAAAGGGATATGTCTTAAAGGGATATGTCTTAAAGACAAGTTAGCACTTACTTTATATTACTATATTTAGACTAAAGGGATATGTCTTAAAGACAAGTTAGCACTTACTTTATATTATTATATTTAGACTGAAGGAATATGTCCTAGAGAAAAGTTAGCACTTACTTTATATTATTATATTTAGATTAAAGGGATATGTCTTAAAGGGATATGTCTTAAAGACAAGTTAGCACTTACTTTATATTACTATATTTAGACTAAAGGGATATGTCTTAAAGACAAGTTAGCACTTACTTTATATTATTATATTTAGACTGAAGGAATATGTCCTAGAGAAAAGTTAGCACTTACTTTATATTATTATATTTAGACTAAAGGGATATGTCCTAGAAACAAGTTAGCACTTACTTTATATCATCGTATTTAGATTAAAGGGATGTCTTAAAGACAAGTTAGCACTTACTTTATATTATATATTTAGACTAAAGGAAAATGTCTTAAAAACAAATTAGCACTTACTTTATATTATATTTAGATTAAAGGGATATGTCTTAAAGACAAGTTAGCACTTACTTTATATTAATATATTTAGATTAAAGGGATATGTCTAAAGACAAGTTAACACTTACTTTATATTATTATATTTAGATTAAAGGAATATGTCTTAAAGACAAGATAGCACTTACTTTATATTATCATATTTAGACTAAAAGGATATATCCTAGAGACAAGTTCGCACTTACTTTATATCATTATATTTAGACTAAAGGGATATGTCCTAAAGACAAGTTAGCACTTACTTTATATTATTAGGGATATGTCCTAAAGACAAGTTAGCACTTACTTTATATTATTAGGGATATGTCCTAAAGACAAGTTAGCACTTACTTTATATTATTATACTTAGACTAAAGGGATATGTCCTAAAGACAACTTAGCACTTACTTAATATTATTATATTAAAATTAAAGGGATATGTCTTAAAGACAAGTTAGCACTTATTCATATTATTATATTTAGACTAAAGGAATGTCCTAAAGACAAGTTAGCTCTTACTTTATATTATTATATTTAGACTAAAGGGATATGTCCTAAAGACAAGTTAGCACTTACTTCATATTATTATATTTAGACTAAAGGGATATGTCCTAAACACAAGTTAGCACTTACTTTATATTATCATATTTAGACTAAAGGGATATGTCCTAAAGACAAATTAGCACTTACTTTATATCATTATACTTAGACTAAAGGGATATGTCCTAAACACAAGTTAGCACTTACTTTATATTATTTTATCTCGACTAAAGGGATATGTCCTAAAGACAAATTAGCACTTACTTTATATTATCATATTTAGACTAAAGGGATATGTCCTAAACACAAGTTAGCACTTACTTCATATCATTATATTTAGACTAAAGGGATATGTCCTCACAGGATAAAATGCCAACATCTGTGCACGTGCTGTCAACCATTACAAAATCAACAGGTAAAATTATTTTCCAATTCATACGTAGATGAACATTCTTGGATTTATTCATCAATAATGTCTTAAAAATCTTGAATAACTACTGTACCCTTCCTTATAAAGGCCTGACTACTGTACCCTTCCTGATAAAGGCCTGACTACTGTACCCTTCCTGATAAAGGCCTGACTGATTGTCCTTCTAACTTGATGATAAAATGTCACCTATTCTTATTAGTCTTCCATCATTGACAAATGTTCAACCATTCGTGATAAATGCTCAACCATTAATGATCAATGCTAAAACGATTCTTGATAAATGCTCAACCATTAATAAACAATGCTAAACGATCCTTGATAAATGCTCAACCATTTATGATCAATGCTAAATGATTCTTGATAAATGCTCAACCATTAAATGACCAATGCTCAGTCATTAATAGTGAATGCTAAACCATTCTTGATAAATGCTAAACCATTAATGATAAATGATAAACCATTCTTGATAAATGCTAAACAATTTTTGATACATTTTAAACCAACAAATTTCTTGACCTTTCTTGAGAAATGCTCCACCTATCTTGATAAATTTTCAAGCAACCCTTTATGAATGCTCCACAAACTTCATAAATGCTCAACATTTCTTCAGAAATATTAATCATCTAGCAAATTATAGGAACTTTTTCTACTTTCATAACAACTTTTGTCTTATACAAGCCATAGAGAAAACCTTTAGAATGATTGCGCCAGCATAGATGAATAACTCCACAGGAAAACTTAACCAATACAACTCAAAATTGCCTTTGTGCCCAAGAAACAGCATAAACTTGCGTCTTAACCAGAACTTTTCATGAATATCATGATTAGCAAACTGGATATTTCATGAGGGATTTTTTCACCACTGATCATTACAATTAATTCAGCTTTGTGTGATTACTGTTACCCTTCAGATGTATGCAAAACTTCTTATATAAAATGCTACAAACACTTAAAAACAATTTGATGGAACTGCTTTCTTGATATGTAAATGTTAACACCAACCAACTCTAACACCAACCAACTCTAACACCACAAATAACTGTCCCATTAAACTTGTCCATTGAAGTTAAAATAAAATCACAATTCATGTCACTAAGAATATAAACACAAACAAGTTTAACCAAATTACCTTACTCTGCTCTCTCGAGTATCATGATCCATGATTCACAACTTGATGATAATCACAGGAAAAACCCCACCTATGAGTTTTCACTTGTACAAGGAACTGTAATGTTCACCCACCATGAGAAGTTCAAAATGTCATATGTTGGGTCAAAGATGCTTAATATCTTCAAAAATGTTTGATAATTTCAGGATAATTGACATTGGCATTGTTTTGTTATATTTGAATCAAATTTTGTGAAGGGAAAATCACAGGAATTAACAAAACATTTTTTACAACTGGAACATCGATTGAATACCCTTACATAACTTACACACCTTAAACGAATATCGAAAATCATATCTACATAAAACAGTTGAAACAATATCAAGTTTAAGCCTTTTACAAAAGAAAATTATTAAGAGTTACATATGCACTTCATAGATCTTTGACAAAAACCGGAATTAAGAAATTAACAGGTGGACAAATATCATACTAATACCTTTATAGGTTATGGTGATACTTGTCATTATAGTGATACTTGTCATTATGGTGATACTCGTCATTACAGTGATACTTGTCATTCTGGTGAAACTTGTCATTCTGGTGATACTTGTCATTATGGTGATACTCGTCATTACAGTGATACTTGTCATTCTAGTGAAACTTGTCATTCTGGTGATACTTGTCATTATGGTGATACTTGTCATTATGGTGATCCTTGTCATTATGGTGATACTTGTAAGAGTTCTTATCATACTTGTACAGGTTATGGCGATACCTTTGTATGTTATGTAATTAATATGCATGAAGATCATGTTACACTTGTACAGGTACTGGTGATTCTTATACAGGTTATAATAATACCTGTACAGGTTATGATGATACCGGTTCAGTTTATAGTGCTAGCAATATACTACAGGTTATGCAATACCTTTGTATTTGATGTAATACTCATACAGATCATGCTGCACTTTTACTGGCTATGGTGATACCTGCACAGGTTAAGATAACACCTGTACAGGTTATGTTGGTACCTGTACAGGTTATATTGATACCTGTACAGGTTATATTGATACCTGTACAGGCCATAAGGATACCTGTGCAGGTTATGGTAATACCTATACAGAGGTTATAGTGATACCTGTACAGAGGTTATGGTGATACCTGTAAAGGTTATGCTGATACCTGCACAGAGGTTTTGGTGATACATGTACAGAGGTTTTGGTGAAAGCTGTACAAAGGTTATGGTGATACCTGTACAAGTTATGCTGACACCTGTGCAAGTTATGGTAATACCTGTACAGAGAGCATGATGATACCAGTACAGGTTATGGTAATACCTGTACAGAAGCTATGATGATACCTGTACAGGTTATGTTGATACCTGTACATGTTATGGTGATACTTGCACAAGTTTCAGTGATACTTGAAGAGGTAATGGTTGATACCCCAAAAGGTTAGGTAATTATTGCACAGGTTATGCCGATAACAGTACAAATGTTGGTGATACCTGAACAGGTCATGGTGAAACCTGCACAGATTATAGAGATATCCAATCAAGTAGGGTATGGTATGATAACGTGTTGGATCAATGAAGTAGAATCAGCATTACTGTTGTCTGTGTTCCAAAATGGGGCAGTGAAAGCAGGAATGTCGATTCCATTCCTTTATACAGAATATATTTCTTTAATTTTGAAAGTGCAGCAAGGTATCTGAAAAAATATATACTTGAAGGAGTAAATGTTTTTACATGATAGAAAAGGAGTCAATATGTAATGTTCTCCTCCATGTCAATAAAAAAAAAAAAAAAAGATACTGTAAGTAGTTCCTTAGCACCATTAATCATCACAAAGAAAACATTTAAGCCACTCTACAAAAAGAAACAAAATAAACAACAATAAACCCAGACAAAATAATAGGAGAATTCATTCATTAAACATGATTGGTTGGTGGCAGGTGAATTGAATGAGGTACAGATGCAGCTTAGATTTACCCCTTTACAAAAACAGGGCAAAGTAAGCGTGATTAAAACAATTCTGTAGGCAATGGCATTGTAGAAAATAAACTGTCCTTGTAAGTCTTAATCCCAATCTAGTTGGAGCACACATCTAAGTCGGGATGTGGCCTTGGCTTTAGACTTACTTCCCAGAAGCACTGATTCCAGGTTAAGGGATCAGCACCAATGCGACTAATAGCATCCATGTAATAATACATGGTACACCACCACCCATACAAATGTTTATATATAAAAACTTTGATCAGAAGCAGCCTCAAATCCCTGTAAAGCACATAACCAATGTAAAGAAACAGCTTGTCCAGTTTATCCATGTTGAGAATAATTCCATGTTCACGCTCTTTTGTGTAAGCACATGTCAAAAGGAGAAAGACACAGGACAATAAATACATTGTTTGAGGCTTAAAGCTGATCAACAACAAGACGGCTGGGAGCTTTAGAGGATTTGCTTATTGTTCAGCTCACTTCTTCAAAGTGCTGTTCAAGTCATCTGTGTACGAAAACTTTGAAAATTGTGGGAGATCATCCATAAGGTGAGAGTTTGCTGTGGCTGTGAATGGAGAAAGAGATAACTGAGTTACAACCAGAAAACCATGATGCAAAATATGGATTTAAGTTTTTATTATTTGTATAATAAATTTTATTACAGACTGATATTAAAATAGTACAGACAAAATTTTTAGCAGTACTCACAATAATGACTTGCATATTGGTAAAGAAATAATATGCATGACATCACAATCAAAAACAATAGGGAATATCTGAATAGGGTAAGTCGGCAAAAATCCTTCTAGGGGATGAACGCCAACCGAGTGCAGCAAAAGTATGAGAGAAAAAAATCAATCAATTAACAAGCTTAGCAAGTTTAGCTTTGAAACAGTTTAGACTTGGTGCTTGTACAATGTCCGATGGTAAAGCATTCCAATCTTTTAGTGTTTGAGGAAAGAAGGAGTATTTATAAACATTCTTTTTAGCATAAGGAACGTGAAAATTCAGATCATGGTTATTTCTTGTATTAATTCTTGCGTTTGGGATCAGGTTATCATTATCAACCGCAACAAGACTGTTATTGATTTTATACAGAATTTTTAGAAGGGTGTTCCTTCTTGTTATTAGTAGGGGCCAATCAAATTTATGAAGCATGCTAGTGACACTGGATTTATAAGAGTAGTCTGCCATACAGAACCTGGCTGCTCTTCGTTGAATTGACATCTACAGAAGATATCCTATGTAGGACACAGTCCTAATATATCATTTATGAGATTTTGTTTGCGTTTGGGGGGCAAAATCATATTAAGCCACACCCACTTGGAAATCAATCAAACAGAGCTCAACTATAGAAATAAATCAAATTTGTTTTCTATTAAAATGCTGGAGCAGAATTATGCGACTGTGGTAGCATCACAATGCAAGTGGCACAGGCTCTAAATTGTGTTAAGAGTTGACCTAGTTGCTGCATTAAAGCCACTTTTACAAGAATTTTTGTTTCTCTATTCTGTGATAGTGTAACAATTCAGCTAGTGGCTGTCTCTATGATCCCTTAGACTTTGTAAAATTCTGATATTTCTAGAAGTATAATAAAGTTTCTATATCATTCATTCAGCATTCTTCTATATGCCGATATCTGCCATAAATGACAACCAAAACAGTTAAATGTTATTAAAAGAGTTCAGGTACAAAAATGTCTTTAATCAATTCTTGAAAGAGATAATACTCAGCAGATGGTACTTGCAATGGAAAACTATTGCAGACTCTAGCAGAAGAGATGAAAATATCAGTCTCCCCAGCAAGTATTTGAAAAACTCTCTCTAACCAGCAGTTGTTTCGATGATTGAAGACCATCCCGTTTAGACAAGTACAATTCAACACATTCAGATAGGCACTGTAGGTCACTCTTGCAAAGAGATTTATACACACACATTTCAAAAGCCCTAGTTTATATATAATTCTTTCTTCAACTAGCAACCAGTGCAAATCTCCCAGGACCGGAGTAATGTGGTCTTGTTTCTGAATGTTATGATCACCAACCAGTATTCATTTAGTGCTAACTTACCTTCATCTGGAGGTGTGAGGTTTACAGGTTCAGCGGTGAATTCTGCATCAAAGTATCTTGTGTCGAGCTCTGATGTCATCTGTGGTTTGTATGGGGGTTCAACCTAGAAAAACAGGAGCAGAAATAATCAATTACATATTCTTATTTTAATGTCTTGAAGACATTGCAGAGGTTCATGGACTGCACCAGAACCAAAAGGTTTTGTGGTTCTGATGCTATTAACTGTTAATATCATTGCTTATCATGAAATATTTGACATGACATGAATCATTCTTGAGATATCCTGCTTACAAGCTCTATTCACAAAAATCATGTTAAGCCCCACCCACTATGCATATTAATAATATTCAATGTTCTTTTTTTTAAATGAACACATACAAAATAGCTAACATCATGATTCTACTAAATATGAAACAAAACTGACATGTGACTGATAGAGTATGACCATTTCGAGATTTTTAAATTAAGCCCTGCCTACTCTTGAATATGCATAACATCACAACCAAAAACAATAGGGCACATCTACAGACCATGGGCTATCTGTGCACCACATATGACATGAATCCAGTTTATTGTTCTTGAGATATTGTTTTTACAAGATGGACTAAACCAGAACCAAAAGGTTCTGTGGTTTCGATGCTTCTTTTCATGCTGATTGATTTTGTATTAACTCTTAATATCATTGCATCCCACGCATATCATGAAATATTTGACATGTCATGAATCATTCTTGAGATATCGTGTTTACAAGCTCTATTCAGCACACTAGCTAACACAATAATACTGAATTTGAAGAAGAAAAAAGCCAGACACATGATTGTTACAATATGAGCATTTCAAGATTTTTACATTAAGCCCCACCTACTCATTATTACGCATGACATCACCACCACATTTAGGGCATATCTACAGATCATGGGCTACCTATGTACCAAATATGAGATGAATCAAGTTTACTGTTCTTGAGATACCATACTTACAAGTTCTTTTCAAGTAAACCATGTTAAGCCCCGCCCACAATGCCTATTCATTAAAATCAACATTTTAAAGTCATGAACATGTGCACAAGAGCTTACGACACAATTATGCCAAATATGAAACAAACCACACCGTTGTTAAAAATATGAGCATTTCAAGATATTTACATTAAGTCCTGCCTACTCATTAATATACATGACATCACCACCAAAATTAATAGGATACATCTATAAACCATAGGCTATCTGTGTAGACACATACATACATACATACATACATACATATGTATGACCATTTCAAGATATTTACATTTAGCCCTGCCTACTAATTAATATGCATGACATCACCACCAAAACCAATAGGGCACATCTATGAACCATAGGCTATCTGTGTTGACATACATACATACATGCATACATACACGCATTCATTCACACATACATATACGCATAACCTACATACATACATTCACACACCCATACACCCACCCATACATACATATTTTACCATGCTTCTCCAAAATATTTGAAAGAATTGTTTTTGATGGGCTCATCAGTTTTCTGTTTTCTCACAAAATTATTTATAAATTCCAGTTTGGTTTCTCCTGGCAGGTCAACTGCTCATGCTCTGTTGCATCTCATTGATAAAATCACCCAAGCTTTTGAGAGAAAAGAAGTTGCCCATTGTACTTTTTTTAGATCTGTCAAAAGCTTTTGACAACCTGGATCACTCTATTCTTTTGCATAAATTATCAACTTACGGTATTCGTGGCATGCCACTTGATTGGCTTCAGAACTATCTAAAACTTCGTCAGCAATTTGTATCCTATTCTTGTACTCAATCTAATTCCAAGTTTATTTCTTGTGGAGTGCCACAAGGCTCAATTCTTGGTCCTTTGTTATTTGTAATATATATAAAATGATATGCATCGAATTAGCTCTGTTCTTTCACCTTCACTTTATGCGGATGACACAACTCTTTTTACTCCCATCGTTCTCCTCATACAGTAATTGACAAAGCGGTTTCAGGTTTGAATAAGTATGCATCTTGGTTTAATGTAAATAAGTTATCCCTTAATGTAAAGAAGACTACTTCAGTTTTCTTTACTCCTACTCGTCGTGACTGGTCCCTTTACCCCAAACTCTCCATTGGTGATGTAAATTTTAATCATTCCCCTTCCTCAACATTTCTAGGTGTATTAGTGGATTGCAATCTAAATTGGCAACTTCACATAGATTGTATCTGTAATAAATTAGCAAAAGGTACTGGTATATTAAATAGATTAAGAACACATTTTCCAGAACATATACTTAAGATGCTATATAATACTTTGATTTTGCCGTATATATCATATTGTAATGTTGCCTGGGGTGGTGCTTATCCTTCTCACATACAAAAGCTTTTTCTTTTGCAAAACGTGCCATTCGAATTGTCACTGGTAGTCCTTTTAATGCCCATATACCGATCTTCTTTAAATTGAGAACTCTTAATTTATTTGACCTCCATAAATACCAACTTGCTATAACCATGTATCAATATAAGAATAACAATTTACCCAATGCTTTTGACCATTTTTTCTCGCAAAACTTTTACAAAACCAGAGGTCATAATGATTATCGTATTTCAAAATTTAGGCTTACACTATCCCAGCATTGTTTAAGATATACGGGTGTAAAAGTCTGGAATGACATACTGCAAGATATCAAAAACGTAAATAATGTCAAAACATTTAAGTCTCATCTTAAGAATTATTTTCTAAGCTTATATGATTCTATCTAATTCTGAATTGTTTTTTTTTGTTTTTTGTCCACTTTTTTCTTAAGATACCCCGTTTAATAATGTTGACTATTGATATATGATTTCTTTTCTTTTTTTCATGTTAAGTTTGTGTCGTAACATATTTTGTTAATTATGTTTTCATGGGGGTTTCTGCCTCGATAAGCCTTCTGGCTTGAGCAGATAACCCCCTCACTATCCCTTGCAAATTGTCACAAATGTATGTAAAGCTCAATTATTATTTTCTTAACCTGTATATTGTTGTATTTGCAAGAGAGTGAAAATAAAGTTACAATCAATCAATACATACACACGCCAGCATAACTGTATAGGTTCCTTATGCAATTAGCATCGGAACCAAAAATGCAAGGTTGCAAGCATACTTTTGACTTTCACAAATCATCACTCATCTGCAAGATATGAGTCAATTAAGATACATCGACAGAGTTTATATTCATCAAAAACGGCTTTAAATTATGAACTGAAAAATTAAGAAAACTAGTTTCTAGATTGCAGCTAGTCAAAAGTTTGAAGAATTTTCAGTGTATGGAAAGGCTGTGATGTGTGAAAAAGCAGACGCCTCAAAATCTTCAAATAATTCTTTCAATTTCTGTCCTTATTTTCAGCACTGACAATCAGAAGACTGTTTCTTCTGCTAAAGTTTGGTTGAAGGTGGGTAATCTGCCCTCATTCAAAGAATGTTGGTGAAATAACCAACAGTCAAACTGTTAAGTCTGCTATATTTTACTTTAAAATATGTACAAAAATATACTTTCTACACGGTCTGCGACATACACCACTAATAAACCAGACATCACAAACGATACACATCCCCTTGCCGTTAATAACATGCTTTCCAGCCTCTGTCACACCTGCCATCCCACCCTGTTCTACATATCATACCATGCTACCTCCCTCCCTATAAGAAATCGTACATGAAATCCAGATACCATTCCACAACATGACCTGTATGCCATCACATCTGCAATCAAGATGACATCCCACCTTATTGCCTTAATTGCCACCTTGTCCCATATACCATGCCACCCTGTCCCATAAACCATGCTACCCTGTATCACATGCCATCCCTCCGTCCCATATACCATGCTACCTTGTCCCGCATCCTATCCCTCCCTGTACGATGCCATTCCATCCAATCCCACATGCTATCCCACCCAGTCCCATGTCATCCCACCTGAAATCCAGACGACATGCCATCCTGTCTCACATGTCATTACTCTGTCCCCCATGCCATCCCATCTTATTCCACATGCCATCCCAGCCTGTCATTAATGCCATGATACTACCTTGTTTCACATGCCACACCACCCTGTCCCACATGCTACCCCACCCTGTCCCACATGCTATCCCACCCTGTTCTATATGCCATGACATCCTGTCCCACATTCCATGGCACCCTGTCCCACATGCCATCCCACCCTGTCTCACATTTCATCCCATCCAGTCCCCCCCCCCCCATGTCATCCCACCATCACCCTAATTCCTACATCCACCAATCAATCTAGCATCTTCCACCCAACATTCTTTCCTCTCACTCTCATTCCCTCATTTCTATCAACTCAACATGCCCCATTCACCTACCATCCTCCTTCACCTGACATCCTCTGTTCATCTACAATACTCTATTCACCTACCATCCTCTATTCCCCAACATTCCCCATTCATACCATTCCCCATTCACCTGCCATCCCCCATTCACCTACCATCCCCATTCACTTACCATCATCCATTCATCTACAATCCTAATACACTTTTTGCCATTCACTTATCTACCAAATATACTCTTAACCAACTCATCATTCCAACCTTCACTATAACCTTCACTCTCTCCATTGTACTACAGCCCCAAGCCATAACTTAAATCTGACACTTTCAATAGAAACATGTTCAATTTTATTCTCCCCCTTATAAACCAGACAGAGCTGATCTTTCTACCAAATCAGAATGAAAAATTCTGTACAGATTAATTTGCAGATTATCATTAGTCTATTATGTGTCCCTCTATTCAAGCGAAGACTTATTGTTTTTTTGCTATTCATTCGCAAGACACTTCACTATAAATTCCATTTAGTCGAGATCTATTATTCAACTTTTTTCATCCCAGAACAAATCCTTTAATTGCTGCTATTCAAGTTGAGAATGCATTTATTCTTTTAAATGAATTTCTTTTTATAAAAATAGTTCGAATTCCTTTCCTAGGGCAGCAATCTTTTGTTCCCTAGTAGCTGAACAATGCAGGAGGCCAGACGGACAATAGATTTGGACGGACAGACAAACGGATGGATGGACGGACGAACGGTAAAAATGCTATATCCCCTCTTCACCAACTTCGTTGGCGAGGAGATTACAAACACAAGAAATAAAGACTGAGCTGTGTTGATTTTATTTTAAGAGTCCACTTGGGGGTTATTCTTATTAAACTCGGTCAAAGGCTCCTCTCCTACATCTAGCTTGATTTCCTATCAACAAAATCAAACAATTAATGGTATGACCCAAATTTACTCATGAAAATAAATAACAATCACTTCATGCAAATTTCATTGTAAATTTGAAACAAAGAATAAAACAGTGTATATCTTAATCATTTCCAAAATTGTCCCTCTGTAGAGAGAAGTGAGTCACATATGACTGACAGGACAGGAAACACTTTGAGAATTGCATTCTATTCAGGTTGAACATAGATAATGACATTGTTAAATGGTCACTCCAGGGAGAGTAAACAATGGCTGCCACATCAGGTTCCATCACTCAATGTTAAGTATTTCCTGTGTCTGTTATTTGTCAGAGGTACATAAATTATCAAGGGATGTGTAGAGGTAACATTAGCTATAATGCTTTAAAATTTCTTCAAAATCATGAGAATACAACAAATTCATCAAATTCGGTTAAAAATTCAGCATTTTTAATTTTCAGACATCAATATACTATTTTTATGCAAATTTGTGATGCACTACAGGGCAAACTTTATATTCCCTTATGTAATTCCTTTGTTATTTATTTAGTAGTCTGTCAAAATTCTGTGAAGGGGTAGGTGTGGCAAATTCTAACCAAATTTGTTTTGAGTCTTTACCATACCCCAATCAAATTCTAAAGAGGAACAGACTTTCCCATTTGTTTCAGTGACTGAAAAAATGCATGACGATTTTAGGCCGTCTGCCCAATCGGTCATATGTAACAAATTTAGTAGAAATTGAAAATTTATCACACTTAGATCACCCATAACCCCAAAACTAAGAGTGCTATTTTCAGATCTTAAAATTATTTTCACAAATATAGAAATTACTACATGTCCACAGACCATTAAGTCGCTATGGAAACCAACCATTTTTATGTTTAAACCACAACCAAGAAGGAGAATTAAATTCTGATTGACAGTCATTTAATAGTTGACTGATCCAAAGCATATGTGGAGAACAGCTCAGTATCTTCATGATATATTTCATATTTGTCCGGAATTTCAGTCATTACAATGATGAGAATTTTTTACAGAAAGTGTTGAAAAAAGATAGTGGTAAGATTCAAAAATACTCTTTCAGAGCCAAGTCAGCTGATATACTTCTAAGTTATTTTCACAGAGGATCAAACACACAATTGATTTAAAAGAGATGATTTTGCAATCTTATGCCACAAATTTGCATATAAAAGCCTTAATCTCTAAAATGACAAAACTGCACATTTGATTTGGGCCAAAATAAAAAAACATTTGTTTCCGGTGAAGCGCCCGGGTGAAATTTTTATGTTCGTTGATGCAGCCGCAAAGTGTTTTTTTCCTTTCCTAAAAATTGTTCATATAAATATAAATAGATGGTTAAACAGTGTGTCCTCTCTGCTTTCATCATCTACAACTTACAAAATTCTGTGAAAATGAAACAGGAATATTTGTTTATTACCGTTGTTTTCACTTTTCAAGCTTGCTTTCTTATCCCACTTTCATCCCGTAAAATACAGAAGCTACAAACTGTGTGATACATCATTAGTGTCGAACATGTAAGCTACATAAACAGTGCAATGCAATCCCTATCCCAAGAGTACAAAGGTCCTCAACTTGCGAAGAGGTTACATGATTATTTTTAGATCAGGGAAAATCCAGTATTAAACCGTGTCTCACAACGTGAAACTGTCAACGCGCATGCACTGTGTCCAAGTCCCGAGATCTGACAACCCCTCACAAAACTTTTCCAAACTTTTGACCTATGTATTTTTGTCCAGAGATATGTTACTTTGAATCATGTAAACTTGGATGAATTTATTTTAAGATTTCAGTGAAAAACAGGTTTGAAATTCCCTTTACTTAATTTCAGTCCATAGGAATTTTACCTCAAAAACAGAAACAATAAAAAATAATCAGAAAAAAGCCCACAACCCAATCAATTTGCAACTCAGGCCTACTGTTAAGCTGTTGCCACACTTTTTCAATAGAAAAGCAAGTCTTAACTAGTAGGTAAACATTTCTTCAGATTCAGAACTTTAAAGGGCCAAAAGTAAACCTTGATAACTAAAGCAAAAAATACCAGGGTCCATTTCTGAACCCAAGTGGTAACATAGCAATTCTAAGGTCACTTGGATGATCGTCAAGTCTTCAAATATTACTGCTAAACAAGCAAACATGGTTTTTTCTCTAACTGTGAACAACAAACTACAAAATACACAATGTGTATGTAATGTTACATTGTTCACTTGTACAGTATACATACAGTGCACTACATGTACTGCTAAGTCATCAAAAAATAAATAATAGTAATGTAAGAGATGTGCATGCAAGATATGCAGCTCCCAAGATAGTTGCCAGGGCAACAGTTGACCACAAATCGGCCCAATGTACTTCATTCATTGAACATACTGTTGTCTTTATGATCTTATATCCAGCTTATTAGTAACTCGGTTGTGTTTGTGTTACTGTACAACATTTTTGTGTTTTCTGACAAAACTGGACAAGCTTTCAAGTTGAAACTTGGTGTGGGGTACATGTGTAGTAATGTCCCTCCACAAGATGGGTCATGCACTTTAAGGGTCAAAGGTCAAATAACTTAATAATAATGGAAAATCTTATGCTGCTTTTTCTGGGAAACCGGATGTCATATTGGGATGGTACTTGGTGGGTTGGTTGAAGGTGAAGAATGGTTATGATGTCCCGCATATAAAAGGACATTTCACTATAAGGTTAAAGGTCAAATAATTGATTTAAATGATACATTTTATGTTCTGTTCTTGTTTCCTGGAAAATTTATATGGTCATGTGTTTGAGTGCAATTGGGTTGTTACTTTGGTGGGTTGATGAAGGAAGTTGTGTCTCGCAAACATTGTGACATGTCCCGCAAAGGTCAGAGATCAAGTACTGGAAACTTTTTTGTCATGCTTCCTGAAATAAGTAATATTGGGTTGGTACTTTGGATTGGTGAAGGGCCTCCTGCTCAAGACATATCACTCAAAGGTCAGAGGTCAAGTAACACACACACACACTTTCGGTCGGCAAATCCTGCCTATGCTTATCATAATAATAGGCGGGAAGTTTTTGTGAATTTAGTCAGAACAATTGTTGATTATACAGATAGGCAATGCCATCACCAATAGATCACAAGATAGGCAATGCCATCACAAATAGATCACAAGATAGGCAATACCATCACCAACAGATCACAAGATAGGCAATACCATCACCAATAGATCACAAGATAGGCAATACCATCACCAATAGATCACAAGATAGGCAATGCCATCACCAATAGATCACAAGATAGGCAATGCCATTACCAATAGATCACAAGATAGGCAATACCATCACCAATAGATCACACGATAGGCAATGCCATCACCAATAGTTCAAAAGATAGGCAATACCATCACCAATAGATCACAAGGTAGGCAATACCATCACCAATAGATCACAAGATAGGCAATGTCATCACCAATCGATCACAAGATGGGCAATGTCATCACCAATAGATTACAAGATAGGCAATGACATCACCAATAGATCACAAAATAGGCAATACCATCAATAATAGATCACAAGATAGGCAATGCCATCACAAGATAGGCAATGCCATCACCAATAGATCACAAGATAAGCAATGTCATCACCAATAGATCACAAGATAGGCAATGTCATCACCAATAGATCACAAGATAGGCAATACCATCACCATAGATCACAAGATAGGCAATACCATCACCAATAGATCACAAGATAGGCAATACCATCACCAATAGATCACAAGATAGGCAATGCCATCACCAATAGTTCAAAAGAGAGGCAATACCATCACCAATAGATCACAAGATAGGCAATGCCATCACTAATAGATCACAAGATAGGCAATGTCATCACCAATAGATCACAAGATAGGCAATACCATCACCAGTAGATCACAAGATAGGCAATACCATCACCAGTAGATCTCCAAAACAAAATAAAGCATGTAGAATGTATACAAGTCATCATGCTAACAAAAAACTTCCTCACTAACAGGATCCGAGCCTAATTTCAGTCCCCAAATTTTTTATGGTCTAATGTGACAATTCTGCCAAGGGTCCAACCTTCCTGTTTATTTCAGGTATATTTCGGGGATGCTTGCTTTATTTTCTTTCCACAGATTATCTGGTCAATCATGAGTTAAAAATTAAAGGAGATATAAAATATTGCCTGTGTTCTTTTTCACTTGAGATATAAAAGAAGAACAAAATTTACTTCACATCCTTTTTTATACAAACTTAGCAATAGATATCAGGCGCTTGCTGAAAATAAATCTTTAAGATATTAGTACAACTTTTGATTCAAATTCAAGTTTTCTCAATCCACTTTTATTCCGTGTGTTTATTCTGACACATTTGGTTGTGTTTATAAATAATTACATCTAATTCGATTTGTTTTTTCTACAATATAACTTTAAAGTCATGCTGAAAAGAAAATGAGATTCTTCTGATTAGTGAGTTGCTTATCCGACTGAACCATGTTGTTTAAATAAATCGTCTTATCTGCCTGAGTGAGAATGAGATCAGTAAGATGAGTGCTGAAGTATAACTGTAAACATACTCAGAGATTTCAGGCGATTGGGCTTTTTGAAAGAAGGCATGTTTTAGTAACTTTCTGATACCTAGTAAATCTCATTTTGCAGCAAATTCTAGCTAGATCCATGATTTTAGGAAGATTTTTTATTGTTAAAACTAAAATGCATGAACTTCCACTTTTCTTACTACATGAATACTACAGGTCAAAAACCTCTGATTTCCTATGTGTACAATTAAGTCAGGAAAGTCGACCAGAACCAAAAGGCTCTGTGGTTTTGATGCTTTTTTTCATGCTGATTGATTTTGTATTAACTGTTAATATCATTACACATCATGAAATATTTGACATGACATGTATCGTTCCTGAGATATTGTGTTTCAAAGCTCTTTTCAGCAAAATCATCTTAAGCCCCGCCCACTACGCATATTAAATAATTTCAACATTTTTGTACCATAAGCATGTACACACCAGCTAACATCATAATTGGACTAACTATGAAACAAAACAGATATGTGATTGTTAAAATATGAACATTTCAAGAATTTTACATTAAGCACTGCTTAATCATTAATATGCATGACATCACCACCAAAAACAATAGGGCACTTCTACAGACCATGGGCTATCTTTGTACCGCACATGACATGAATCCAGTTTGTCCTTTTTGAGAAACCATGTTTACAAGGTCTTTTTAGCAAACCATATTAAGCCCCACCTACTACACATATTAATGAAATTCAAGATTTCTATACAATGAACACATACACACTAGATAACTACATAATTAAACTGAATATGAAACAAATCAGACAAGTGATTGTCAAAAAAAGATCATATCAAGATTTTTTATATCAAGCCCAGCCTACTCATTAATATGCATATTAATACCAAAACAATAGGACACATCTACAGACCATGGGCTATCTGCATACCAAATACAACATCAGGGATGCCACTGGCGTCTGCTTCCAGGGCCTAACATTTTTTGCAGCACTGATGCATGCGACTCCCCCTTCCATGACTAAACCATTAAATTAAGGCCACTTGTGTTTGCATTTTCCATGGGAATAAAAAAAATATTATGAAAAAAAGTATGATTTAGGTAATTAAGAATGATTGTTAATTTTACTAATACAGTTAAAGGGGTTTTAAACTTGACATGAACTGTATTGTACATTCATTTGGGGAACTGCACAAATGATCTTTCTTTCAACGAACCTTACCACCTAGGTCAAGCTTGCGTATGTAATCCGAAAAATAAAATCCAGACCATTTTTTTTCTCAAGCCAATTCAGTTGAACCTGTTCTTTACTCCTTTATCAATGTCTTTAATGTTTGCACCCCTGTCAACATCCCATGTCTTACGATTTTTTTTCCGAAATAAAAATCCGATCCAAAAGATTTCCACTAACGAAAATGGTTAGGCTACGTTCCAAATTCACACACATTGAATGGGTATGAATAAGTGTGCGTGTGAAGAGAAAGCTGACACGAAAGGGCCCTACTAAAGCTGTGAACGCTTAGGGATTTTAGTAAACGTGTACATGCCAAAAAAGGGAGCGTGTATCGTGCACACGCGTTAAGTACCGTAATTTTCGGAAATACACCAAAATTGCCCCAAAACTACAAGGCGAAGTAAAAAAAAATCACGCAACCAGTATGGCGAAAGTACTGACTTTATTGCCCAAATAGACGCTGAGTTTTGCTTTCAAAATCGTAAAAAGTTGACTTCTACAGTATAAATCATCATTTTTATGAAAAATATGCATAGAAATTCAGTTTAGAAAGAACAGATAACTTCCTTTCAATGTGTACACTTGATCCTATTTGCTCCTGTTCACTCAGCAGTGAAATGAGTACCAGTTTCAGCTGGGTAGTTAACATGCAATGGACTGGTGTCCCAGCAAGTCAAAGTACTCTCATCCACTAAGCAGCATTGAAACTGTGTATAAGCACCATAAGCCCTTGAGGCTTGATGAGATCATTCACTCACCTTTTTATCATACAAATCCTGCCAGTTAATTGATTCAAAGAAAGGATGTGCCATTATTTCTTTGGCGTCGTCTGCTCCACCCCCAAGCCTGTGTAAAAAACAAGGATTATTATTATACCACAAACTGCTTACAGGCACTTAACAACAACAAATCATCGAAACAGACAACAAAAGAAAGACTTTGCAAACAATGTATGAAAATTAAATATAAAAATAATGTGAGCATAAATGTATCTTACTAATTCTTTCAAATATATGAAGTGAGCAGATGGTATAGATAAACACAGGGAGCTTACAACTAATATCAGAGGATCATAAAAACTAACACGAAATATAAAACAGCTGTCATTATTCATTCAACCAAGCATAATTGTCACGGAACATCCTAGTGCAGCTTTTCTCATCATAACCTATTTCATGGCAAAACACACTTAGTGTAACAAGTAAGAATGAAATACTGTTATTTATACAGAATTTCCTCATCAGATGTTGGCAAGTTCACAGATTAAAGGTATATTTTCAGGTATAGACAGACAGGTATAGATGTTATATTTACCACAAACTGAACAAAATAGTCTTGAGATTACGACAATAGTAACCTGTATTTTCTGAATAACGACGGATCAAAGTTTGAAGAATTTTTAATGAATGCAAAAGCTGTGAAGTATGAAAGAAAGGGCAGCTTAAAATCTTTAGTGTAAATCTTTAAATTTCTGTCTTAAATTTCAGTCACTGAAAATCCTTTGACTCTTTTCTCGTAGATTTAGATAAAGGGCATGATGGAAACTCAAAATCTCTTGATCCTATTACATTGCTCCCGTTCAAAGAATTTAAATACAATAGGTTAACATAAGGATATTGTCTTGTTGTGATGTCACAAACTTACAATAAAATTGGAATTATTCATTATAAATAAGGCTCTAAAATTTAAAAGCTGCAAAATTCAATAAGCTGTAAAATGGTCAATCTTGATGAAATCGTTTGCTATTTTCAAGCATATTTTCTTCCAATTAAGATCAAGTTGTTGATGCCGGTCCGTGGATTTTTAAGTTAAAGCATCAATAAATCTTTAATTGGAGGAACCAGGATTTGAAACTTATTCAGAAAACATTTAATAAAATGTTCAGAGATACCTAGTGCAATTAAGTAAAGACTAACCCTTTTAACAACAGCCCAGTGCATTTGCTAATCAAAATATGAAATAAATGATCTTTTATGTATGTGTTTTTGTACTGGTTCTCACAATGGAAGATAGACTTCCCTAAAAGAGCTCAAAATTTGGTCCTATCACTAGTGTGAAGCCACAGTATAAAATATTATGAATATATTAAGAATGTAACTATCAAAAACAATATTTCACTGTTCTAGATAGAATGCCCTTTTCATATCATTTAATTCCAAACAAATTTCTAGGTGAATCTTTTTACCCGGAGGAGGCAAATTTGGGTAGGAGTATCCAACTTACCTTTTTCTTGGGTCTTTCTCTAGTAACCCTGACAACAGCGTACGTGAATTTTCAGATAACCTTGAGGGAAATCTAATAGCTTCTGTGAGTATAAGTTCAAAAAGGACTTCATGGTCCCTATTATAAAATGGCAGCCTTCCACACATCATTTCATACATTACAACTCCTGTGCCCCACCAGTCAACAGCACGACCGTAATCATTATCTTCAAGAACCTATCGCAGAAAGAGAGGATGACAAATGATTCATTACACCCTTAAAGACACCTATAAGTGACTTGACTTGGTGATAACTGATAAGAGAGAATGACAGAATGATTCATTACACCCTTAAAGACACCTATAAGTGACTTGACTAGGTGATAACTGATAATATAAGAGAGGATGACAGAATCGTTCATTACAACCTTAAAGACACCTATAAGTGACTTGAGTTGGTGATAACTGATAATATAAGAGATGACAGAATGATTCATCCACCCTTAAAGACACCTATAAGTGACTTGACTTGGTGATAACTGATAATATAAGAGAGGATGACAATGATTCATTCACCCTTAAAGACACCTATAAGTGACTTGACTTGGTGATAACTGATAATATAAGAGAGGATGACAGAATGATTCATTACACCCTTAAAGACACCTATAAGTGACTTGACTTGGTGATAACTGATAATATAAGAGAGGATGACAGAGTGATTCATTACACCCTTAAAGACACCTATAAGTGACTTGAGTTGGTGATAACTGATAATATAAAAGAGGATGACAGAATCGTTCATTACAACCTTAAAGACACCTATAAGTGACTTGAGTTGGTGATAACTGATAATATAAGAGAGGATGACAGAATGATTCATCCACCCTTAAAGACACCTATAAGTGACTTGACTTGGTGATAACTGATAATATAAGAGAGGATGACAATGATTCATTCACCCTTAAAGACACCTATAAGTGACTTGACTTGGTGATAACTGATAATATAAGAGAGGATGACAGAATGATTCATTACACCCTTAAAGACACCTATAAGTGACTTGACTTGGTGATAACTGATAATATAAGAGAGGATGACAGAATGATTCATCCACCCTTAAAGACACCTATAAGTGACTTGACTTGGTGATAACTGATAATATAAGAGAGGATGACAGAATGATTCATTCACCCTTAAAGACACCTATAAGTGACTTGACTTGGTGATAACTGATAATATAAGAGAGGATGACAGAATGATTCATTCACCCTTAAAGACACCTACAAGTGACTTGAGTTGGTGATAACTGATAATATAAAAGAGGATGACAGAATGATTCATTACAACCTTAAAGACACCTATAAGTGACTTGAGTTGGTGATAACTGATAAAATAAGAGAGGATGACAGAATGATTCATTACACCCTTAAAGACACCTATAAGTGACTTGACTTGGTGATAACTGATAATATAAGAGAGGATGACAGAATGATTCATTCACCCTTAAAGACACCTATAAGTGACTTGATTTGGTGATAACTGATAATATAAGAGAGGATGACAGAATGATTCATTCACCCTTAAAGACACCTACAAGTGACTTGAGTTGGTGATAACTGATAATATAAAAGAGGATGACAGAATGATTCATTACAACCTTAAAGACACCTATAAGTGACTTGAGTTGGTGATAACTGATAAAATAAGAGAGGATGACAGAATGATTCATTACACCCTTAAAGACACCTATAAGTGACTTGACTTGGTGATAACTGATAATATAAGAGAGGATGACAGAATGATTCATTCACCCTTAAAGACACCTATAAGTGACTTGACTTGGTGATAACTGATAAAATAAGAGAGGATGACAGAATGATTCATTACACCCTTAAAGACACCTATAAGTGACTTGACTTGGTGATAACTGATAATATAAGAGAGGATGACAGAATGATTCATTACACCCTTAAATACACCTATAAGTGACTTGAGTTGGTGATAACTGATAATATAAGAGAGGATGACAGAATGATTTATTCACCCTAAAGACACCTATAAGTGACTTGAGTTGGTGATAACTGCTGATATTAAAATATGGGATTCGTGGCATCTCAGTGGTAGAGGACTGAGTTTACTCAGGGTCCCATGTTGAGTCCTTGAACTAGACACTTTATTTCTGATTACTCCAGTCTACTCAGTTGAGTACGCACCTTGCTGCGGAGTTATCCTGTGATGGACTGGTCTCCAGTAGAGTAAGTTTGGTACTAGTCTCCAGTACACTAAGTTTGGTACTGGTCTCCAGTACACTAAGTTTGGTACTAATCTCCAGTACAGTAAGTTTGGTACTGGTCTCCAGTACAGTAAGTTTGGTACTGGTCTCCGGTAACGTAAGTTTGGTGGTAAGTGCCCGGCGTGGGGTGGGGACTCCTTATCATGTATTCATAAGGCGGGATTTTCTTGTAACTAGTACGTCATTCAGGTCAGAGCCACTTTGGGGCCATTTGGATCGGGGTCCCTTGAGATCAGAGTCACTTCGGGCCCTTTGGATCAGGCCTGGCACTGCAGCGCCTGAGAGCCACTGTTGGTGTCCCTTTATTGGCATGGAAGAATTTACTTATTAACTTAAAAATATTTAAGTAAGAATATAATGATTAACATTTGATGGTTAGTGGTCTGGTCATCATTTTATGTGAAAACAGATAATGAACAGAACAAAATGATGGAAGTATTCAAAAACTAGCTTTCCACTTGGGTGGCACTTCAGTCTAAAGCTCTAAGGCACTTGGGTAGACATGACCATGCTCAAAGTGACATCATACAGTCATATTCCTCCGAAGTCTGTGTGCATCTTTTGACAAATTTGTTGCACCTGTTGCATGCCTTTGCATGTTTGACAAATCCCATGCATGGATACCTGGGCCTTTTTCCACTTTTCCATTTTCTATCCATTTCTTTAACAATTAAAAACAACACATTTACATAAACTTAATATTTCTAATATTTTTTGTGACTGTCATTCTTTCTGAGAGGACAATACTCCTAATGTAAACAATATGTGATGTCAAAAACATAACCTGGAACAATAAAACAAATACAAAAGGTAAACTCCACCTCTGGGGCTAGATATTCTGGAGTTCCACAAAATGTTTTTGTTGTGTCACCGTAACTAACTTCCTCTTTGCACAGTCCAAAGTCAGTTATTTTTATGTGCCCATCTCTGTCTAGTAACAGATTTTCTAACTGTTAAAAGAAAAGAAAATGAAAAAATCTCACATCAGCAAAAATCAAAGACCACAATATTAACTACTTTGAAATATTAACTGAATAACTACAATGGAGTTAAAAGAACAACTGACCTTGGAAAAAGTTTGTGTTTTATTAAGAATGCATGAAATTTATTCCGTCACAATTTGAGAGAGAATTTAGTGAACAGTAATTTATTTCCCAGTTATGACTGATCAAGTTTCAAGATTTCTAATGTACCCCAAGCTGTAGAGGCTTGCCCATGGACCTTCATGTAAATTACGCACTGTTCTTCATATTCAGTGAAATACTTATGAACATCCTCCCAAGCTAAGACACCAATCAAATTTCAAACATTATTTGTTAAAATCAGTTGATTTCCTAGGAACTGCAATGACCATGGAGTACATAAAGGCTCAGTCCATTAAGCACAGGGTAATGTTCAATTGGGCTCATTTTAGCGACAATGGCCATGGAGTACATAAAGGTTCATGGAGGAACAGTCCACTTACCACAGGCCATGGAGTGCATGAAGGTTCATGGAGAAACAGTCCCGTTACCACAGGCCATGGAGTACATAAAGGTTCATGGAGGAACAGTCCATTTACCACAGGCCATGGAGTACATAAAGGTTCATGGAGGAACAGTCCATTTACCACAGGCCATGGAGTACATCAAGGTTTATGGAGGAACAGTCCATTTACCACAGGCCATGGAGTACATTAAGGTTCATGGAGGAACAGTCCATTTACCACAGGCCATGGAGTACATAAAGGTTCATGGAGGAACAGTCCACTTACCACAGACCATGGAGTACATCAAGGTTCGTGGAGGAACAGTCCATTTACCACAGGTCATGGATTACATAAAGGTTCATGGAGGAACAGTCCATTTACCACAGGTCATGGAGTACATCAAGGTTCATGGAGAAACAGTCCATTTACCACAGGCCATGGAGTGCATAAAGGTTCATGGAGGAACAGTCCATTTACCACAGGCCATGGAGTACATAAAGGTTCATGGAGGAACAGTCCATTTACCACAGGCCATGGAGTACATAAAGGTTCATGGAGGAACAGTCCATTTACCACAGGCCATGGAGTACATAAAGGTTCATGAAGGAACAGTCCATTTACCACAGGCCATGGAGTACATCAAGGTTCATGGAGAAACAGTCCATTTACCACAGGCCATGGAGTACATCAAGGTTCATGGAGAAACAGTCCATTTACCACAGGCCATGGAGTGCATAAAGGTTCATGGAGGAACAGTCCATTTACCACAGGCCATGGAGTACATAAAGGTTCATGAAGGAACAGTCCATTTACCACATGCCATGGAGTGCATAAAGGTTCATGGAGGAACAGTCCATTTACCACAGGCCATGGAGTACATAAAGGTTCATGAAGGAACAGTCCATTTACCACAGGCCATGGAGTACATCAAGGTTCATGGAGGAACAGTCCATTTACCACAGGCCATGGAGTACATAAAGGTTCATGAAGGAACAGTCCATTTACCACAGGCCATGGAGTACATCAAGGTTCATGGAGAAACAGTCCATTTACCACAGGCCATGGAGTGCATAAAGGTTCATGGAGGAACAGTCCATTTACCACAGGCCATGGAGTACATAAAGGTTCATGAAGGAACAGTCCATTTACCACATGCCATGGAGTGCATAAAGGTTCATGGAGGAACAGTCCATTTACCACAGGCCATGGAGTACATAAAGGTTCATGAAGGAACAGTCCATTTACCACAGGTCATGGAGTACATCAAGGTTCATGGAGGAACAGTCCATTTACCACAGGCCATGGAGTACATAAAGGTTCATGGAGGAACAGTCCATTTACCACAGGCCATGGAGTACATAAAGGTTTATGGAGGAACAGTCCATTTACCACAGGCCATGGAGTACATTAAGGTTCATGGAGGAACAGTCCATTTACTACAGGCCATGGAGTACATAAAGGTTCATGGAGGAACAGTCCATTTACCACAGACCATGGAGTACATCAAGGTTCGTGGAGGAACAGTCCATTTACCACAGGTCATGGATTACATAAAGGTTCATGGAGGAACAGTCCATTTACCACAGGTCATGGAGTACATCAAGGTTCATGGAGAAACAGTCCATTTACCACAGGCCATGGAGTGCATAAAGGTTCATGGAGGAACAGTCCATTTACCACAGGCCATGGAGTACATAAAGGTTCATGGAGGAACAGTCCATTTACCATAGGCCATGGAGTACATAAAGGTTCATGGAGGAACAGTCCATTTACCACAGGCCATGGAGTACATAAAGGTTCATGAAGGAACAGTCCATTTACCACAGGCCATGGAGTACATAAGGGTGCATGGAGGAACAGTCTATTTACCACAGGGTAATGTTCAATTGGGCTCCTTTTGGTGACCGAGGTGATAACAGCATCTGTGGTGGAGATCAACTGTACATTATCTCCCAGAAAAGGGGTGCCAAGGAAAATTGTAAAGTCTATAAACCCTGTTTGTGCACATCCATCATATATGAAATTAAGGCAAATAGAATCAAAAAATAGATTAAAAGTTACTTTTAAAATGTTTCTTCTAAAACAGAATTAAACACTAAAATTATTAACTCTCTATAATGTATGAATTTGTTAATGTCCATTTGTCATGGGGTACTGTACAATGCAAAAGAGGGGTGTGTCTGCTCTCGTCTAATCACATTGCAGAACACACATTTCAATATGCATAAATGAAAGGTTAGAAAATGGAGCTTCTCTTACAAACTCCCTTCAATATCAAGTTTCAAATACCTTAATCACTCATACCCAATTTTATTGAGATTTTTCTTTTTGTTTGTTTAATATTTTTTACATTTTTAAAAGTTCCAACTGCTGTTACCAATTTAAGTAATTTCATACGTAAAGCATGCTGCTGTGGAAATAAGCTTTAGCAGAAATATACTTGACAATGCCATACATCTGGAATTAAAGCAAGATATCTTGTCATCAAGCAAGCAGTGGGGGCTTATGATTCACACAGAAGATATAACAAATGCCCTTTTGGCAGCAACTATTTGAGGTACATGAAACAGGAAAGTAAATGTACAATTTTAAATGTACAAATTTTATGAGTTTTATCCATTAAACTGTGTAAACTCCAAAACTTACCTGAACGCAGTATCTAAGAATATATAATTTTTTGAGCAATTTCTCATGGTAGCAGTTGTGAATTAATGCGTCAACCTAAAATTTTGCTTGCAAGATATATGTGAATGATCATTATTACACAGTTGATTACTTATTGATGTGATATTTGTTAGTGTTTTCTCCCAATGATTATCAACAATAACACAAGGCTGTATTTAATGAATTCATGGCTACTTTTTAAAAACGTACGGCTTGTATAATTTCCTGTAAACCTTCCATTGAAATCAACTTTGATTATTCCATCACTTTCCAACACGTACAACCAAACTAAACTTTGATATGCTACACCAAGTAAACAAAAAATATCTTGGCCATCTGAATTTGAAGACTAAAATACTGAATGAAAAAAATATCAATATTACTGGATCAAAGATAATTCTATGTTATTGTGATACTTTAATTTTGGCTCATGCCTAACACCTGCAAATGAAACTAAAACAAATGAAATTTGACACTTCCATTCAAAAGATAAGTGGGGGAGTAGTTCTGAAGATTTGCAGCATAATTATCTAACAATTGTCATTCATTAATACACCAACAGTATCCAACCTTTTTGCCAACTTGTTTTCACTCGAGTTAAGTTTTTTCTCCTTAAATTTTATTATCAATTTCCATTTTTTTTTTTTTTATGAGATGTTTTGACATGAATTAAAACACATATGAAATAGTTTCCATGAACTATAAAAAACAAAATTCCTTAATTATATCATCTTCATCTTCCATACAATAACTCGAGTGCAGATGGATGAATCTAATCCCCTGCTTCACACAAACAGCAGATAAGAAAAGGGAAAATATTCCCAAACAATTCAAGTTCATAACAACACATGAACAAACCTTCAGTTGATAAGATTTGATTAGCCAAGAAAAACATGTTTTTTTTTTCTTCTTCTTTTAACAAGAAAACATAAAAACATTAGAAAAACATCTTACTTCAATATCTTGTGTGTGGAATAAACAACTGATGTGGGTATCTGTTTAAACTTATCAAAGCAGAACAGACAGCTGTAAACCGGATGATCAGCATGTTCAGTTATTTGAAGGAGTTGAATAACTCATTAGAAGGAGCATTAAATTTGGGGAAGAACACAGTACTAATTAAAAAAATACTTTTTTTTTTTTGTTGCTGACTTGTGGCTGATCAAAGTTTGAAGAATTTGTAATGCAGGTTGAATCTGTGATGTATTACTGGGCAGACAGCTCAAAATCTTTAATTCTGTTCATTTCTTGCTTAAATTTATTGGGATTGGTGCCAATGTTTGTGGGGAAGCAATGTTTGTGGAGTAGCAATGTTTGTGGGGTAGCAATGTTTGTGGGGTAGCAATGTTTGTGGGGTAGCAATGTTTGTGGGGTAGCAATGTTTGTGGGGTAGCAATGTTTGTGGGGTAGCAATGTTTGTGGGTTAGCAATGTTTGTGGGGTAGCAATGTTTGTGGGGTAGCAATGCTTGTGGGGTAGCAATGTTTGTGGGGTAGCAATGTTTGTGGGGTAGCAATGTTTGTGGTGGGGTAGCAATGTTTGTGGTGGGGTAGCAATGCTTGTGGTGGGGTAGCAATGTTTGTGGTGGGGTAGCAATGTTTGTGGTGGGTAGCAATGCATGCGTGGTAGCAATGTTTGTGGCATGGTAACAATGTTTGTGGGAGTTAGCAATGCTTGTGGCATGGTAACAAGGTTTGTGGTGGGGTAGCAATGCGTGCGTGGTAGCAATGCTTGTGGCATGGTAACAATGTTTGTGGTGGGGTAGCAATGCGTGCGTGGTAGCAATGCTTGTGGCATGGTAACAATGTTTGTGGTGGGGTAGCAATGCGTGCGTGGTAGCAATGCTTGTGGCATGGTAACAATGTTTCTGGGGGTTAGCTATGCGTGCTTGGTAGCAACGCTTGTGGCACTGGCATGGTAACAACGTTTGTGGGGATTAGCAATGCTTGTGGCATGGTAGCAATGTTTGTGGGGGTTAGCTTGTGTGGTAGCAATGCTTGTGAGGTAGCAATGCTTGTGGGGTAGCAATGTTTCTGGAGTAGAAATGTTTGTAGGTTAGCAATGTTTGTGGTGGTTAGCAATGCTTGTGGCAGGGTAGCAATGTTTGTGGGGGTAAGCAAAGCTTGTGGCTTGGTAGCAATGTTTGTGGGGTAGCAATGTTTGTGGGAGTAAGCAATGCTTGTGGTGTGGTAGCAATCTTTGTGGGGTGGTAGCAATCTTTGTGGGGGTTAGCAAGGTTTGTGGGGGCTAGCAAAGCTTGTGGAGGGTAGCAATGTTTGCTGTAGTAGTGTCCAGATGCTGTTGTTATAGTTGATGTGTTGGCGGTTTTATGATGGCATCACATAGGGGGACAGGTGTAGGGAAAAAGGATACAACAATTGTAACAATTAAACTCTTCCAATATGCTGTTACTATCAGTAAGAAGCAGCTCAGAATTTTAACTTACTGTATACATCGTACAACTAACAACACCTGAGGGAAGGTACCTTTGTCAGAGATCTCTGTGCTGGTGTGAAGATACACCAATCTTTACTTTGTTTCAATACCTGAAATAAATACCGGTCTCAACAATGTCTCTCTATGAGTTATTACTTACCTTTAAATCTCTGTATATGACATAAGCTTGGTGAAGGTATGATAATGCTGAGATGATTTCTGCACCATAGAATCTTGTTCTATCTTCACTGAATACCCGCTCCCTTGAGAGGTGGAAAAATAATTCGCCGCCATTTACATACTCTAAAACAAAGCAAAGCCTGTCCACTGTCTGGAATGAATACTTTAAGCTCTGAAAAGCAGAAGCAAACAGTTCTGATTACATCTTTTCCAATTTAATAATATCAATAATGAAAAAATAAAAAATACTCTAAAGTTGGTAAAGAACAAGTCACAGATGAGCAGATACAAATATTTTCAAAGGTTGGCATCTCTGGGAGGCTGCAAACTTACCCTACGCATCAATCTAATGTTAACTTCAGCATTATGTGATGAAAGCTGTGGAAACTGTTTCCATAGCTGGAGTCAGTAGTATTGCAAAAGAGTGCAAGCTGTCCTCCTCCACCCTCACCCCTTGGTATATATTTGATAAGGGTACATATCAAACACAGCAGCATTGGTCTGCATTTACTTGACTTGAAATAGTCTTAAGAGAAGAACCAGAACCAAAGGTTTGGTGGTTCTGAGGCTTTTTCATATGATGATTGATTTGTAAGTTTTGTATGAACTGCCATGTTATTGCCTATCAGGAAACATTTGTTCCAGTATATTTATTCATAAGTCATACCCACCATGCAGATCAATCAAATAGAATCTTTTGACAAAATTAGCATATGCAAAAAAACTAACAACATAATCATTGCAAGTATGATGCAAAAACAGTTTATCCTTTATCAAGAAGTTGTCAGTTGTCATTAATAGTCATGACATCACTACCACAACATTAGAACATATGTACAGACCATGATCCATCTGTGTACAACAAATAGTATAAATCTGATATACCGTTCATGAGATACAGTATGGTGTTTACATCCGTTAGAACTTTCACATGAAGCCACGCCTACTATGCATATCAATAGCATCTGCTGATAAGATAAACGTGTACACAATAACCAACAATATTATCATAAACTATACAATAAACACATATACACTAGCATCTAACATCATTAAAATAACAAAAATGAAACAAAACAGACATGTGATTGTCAAAATAAGAGATTTTAAGATGTTTATATTAAGCCCCACCTAATCATTTAATATCCCCACCAAAACAATAGGGCACATCTACAGACCATGAGCTATCTGTGTACCACACATGACATGTACCCAGTTCATAGTTTTTGAGATATCGTGTTTATAAGCTTTTTGTTTACACAATCATATTAAGCCCCGCCCACTATGCATATCAATAAAAGTCGACATTTTATACAATAAAAACACACACACTAGCTAACATCATTTTTATAACAAAAATAAAACAAAACAGACAAGTGATTGTCAAAATAAGAGCCCCAGCTAATCATTAATATGCCCAATATCACCATCAAAAACAATAGGGCACTTCTACAGACCATGGGTTATCTGTGTACCAGATATGAACTGAATCCAGTATACTGTTCTTGAGATACCATGTTTACAAGCTCTTTTCAGCAAAATCATATTAAGCCCTGCCCACTATGCATATTAATGAAATTCAACGTTTTGACATTATGAACATGTACACACCACCTAACATTATAATTATACTAAGTATGAACCAAACCGGACATACGGTTGTTAAAATGTGAGCATTTCAAGATTTTTACATTAGGCCCACCTACTTTTTAAAATGCATGATGATAACCAGGCCAGTAGCCGGAAGGAAGGAGAGGGGAGGGAGAGGATGGGGTAGGGGATTCATTCAAGCAAACAAACCTCCTTTTGTTGAGAAAATGCCCTTTTGAAATCTACAAATATAATAAGCACACATAATTTCAAGGTTTGTTGCTCTTTTATACGAAAAACAAACCGCCCTTTCAAAATCCTAAACCCCCTGAAGTGCCTTTTTGAAATCTAAAAATATACTAATAAGCACCCGGAATTTCAAGATTTGTTGCACTTTTATACAAAAAACGAATCCCCCTTTCAAATTTCTGGCTGTGAGCCTGCATCACCGGCAAAACCAATTGGGCACATCTACTGTATGGACCATGGACTATCTGTGTACAAAATATGACATGAATCCAATTTACAGTTCTTAAGATACCATGTTTACAAGCTCTCTTCAGCAAAATCATATTAAGCCCCGCCCACTATGCCTATTAATGAAATTCAATGTTTTAATATCATGATCATGTATACACCAGTTAACATCAAATATACCACACATGAAACAAAACAGATATGCAGATGTTAAATTTAAACAATTCAGATTTTTACATTAACCCCCGCCTACTCACTAATATGCATAACATCACCAGCAAAACCAATAGGGCACATCTACGGACCATAAGCTATCCTGTGTAGGAAATACATCAATCCAGTTTACAATTCTTGAGATACTGTGTTTACAAGCTCTTTTCAGTAAAATCATATTTAGCCCCGCCCACTATGCATAATAATAAAATTCAACGTTTTTAATCATGAACATGTACACACCAAATATGAAACAAAACAGACATGAAACATTTCAAGATTTTTACATTAAGCCCCCCTACTCATTTATATGCATGATTTCACCATCAAAACAATAGGGCACATCTACGGACCATGGGCTATCTGTGTACTACATATGACATGAACCCACTGTATCATTCTGAAATATCATGTTTACGAGCTGGCCATCACATACACACACACGCACACACCCACGCCATCATGACCGCATAGGTTCCTGATGCTATCACATTGGAACCAAAAAGGTCATTGGAAAATTTGTAACAATTTCCCAAATTTTACAATTTGGACTGAAATTCTGTGGATAGGTCGCTCAAAAGGGGCTTGCATTTTAAATTTTCTCTGAGCCTCACTTATGTTTTGGCAACCTGGATCTTAATTATACCTAGCCCAATTTTTGAATAAGAAATGATTAGATATATGTGGCTTTGCATCCTACAACATGGGGTAATGACACTAAGATTCTACTCTGGACCTGTACAATAGAAATATAAAGTAAAAATATTTAAACTTGCCAAGTTAAATCTAACTTCAAAGTGAAAACAAATATTCAGAATACAAAACCTGACAATCTGAATAATATATCAAGTTATGTTCTAATCTTTAAGCGAAACATAAAGTCTGACATATTCCTTATTTCATATGATAAAATTGAAAATAACAAAATCTTCTGATCAAGTTTTATAACTCCAGAAGCAATCTAACACATTTTTTGTAATTATTATAAACTTTAATACTACTAATTAATAGTACAACGGAAGCTGCCATTTTGATTTTGAAACGTGCAGATTATGATGTCATCAGCTCAGCAGGATGTTGGAATGCTTTGTATTTCTTTATAATCTACCTCAAGTTTTCTAGCTTATAAAAATTATTTTTCTTTTGTAAAGGTCAAGGAAATGTTTGTGTACATATGAAATTATCAAAACATGCTGTTAAAACTTTGTGTCATACATTTTGGAATAAAAACTTTAATCACATTTATAAAGAAATACATTATAATCCTTATCTTCCTATTGGGGAAATTATGTCATCGTGCACAATATTTCAATACAGAGTTGAACAAAATGGCAGCCCCCATATGTCGATTTCAAATGTATAACTTGAGATAGGAATAAGATTTTGACTTGTTGTGTTTGGCAGTTGGTTAAGAATTTGTATCCTTTATCAGATGAAATAATGATTGTATCAGACTTTGTGTCTCCTTTAAAATTACTTCTGGAGAGAAATCTTTTTTTATTATCAAAATGGTACATTTCTGTGTTAATACTTTGAAGCAATATTGAGAAAACAAGAAGGATGATACTATGCAATCCAAATGACTGTGGACTGGTCATCAACTCCCCTGGGTGGTTAAGGGATGACCTGTAAGGTTTGTGATTAATCAATCAAATAAAACTTTCCATCACATGCAAAAAAGGTTGCATGATCACACAGCTCACCATCAACTATCACATAGCTCACCATCAACTATCACACAGCCCACCATCAACTATCACCAGCTCACCATCAACTATCACACAGCTCACCATCAACTATCACATAGCTCACCATCAACTATCACACAGCTCACCATCAATTATCGCACAGCTCACCATCAATTATCACACAGCTCACCATCAACTATCACACAGCTCACCATCAACTATCACACAGTTCACCATCAACTATCACACAGCTCACCATCAACTATCACATAGCTCACCATCAACTATCACACAGCTAACCATCAACTATCACACAGCTCACCATCAACTATCACATAGCTCACCATTAACTATCACAGCTCACCATCAACTATCACACAGCTCACCATCAACTATCACACAGCTCACCATCAACTATCACACAGCTCACCATCAACTATCACATAGCTCACCATCAACTATCACACAGTTCACCATCAATTATCACACAGCTCACCATCAACTATCACACAGTTCACCATCAATTATCACATAGCTAACCATCAACTATCACATAGCTCACCATCAACTATCACATAGCTCACCATCAACTATCACACAGCTCACCATCAACTATCACACAGCTCACCATCAACTATCACATAGCTCACCATCAACTATCACACAGCTCACCATCAACTATCACACAGCTCACCATCAACTATCAAATTATTAAACTTACATGACAAACTATTCAATATTTTCTTGTTTATACCTGCAAATTTTTTGTAAGAATGTATTAAATCGAAATTTACAAAAGCATTTGAAAAATGGCCGACCGAAGCATGAAGACTTAATATCTTAAAGTATATCAAGTTGCAAGAGGAATACAACCAACAATCTTGATTTAATTCCATGAATGTAAAATAATCCCATGAATGTAAAATGAAGTCACTACATTTTGCAATAACACATTGCATTAGGGGAACAGTTACTTCCTTATCATGAAGAAACAATGGATTCCACATAAGGCAACAATCATAATTAACTGCTGTGATAAAATACATGTTAAATCATTATAAGGCATGAAAATACAAGGCATTAAAAAAATGATACAAATTCCCTATTCACTGATAACATATCTTGCACACATATTTCAATAACCATTGCCCTCCCCCCTCTCACTTTTTAATTTCCCAACTTGGCACTTGCTTTTCCATCTATTACCAATTCATCCCTCTCCCACTTATTATCATCTTCTACCAAATATTCTTCAATTTAACTGCCTGTATTTAGGTATTTTAATATACTTATCATATATTGGCAAATATCTACTTCCCAAACCCACACTGAGGAGGGGGATATCCTAAAACCTTTATACACCAGTGGGGGGTCACACTTTTTAGAAACATTAAAAAAGTGCCCTTTATTAAGAGAAAAAGAGTTTTTTAAAATAGCAATTACTGTTTTAATTACCATGTCAATTTCTTTCTATGCAAAGACTTTCTTTTTATCCAGTTCTCTTGAAGTAAGAGGCTTCATTGAATGATATTTCCCCCCTACCAGACATACAAATTTGATTTGATATTCATGTGGGGAATGCACTACAAAACATTCTTTGTTCTATAGATTTCCTTTCAAGCAAGGCACACAAATATAATCCCTTGTTTTATGAACGGATGCTATAGATTTCCTTTCAAGCAAGGCACTCAAATATAATCCCTTGTTTTATGAACGGATGAAAAGACGAATGGATGGATGTTTGGTAAAGATGTCATATCTCAGCCCAATTTGTTATGGAAGGAAAACAAATACCTGTTAAGTGTATAAATCTTGACCCACACTGGTGGGATTTTTATTGCACTGAAATTTTGAAGTAATCTTACATTTTCTTCGTAAGACGCAAACAAACACATACTGCAGGAGCTGTTACACCACCTGAAATAATGATTTGTATTTCTTAGTCTTTATTTTCTTGGCAAATTTCAGGATAGATTTATTTCTTATGCATATACCCTTTAATTACTCTTTTGTAGATTATTAGCTCAAATACATTCAATCAATGAGCCAAAAGAAAGGAAAATACTTGATTCATTCACTCATAGATATAAGAGTATAGAGAATGATTCCATAAATGATCAGCTCACCGTTAAGAATGGGTGACTTGTTTTTTGTAACACCCGGTTTTCCGTCAATGTGTGGGCAACTTCGTCCTGTACAGGAGAAAAATAAGAGAACTGGGAGTAATGAATGGAAACAGCAGTAAACAGGAAGCCAGTGAGAGTGCGCTGGCAATTAGGATGAGGAAGAATCTTATTACCTGACTCATAGAAGAGGGACGCACACACCGTGCAAGCATTATCTATAGATTCGATATATGTATCTATCATCAACAGATATTCTGCGCATAATGATACCTTGATGACATTGAAAGGAAGAGATTTTCTGATAAAATCTATAAATGGATGACTTTGATAGAGAGGTCACGAGGCATGATTTGTATGATTATTCTGATCCATCATCTATCAATGTCTAGGTCACAAGGCATGATTTGTGTGATTATTCTGATCCAACATCTATCAATGTCTAGGTCACAAGGCATGATTTGTGTGATTATTCTGATCCATCATCTATCAATGTCTAGGTCACAAGGCATGATTTGTGTGATTATTCTGATCCATCATCTATCAATGTCTAGGTCACAAGGCATGATTTGTGTGATTATTCTGATCCAACATCTATCAATGTCTAGGTCACAAGGCATGATTTGTGTGATTATTCTGATCCACCATCTATCAATGTCTAGGTCACAAGGCATGATTTATGTGATTATTCTGATCCATCATCTATCAATGTCTAGGTCACGAGGCATGATTTGTGTGATTATTCTGATCCATCATCTATCAATGTCTAGGTCACAAGCCATGATTTGTGTGATTATTCTGATCCATCATCTATCAATGTCTAGGTCACGAGCCATGATTTGTATGATTATTCTGATCCATTATCTATCAATGTCTAGGTCACGAGGCATGATTTGTGTGATTATTCTGATCCATCATCTATCAATGTCTAGGTCACGAGCCATGATTTGTATGATTATTCTGATCCATCATCTATCAATGTCTAGGTCACGAGCCATGATTTGTATGATTATTCTGATCCATCATCTATCAATGTCTAGGTCACGAGGCATGATTTGTGTGATTATTCTGATCCATCATCTATCAATGTCTAGGTCACAAGGCATGATTTATGTGATTATTCTGATCCATCATCTATCAATGTCTAGGTCACGAGGCATGATTTGTGTGATTATTCTGATCCATCATCTATCAATGTCTAGGTCACAAGCCATGATTTGTGTGATTATTCTGATCCATCATCTATCAATGTCTAGGTCACGAGCCATGATTTGTATGATTATTCTGATCCATTATCTATCAATGTATCACGAGGCATATCAATTATTCTGGTCTATCAATGAGGTCACGAGCCATGATTTGTGTGATTATTCTGATCCATCATCTATCAATGTCTAGGTCACGAGCCATGATTTGTATGATTATTCTGATCCATCATCTATCAATGTCTAGGTCACGAGCCATGATTTGTATGATTATTCTGATCCATCATCTATCAATGTCTAGGTCACAAGGCATGATTTGTGTGATTATTCTGATCCATCATCTATCAATGTCTAGGTCACAAGGCATGATTTATGTGATTATTCTGATCCATCATCTATCAATGTCTAGGTCACGAGGCATGATTTGTGTGATTATTCTGATCCATCATCTATCAATGTATAGGTCACGAGGCATGATTTTGGTGATTATTCTGATCCATCATCTATCAATGTCTAGGTCACGAGCCATGATTTGTATAATTATTCTGATCCATCATCTATCAATGTATAGGTCACAAGGCATGATTTGTATGATTATTCTGATCCATCATCTATCAATGTATAGGTCACGAGCCATGATTTGTATGATTATTCTGATCCAACATCTATCAATGTATAGGTCACGAGGCATGATTTGTGTGATTATTCTGATCCATCATCTATCAAACATGTCCATTGTGAGTCAAGAGCAGACATGTTCTGAAGAACAATTTTTATTTTATTTTTAATTGAATCTTTTAAAGAAATTTCGTTAACAAAGGACATCTTATTCAGATTTCTGATAATTACTTAACTATGTTAGGAATACGTTTTATAAATCAATTAGAAATACTCTTATTTTACCTATTTTACAACCCAGTGATACCAAAATGTTGATGGTGTTAGAGAGTTCAATAATTTAGGTAATCATTAGAGTTAACAAGTAAATACAAATTAATCATGATAGGCACATATGATATGTATCTATACTTCTCTAAACAAAACAAAAATCATGAAATGATACACACTGTACAAATGATAAACAGAGAAAAATTGTGAAACGGACTATGATTGTTAACAAACAGTTAAATATAAATTTAAAAAGGGATTTGTGATTGAGTTACATACTGGTTAGAGAATACAAGAGCTGGGAATAAGGAAAGCTTTCCAGGCTAAAGCCCAATGCTATAATAAACAAGTAAAAATGTGTGTGTGTGTCTATATATATATATATATATATATATATATATATATATATATATATATATATATATATATATATATATATATATATATGTATATATATATATATATATATATATATAAAAATATATATATATATATATATATATATATAAATATATTTATATATATATATATATATATATATATATAAAAATATATATATATATATATATATATATATATATATGTATATATATATATATATATATATATATTTATATATATATATATACATAAATATATATATATATATACATATATATATATATATACATAAATATATATATATATATATATATATATATACATATATATATATATACATATATATATAATATATATATATATATATATATATATATATATATATATATATATATATATATATATATATATATATATACATATATATATAATATATATAAATATATATATATATATATATATATATATATATATATAGACATATATATACCAAATAACAGTATATATGCATAACAATAATACTTATGGAACAAACAATACAAATGAGGAAGAGATAGTATCTATAAAAAATCATTCATAGGAAAAGACAAGGAAGATACAATATAGGCTGCGGTAGATCCACTATTAGCATGTTTAACATAATTGACCTACTGTACCACAGAAAAACAAAATTTGCATGAAATTATTATGTTTACAAATCACATCTATTAGACCATGATACAGAAAAGTTCTGATAATGGGGTTAAATGTCTATATCACCATGTCACAATCTTAAGTTTCACGTCTATACTTCCACAATGATTGACAATATAGTCACTTGACCAAGCTGCTTAAAGGATTATTCCCATGAAATTATATTTTGTCATATATGATAGAAAAAATGTGTAGAAACAAAGTGGTGGAAAAACTATGTTAATATCTTATTCAGTTTAGAAGTTATAACAATTTAAAGAGCAGAAAAATGTTTTTAAAAACACCTCGTATGTATATGTCCTTCAGCTTGATGTCAACAAGGCAATTCCAGCACAGTTCTTATAAAACACCTTGTATGTATATGTCCTTCAGCTTGATGTCATCAAGGCAATTCCAGCACAGTTCTTATGCATTTCTTAAATGTAATCACACTTCTTTTACATTATCAAACAACATTTTTGGTTCATGATAGAGACAGGGTAGAATATATAATTTACAAGATAACACTTTTTTTTTTTTTTTTTGGTGTACATCATAATTACAATGAGAAAAAAATCCCAATCATTTTTAAAGAAATACAAAAGACGTTTTGTTGAAATTGTCTCTATGACATCACAGATGTTGCCAATCAGTCACTCTTGTCCAAATTCATTTTTTTTTAAAGTTTTGTAACTTCTAAATGGAATAAGATATTACATAGTTTTTCACCACTTTGTTTCTAAAAAAATTCTCTATCATACATGAAAAAATGAAAATCCATGGAAATATTCCTTTAAACATTGAAAGTTAAACAAATTCTTTATGTTTTAATTGTATGTTATTTTGAAGTGCACTGAAGACTTTCACAAGACTCCTCTATTTATAATTGTTATACCCAAGGGAATTTCCATCTGCCACTTGTACCTACAGGAACTAAGAGCAGGTTGAGACTTGAAGTGCAAGTCTTATAAGACAAGTCATGGGTCATAGCACTTATTCTTCTACAATGCAGTAAATTCCTTTCAATGTGTAGCACAAGGCAGAGGTGAAAAATATAGCACACTACACAACTAATGGTCTAATAATTCTTTCCAGAAGGAAAAGACAAACGAGAAAAGGGAAAAGACAAACAAAAAGGAAAAGACAAACAAGAAAAAGGAAAAGACAAACGAGAAAAGGGAAAAGACAAACGAGAAAAGGGAAAAGATAAACGAGAAAAAGGAAAAGACAAACGACAAAAGGGAAATGACAAACGAGAAAAGGGAAAGATAAATGAGAAAAAAGAAAAGACAAACGAAAAAAAGGAAAAGACAAACGAGAAGAAGTAAAAGAAAAGACAAACGAGAAAAAGGAAAAGACAAACGAGAAGAAGGAAAAGACAAACAAGAAAAGGGAAAAGACAAAGGAGAAAAGGGAAAAGATAAACGAGAAAAAGGAAAAGACAAACGAGAAAAAGGAAAAGACAACGAGAAAAAGGAAAAAACAAATGAGATAAGGGAAAAGGGGGAGGAAAGGGGAGAAAGAAAAAGAGAAAGGAAAGGGTAGAAAAGGTATGAACAAAAGAAACCAGAAAAACGTGGAATACTTGCATAAAAATTTCTCAAGACTTCTAAGGTCCCAGAAAGTAAAATATTCCTTCTACCCCTGGCTAAGGGGGCCTGGGGTGCCAAAACCATAAAGGACATTTAAAAAATTAAAGGTGTGTATATGACAGGATAGTCGTCTTCCCTCTAAAATTCCCAAAGAAATTCAGTTTGCCTCCTTTAATTCACAGGCATAGTTATAAAATGCTCAAGCCATTCTAAACCTAAATCGGGATGGTTGAATGGGAATGATGTTCATTAGAGCTTGTTGATAAGGAAAGTAAGATAAACACTGTTTATCTACCTCTACCAAAGAAAAGTACAACACAAATGGCCAATTTCATCAACCTATTTATAATACCATCAACCTGAAACCAACAAAGTGTGGATGCCTTTATCACATTAACACATGTCCATGACTAACCTGATTTTGATTGTGATTTTGAATTGACTTATAAGACTTATTCAATTTATTTCTACAAACTTTAGCCCTGAAGGATATGACCACAATAGTCAAAGCACCATTCTCAACTTTTCTTAACTCCCAAGTCCAAATACCGTGTCAAAACTCAGCTCTGCTATACTCAAAACGTGATGCTGGGTGCTTATCTTAGCTGTTTTTATCGTACTGTATACAGTTAACCATAGTAGTAACGGATTTGTTATTGGTGTGCATGAAGTATTGGCATGTAACTGGACATGATGCATTACTACCTGTCTATCAGTGTTAAAGTGGTCCTGCCATGGGTGGGGGTCGGATCTTACGTTAAATATGTTATTTGGATTGTTTGATTTGCAAAAATATAACTTTTTCTGCACAAAACCCCATCGGTTGTGAGAAAAATGCATATTTTGTCACCTCGACGCAAAAACCCAGAATAAGGCTCAGTACGCATTGACATCATTTTTGGAACAACTATGTGTAGCGATGCATTGATGCCACATATAACGTGTGGCCGCCATTGAAATTATACAACTAGTATCGATAGCATCTCTGTTTGTTCTTCTAAAATATTATATTTTCCAAGCAAATATTAAACAAAATGCCACAGCGTTGTGTAATTGGAAAATGCAGTAGTATAGATTATCAAACTAAAAGCCGTTTATCAATGGCAAAGGGCAACAAAACGAGACAATTCTAGAGTTTTGTGCACTTGACATGAACCGAGTTTTTAAGGCTTACCAGGTACAATGTCATATTCAGCTCATGCCAGATTGTTACCCGTTCTGTTCGATTTCAACAGTAGCTTGACCGAATCATCTTTGACATGAAAATTCAACTGTTCCGTGAGTAATACAAATTCAAATGAAAGTCACAGAGGGAGAAAAACTAGAAGAGTAAATACCGTCATGGTTCGCATGCCCATGCAAATTGACACCCATATCATATGACCCGGTCAATTATGAAAATGGCATCTAACACTAAATCCCACATGGATACCCATGTCCCACATGGCATCCCACCCCATGTCCCACATGACATCCCAACCTATCCCTTGTCCCACATGGCATTCCACCATATCTCCCACATGGCATCCCACCCAATGTCCCACATGACATCCCATCTCATTCATTGTCCCATGTGGCATTCCACCATATGTCCCACATGAAATACCATCCTATGACCCACATAGCATCCCACTCTATGTCCCACATGGATCCAATCCCATCTGCAAAATGACATCCCACCATATGACATCCCATCCCATCCCATGTCCCATATGATATTCCACCATATCTCCCACATTGCATTCCACCATACAGTATGTCCCACATGGCATACCACAATATGTCCCAGATGGCATCCCACCATATGTCCCGCATCAATAGCTTCCCACCTGATGTCCCACATGGCATCCCACCTTATGTCCCACCATATGTTCTACATAGTATCCCTCCCAATGTCCCAATGACATCCTACTTTGTCCCACATGTCATCCCAACCTGTCCCACTCTGTGTTACTCGTGGCATCCCACCCATGTTCCACATGACATCCCATATCTAACATGACATCCCATGTCTCACATGACATTCCATGTCTCACATGACATTCCATGTCCCACATTCCATCCCATATCTCACATGACATCCCATATCTCACATGACATCCCATGTCTCACATGACATTCCATGTCCCACATGACATCCCATCCCATGTCCCACATGACATCACATGTCACACATGACATCCCATGTCCCACATGACATCCCATGTCCCACATGACATCCCATCCCATAGAATTCCACCCGATGTCCGGCATGGCATTCCACCATATATCCTACATGGCATTCCACCCTGTTCCACATGGCATCAACCCCATGTCCCACATAACATCCCATAGGCTCCATATGAGTCTCATCCTAGCTATCACAGTCCCTGATTGAGCATACTATGTATGAAAGTGTCAGTTCATATAAGTTATATGCAAATGACTTTTTGAATAAGAAAAAAAGGCAGTCCAATAATTATGCCTGATATAGCCCTTGGTGTATACCACATGGTATATATTACATCATATGTCCCGCATGGCCCCCATTCATGTCCCACATGGCATCCCACGCTATGTCCATATGCAGTCACATCCTGTCGCAATCCCTGACTGAGCATACTAAATAAAAAAGTCTAGTCAGTTCCTATACTGTAGCAACTTTATGCTAATGACCACAATAATAAAGGCAGAGTTTAACAAACATTTTTTTAAGGAAATTCTAACCTTCCATAAGGATATCTGATGAAAGTTATAACTTTTTCTGAGGAACTCTTAAGAAACTAACATTTTCTGAGGAATTCTCAAAAAAACTTTAACATTTTTAAGGAAATCTCAGGAAAAAACTGTGGACGGCCGGCTGGACGAGCGGCCAGCCGACCGAACGGCATTACATAGGTTTACATTATGCTTCGCATGCTCACCAAAAATAGTATGAATGAATAATAAGATATTTGAGTAGGAATAGCTGGCCGAAGGAAGTAAACCTTATTGATAGTTTTTTTTCTTTCTATTGCGCCAATATGGAGATTTATATACTGACAAACAGACAAAGAAATCAAACAAATAAGTCATATTTAACAATATATTTTCTTCTTTTAAATCATATGTAAAGAAGAGAGAGATGACAGCATTTTATATAACGTAAATTAAACACTTAAAATACAATACACAGTACCAGGTAAACGAAGTTTGTTGCATTCTTTGTTTGTTTACAAAAAGGTCAAAAACCGGGTAAAACCGGGCGTTGTAATAGAAACTGTTCAGTTTTGAGAAAAGCCATAACCGTCAAACTTTAAGAGGTAGTCAACTTTCAACCAGAATTGGATGCATTTATGTCTTTGACAGAAACTCACGAGTTTTAAGAAAAAGCAAAGTCTGGCAGGTGCAGGGTAAACAAACTTTGTTGCGTTCTTTGTTTGTTTACAAAAAGGTCAAAAACCGGGTAAAATCGGGCGTTGTAATAGAAACTGCTCGGTTTTGAGAGAAGCCAAAACCGTCAAACTTTAAGAGGTAGTCAACTTTCAACCAGAATTGGATGCATTGATGTCTTTGACAGTTCCTCATGAGTTTCAAGAAAAAGCAAGGTCTGGAAGTATGTTAAGTAAGTTTTTGAAGAAGAAAAATCATTTTTTCATTAAATTGTGCATTTTTTTAATTTTCTCTATTTCAATCACTTTTTTCTGAAAAAACTTCAACAAAAAGTTATTTTTTCTGAAAGAAGTATTCAAGCTCTTTCAAATAGTACCAGGATCACTGTTGTAAAGTGCATGTCCAAACCAGTCGTGCCACGACCGATTAAGCGTTTAAAGGAGACAAGGTCTGATACAAGCATTACTTCATATGATAGAGGATACAAATCTTAACCAACTATATCAAAAACACCATGTCAAAATCTTATTAGTATAACCCTCCCAAGGTCACTATGCATTCCCTTATAACAACACCTCAGTATAACCCTCTCAAGGTCACTAAGCATTCCCTTAATTACAAGACCTCAGTATAAGCCTCCCAAGGTCACTAAGCATTCCCTTAATTACAAGACCTCAGTATAACCCTCCTAAGGTCACTAAGCATTCCCTTAATTACAAGACCTCAGTATAACCCTCCCAAGGTCACTAAGCATTCCCCTAATTACAAGACCTCAGTATAAGCCTCCCAAGGTCACTAAGCATTCCCTTAATTACAAGACCTCAGTATAAGCCTCCCAAGGTCACTAAGCATTCCCTTAATTACAAGACCTCAGTATAACCCTCTCAAGGTCACTAAGCATTCCCTTAATTACAAGACCTCAGTATAATCCTCCCAAGGTCACTAAGCATTCCCCTAATTACAAGACCTCAGTATAACCCTCCCAAGGTCACTAAGCATTCCCCTAATTACAAGACCTCAGTATAACCCTCTCAAGGTCACTAAGCATTCCCTTAATTACAAGACCTCAGTATAACCCTCCCAAGGTCACTAAGCATTCCCTTAATTACAAGACCTCAGTATAACCCTCTCAAGGTCACTAAGCATTCCCTTAATTACAAGACCTCAGTATAACTCTCCTAAGGTCACTAAGCATTCCCTTAATTACAACACCTCAGTATAACCCTCTCAAGGTCACTAAGCATTCCCTTAATTACAAGACCTCAGTATAACCCTCCCAAGGTCACTAAGCATTCCCTTAATTACAAGACCTCAGTATAAGCCTCCCAAGGTCACTAAGCATTCCCTTAATTACAAGACCTCAGTATAACCCTCTCAAGGTCACTAAGCATTCCCTTAATTACAAGACCTCAGTATAATCCTCCCAAGGTCACTAAGCATTCCCCTAATTACAAGACCTCAGTATAATCCTCCCAAGGTCACTAAGCATTCCCTTAATTACAATACCTCAGTATAATCCTCCCAAGGTCACTAAGCATTCCCCTAATTACAAGACCTCAGTATAAGCCTCCCAAGGTCACTAAGCATTCCCTTAATTACAAGACCTCAGTATAACCCTCCCAAGGTCACTAAGCATTCCCCTAATTACAAGACCTCAGTATAAGCCTCCCAAGGTCACTAAGCATTCCCTTAATTACAAGACCTCAGTATAACTCTCCTAAGGTCACTAAGCATTCCCTTAATTACAAGACCTCAGTATAACCCTCCCAAAGTCACTAAGCATTCCCTTAATTACAAGACCTCAGTATAAGCCTCCCAAGGTCACTAAGCATTCCCTTAATTACAAGACCTCAGTATAAGCCTCCCAAGGTCACTAAGCATTCCCTTAATTACAAGACCTCAGTATAAGCCTCCCAAGGTCACTAAGCATTCCCTTAATTACAAGACCTCAGTATAACCCTCCCAAGGTCACTAAGCATTCCCTTAATTACAAGACCTCAGTATAACTCTCCTAAGGTCACTAAGCATTCCCTTAATTACAAGACCTCAGTATAACCCTCCCAAAGTCACTAAGCATTCCCTTAATTACAATACCTCAGTATAACTCTCCTAAGGTCACTAAGCGTTCCCTTAATTACAAGAACTCGGTATAACCCTTCCAAGGTCACTAAGCTTTCCCTTAATTACAAGACCTCAGTATAATCCTCCCAAGGTCACTAAGCATTCCCTTAATTACAAGACCTCAGTATAACCCTCCCAAAGTCACTAAGCATTCCCTTAATTACAATACCTCAGTATAACTCTCCTAAGGTCACTAAGCGTTCCCTTAATTACAAGAACTCGGTATAACCCTTCCAAGGTCACTAAGCTTTCCCTTAATTACAAGACCTCAGTATAACCCTCCCAAGGTCACTAAGCATTCCCTTAATTACAAGACCTCAGTATAACTCTCCTAAGGTCACTAAGCATTCCCTTAATTACAAGACCTCAGTATAAGCCTCCCAAGGTCACTAAGCATTCCCTTAATTACAAGACCTCAGTATAAGCCTCCCAAGGTCACTAAGCATTCCCTTAATTACAAGACCTCAGTATAACCCTCTCAAGGTCACTAAGCATTCCCTTAATTACAAGACCTCAGTATAACTCTCCTAAGGTCACTAAGCATTCCCTTAATTACAAGACCTCAGTATAAGCCTCCCAAGGTCACTAAGCATTCCCTTAATTACAAGACCTCAGTATAAGCCTCCCAAGGTCACTAAGCATTTCCTTAATTACAAGACCTCAGTATAACCCTCTCAAGGTCACTAAGCATTCCCTTAATTACAAGACCTCAGTATAACCCTCCCAAGGTCACTAAGCATTCCCTTAATTACAAGACCTCAGTATAACTCTCCTAAGGTCACTAAGCATTCCCTTAATTACAAGACCTCAGTATAAGCCTCCCAAGGTCACTAAGCATTCCCTTAATTACAATACCTCAGTATAAGCCTCCCAAGGTCACTAAGCATTCCCTTAATTACAAGACCTCAGTATAAGCCTCCCAAGGTCACTAAGCATTCCCCTAATTACAAGACCTCAGTATAACCCTCCCAAGGTCACTAAGCATTCCCCTAATTACAAGACCTCAGTATAACCCTCCCAAGGTCACTAAGCATTCCCTTAATTACAAGACCTCAGTATAATCCTCCCAAGGTCACTAAACATTCCCTTAATTACAAGACCTCAGTATAATCCTCCCAAGGTCACTAAGCATTCCCTTAATTACAAGACCTCAGTATAAGCCTCCCAAGGTCACTAAGCATTCCCTTAATTACAAGACCTCAGTATAAGCCTCCCAAGGTCACTAAGCATTCCCTTAATTACAAGACCTCAGTATAAGCCTCCCAAGGTCACTAAGCATTCCCTTAATAACAAGACCTCAGTATAACCCTCCCAAGGTCACTAAGCATTCCCCTAATTACAAGACCTCAGTATAATCCTCCCAAGGTCACTAAGCATTCCCTTAATAACAAGACCTCAGTATAACCCTCCCAAGGTCACTAAGCATTCCCCTAATTACAAGACCTCAGTATAAGCCTCCCAAGGTCACTAAGCATTCCCTTAATTACAAGACCTCAGTATAAGCCTCCCAAGGTCACTAAGCATTCCCCTAATTACAAGACCTCAGTATAAGCCTCCCAAGGTCACTAAGCATTCCCTTAATTACAAGACCTCAGTATAAGCCTCCCAAGGTCACTAAGCATTCCCTAATTACAAGACCTCAGTATAAGCCTCCCAAGGTCACTAAGCATTCCCTTAATTACAAGACCTCAGTATAAGCCTCCCAAGGTCACTAAGCATTCCCTTAATTACAAGACCTCAGTATAAGCCTCCCAAGGTCACTAAGCATTCCCTTAATTACAAGACCTCAGTATAATCCTCCCAAGGTCACTAAGCATTCCCTTAATAACAAGACCTCAGTATAACCCTCCCAAGGTCACTAAGCATTCCCCTAATTACAAGACCTCAGTATAAGCCTCCCAAGGTCACTAAGCATTCCCTTAATTACAAGACCTCAGTATAACCCTCCCAAGGTCACTAAGCATTCCCCTAATTACAAGACCTCAGTATAACCCTCTCAAGGTCACTAAGCATTCCCTTAATTACAATACCTCAGTATAAGCCTCCCAAGGTCACTAAGCATTCCCTTAATTACAAGACCTCAGTATAACCCTCCCAAGGTCACTAAGCATTCCCCTAATTACAAGACCTCAGTATAATCCTCCCAAGGTCACTAAGCATTCCCCTAATTACAAGACCTCAGTATAAGCCTCCCAAGGTCACTAAGCATTCCCTTAATTACAAGACCTCAGTATAAGCCTCCCAAGGTCACTAAGCATTCCCTTAATTACAAGACCTCAGTATAACCCTCCCAAGGTCACTAAGCATTCCCTTAATTACAAGACCTCAGTATAAGCCTCCCAAGGTCACTAAGCATTCCCTTAATTACAATAAGTAGACAAAATAGCACTTACCTTCGCAACTATAACTTCTTTTTTAAGAATTTTGATAGCAAAGAGTTGACCAGTAGCTTTTTCTCTGACAAGTACAACTTTTCCAAAGGTGCCTTTGCCCAGAACTTTAAGGTACTCAAAATCATCTATTGTCTGCATGAGGAGAACAAGGAAAATCAATGAATCTTGTGAACGTATATACTGATCAAAAAACTAAACAGACACAGAAAAGTGAAACTGACACTGGAGGTAAGTATTTAAAAACAAGTGAAAAATTGTGGGGAGGGAAATCTAGGTGTTCTTACACTGACAATTGACCAGTTCTTTGATACCCTGTAGATCTTTGTGACCTATGTCTTTTGTGACCCCTGAAGTTTTTTTCTGACTCGATAGCTTTTTTGACACATGAATTTTGGGAATTTGTGTAGCTTTTTGAAACCATGTACTTTTTGATGACCATGCAGCTCTTTGTGGCATTATGGATGTACAATTGAGGACTATTTTCACTTTAGGGTAGGTAGGGTTAGGTTCTTAACAAAACTAAGAAATGCTCAGAAATGGTTCCTACCCCTACGGAATGGACTCTTTAATAAACCTGGGTTGGAGAACGTGTCACTCTCTGATTGGTGTAATGTACTATGATGTAATGTACTGTAAGCCTTAGAAGCTATCCAGCATCTGGTTCATCTCTGCAAACCGACTCGGTTCCGGAAGCTTTCTGATGACCCCTGTAGATCTTTGTGACCTCATAGTCTATGATCTCTAGAGCTTTTATGACCCCATAACTTCTTGTGACCTGTAGCTTTTGAGGATTAATGTAGCTTCTTGAGACCCCTGTACCCTTTTGAGACCCATGTACCCTTTTAAAACCCCTGGTACCCTTTTAAGACCCCTGTACCCTTTTGAGACCCCTGTACCCTTTTAAAACCCCTGGTACCCTTTTGAGACCCCTGTACCCTTTTGAGACCCATGTACCCTTTTAAAACCCCTGAACCTTTTTAAAACCCCTGTACCCTTTTGAGACCCCTGTACCCTTTTGAGACCCCTGTACCCTTTTGAGACCCCTGTACCCTTTTGAGACCCCTGTACCCTTTTGAGACCCCTGTACCCTTTTAAGACCCATGTACCCTTTTAAAACCCCTGTACCCTTTTAAAACCCCTGTACCCTTTTAAAACCCCTGTACCCTTTTGAGACCCCTGTACCCTTTTGAGACCCATGTACCCTTTTGAGACCCCTGTACCCTTTTGAGACCCCTGTACCCTTTTAAAACCCCTGTACCCTTTTAAAACCCCTGTACCCTTTTGAGACCCCTGTACCCTTTTGAGACCCCTGTACCCTTTTGAGACCCCTGTACCCTTTTGAGACCCATGTACCCTTTTAAAACCCCTGTACCCTTTTAAAACCCCTGTACCCTTTTAAAACCCCTGTACCCTTTTGAGACCCCTGTACCCTTTTGAGACCCCTGTACCCTTTTAAGACCCCTATACCCTTTTGAGACCCCTGTACCCTTTTAAAACCCCTGTACCCTTTTAAAACCCCTGTACCCTTTTGAGACCCCTGTACCATTTTGAGACCCCTGTACCCTTTTGAGACCCCTGTACCCTTTTGAGACCCCTGTACCCTTTTGAGACCCCTGTACTTTTTTGAGACCCCTGTACCCTTTTGAGACCCCTGTACCCTTTTGAGACCCATGTACCCTTTTAAAACCCCTGGTACCCTTTTGAGACCCCTGTACCCTTTTAAGACCCCTGTACCCTTTTGAGACCCCTGTACCCTTTTAAAACCCCTGTACCCTTTTAAAAACCCTGTACCCTTTTGAGACCCTGTACCCTTTTGAGACCCCTGTACCCTTTTGAGACCCTGTACCCTTTTGAGACCCATGTACCCTTTTAAAACCCCTGTACCCTTTTAAAACCCCTGTACCCTTTTGAGACCCCTGTACCCTTTTGAGACCCCTGTACCCTTTTGAGACCCCTGTACCCTTTTGAGACCCCTGTACCCTTTTGAGACCCCTGTACCCTTTTGAGACCCCTGTACCCTTTTGAGACCCTGTACCCTTTTGAGACCCCTGTACCCTTTTGAGACCCTGTACCCTTTTGAGACCCCTGTACCCTTTTGAGACCCCTGTACCCTTTTGAGACCCCTGTACCCTTTTGAGACCCTGGTACCCTTTTGAGACCCTGTATCCTTTTGAGACCCCTGTACCCTTTTGAGAACTCTGTATCTATTTGATGACCCATACAGCGAACCACTACAACAGTTTCCATGTTCGTGCTTGGTATTACAAACATTTCTAAATTTTGTTTTAAACTGTGTAGTGGACATTCTTTAAAAAAATTATCAATCTTTCACCAAACAACAAGAACAATGTACTGTAAATATCAATAAAAGTATCAAATTCAAAAACCTATGCCAGGTACGAGGAACAAAGAAAAACCAGTAGTAAGTACAAGCTGATTGCATGTTTTGAGAATAACAAAGAATGATTATTTCCTGTTTTGTTCATATTACACAATTACCTGTAAAATTTCAATTCTTTAATAAAACAATAATGTTCCCTTGATTGAAATGGCTTCAGAGAAAATACACAAATTCACACACATTGATCTGGTACATTTCTACCACACAAATCCAAGGCCTAGCTGTTACTCACAAACTGGATAAAAACTATCAAATGTTGCCACAAATGTAGAAACTTTGTGAAATAATAGCTCACCATTTTCTTCTTCCTTGATCCTGCATCTGAAGATATTGATCCTGATTTGGTTAACAGGGATAAACTATCTGCTCCTTCTACCTTCTTCCTTTCTTGCTTATTAATTGAGTCAGCCACCGCTTCAATCGCTGTAACCCATGATTCTCTGTAAAACAAAAACAAATACTTTTGAAAATGATGTTTCCTTATTGAGTTTATATGTGGGATGGAAGGTTCGTTTTCTTAATGATATATGTAGAGGCAACATTGGCTAAATTGCTTTAAAATATATTTAAACCAATCATATTAGCAAAATCTCCTAAAAAAAATTATGGCAGGAATACTTTCCCATGATATTCGTAACTAAGATTTAAAAACGCAATTTAAATTACATAAAAGTTTTGAAATGTCTGCCCAGTCTTACGGAAAGTGAAATATTGCCCAAAACACACAGAGGTTTTGACAGTTTTTTGACAATATATCACTTTCCCAGTCTTACATCACAAATTTCACATGAATTCAAAACTGATCACCTTTGATCAGTCATAAGTGCTTTTCTTCTAAATTCGCAAGCTGATCTGCTCAGATTTTGATACTCTTTCAACCAATATAGAAATTGCAACATTCCGTAGACCTTTAGGAAAGTGACGTATTAATAAGACTGTCTGATTGCCTGGAAACTACCATCTGATTGGCTGAAAACTACTGTCTGATTGGCTGAAAACTACTGTCTAATTGGCTGAATGCTAGTTTTCATGTATTCTTTCCTCGCAACTTTCTTTTTTCACTTATTAATCTTTTGAACTAGTTTGCGTATGCAATTAAAAATATGATACCAGGACCAATCAGCGGTCAGAATTGGTTCCCATAACTTACACGTATAACTTGCAGGTAATGAAACTTTGAGACAATAAGGAAATCAAAATTTCACCAGAAACCAGCTTCCACATATACTTGAAGCATTTTCAGTTTGAATTGAGTTAAATCCCATTAAAATTCTAACACCAACCACATCTTTGTCTAATGTTAAATTTTTCTGTCTCATATCAGATAAAAGCCAACCAGAAGGTTCACACTGTATGCTGATGCACTTTGACATCTCAGGTCAATAGTGCCAGAGAGCAAATACAGGTGCAAATGGATAGGGAGGGAGAGTTGAATAAACTGGTACAATTGACATGGGATGAAAGCAAGATCAACATGTGCAGTACCACAGAGAATAGGAGGAGAAGAGGTATTTGGCTCCAGATAATAAGGGCCCGTACAAATTCAAAAACGGAATTTTCGTTTAAAACAGTGGACCAAAAAAAGTTGCCGTGCCTGACTGACAATGGTGGAAAAACGGTGAAAAATTTGAGGTTTTTTTGCTCCTCAGAATTTTCCGATATGGGGTCCTGGATTTTCAGTGCCCCCAGGCCTTGCGATCCTGTTGGCAGCCCTTAACATGGGTCAGAAACAAGTTTGCTTCTACCTTTCTGGCTGAAAATAATCCACTCATAATTCAATTTGCTCTACAGGTGAACTTGGCCATGTTTTCAAATTATTACCCCCGTGTAATAGCAATTTCATTTCCATCTAAGATATATTTTCAGAAAACATCTACAACTTATTTTGTTAGACAGAAATAGTATTTCTCAAAATGCATACCCTCTTCTGAACATATATACCTTACACTTTCTGAAAAGTCCAGCATTTTGAGTAAATTCATGAACAAAAAACATTAAGTGTATAATGACAATGAAATTATTATGCCTACCCTCGAACATGGGTTTGTATTACTGACGTTGACTATTTCACCACAAAGTTTGGTAACGTTGTTAAATTAATACTGTGAGTGCCTTATTCTGGTACTGTATGTTGTGTTAAAAGGCGATGTATTGTAAAAATGATTTTGTTCTTTCCAAAGGAAAACAGGGAAGAATGGAGAAAAGAGCCAAGCCTTTTGTCCATGATTGTAGATACTCTTGTTGTCTAACTTGAAGTCTGCTCTACTCAGGATATTTAATAGTATAAGTAAAAGAAACCTTTAACGTGTAATGTTTACGAGGTAATACCACTGTGGTAAGTGCACTCTGATCAGAAATTAACAAATTTACACACAGAATGCCATGAGAGTAAAGAATAAAAAAAAACATACTTCAAAACATTAGTTACGTAACAAGAAAGCTCTAAATTTTTTAACAATACACAAATGAGATATCATGTGTACAACTACTGCACTTGTCAGTTGTATGACTCACCCCTACTATCCCCCCCCCCCTCCCCCCCTCCTTCCCGGCAATGTCAGTCAAAGGCGAGTCATTGACACATGAAATAGTGAATCACATGTGCGTCATTGTACCAAATTGTCAGTCACCAGAGTGACTCTGGGGTGGGTCAACTAACTTCAGACTCATTAACTTTGTACAGAGGTGAGTGATTTGGGGTAAGTCATTTCACACAAAAAAACAGTCACCTATGTAACTGAGAGGTGTGGCAATGTACATTCTTTGTCCACCCACCTTGGTGCAATGACCCACCTTGTCCGGGGGTGTAGGGGTAAAGTCACACAATGAATCGAAAGAAGAAAGGCAGGGTTGTAAAACAAAGGGTTAAATGTAGGTAGAGGGTGGGGGGAGCCAGTAAGGTGGTGGGAGTGAGTGAGGTGGGTGTGACCTATTCTAAAGCGGGTAATGTGGACGTTGTAGATACAGGAGACATCGTGGATGGTGGGAATGGTGGGCTGGATGTTGTGGAGGGTGTTATCAATTTGGGAGTCCCGTAAAGTTTGCAAGCGGTCACAAACAAGGAAAGTGATAAGCGGTTTGCAAGCTGTCACAAACAAGAGAAGCGATAAGCGGTTTGATGTCAGAAACGGTTTTGGGAAAGGGGGGAGTAGAGGGCAAGCTTAGCGGCTGAATCAGCTCTGTCATTGCCGAGGATGCCAACATGGCTGGTTATCCAGAAAAGGAAAAGAAAATACTTTTCCTGCAAGGAGGGAGGGGGAGGCAAAGTTCAAGGAGTACTCAATTTGATGAGGATGAGTAGGATGGCCTTGGCTGAGAAGATGGACATGTAAGTTGGGAAGCCTGCTACTGAGGGTGATGTCTTGGATGATGGCAGCAGCAGCTGTCTTGTCACCTTCCTAGAGCCATCAGTATAGATCGAGAGGTGTAGTTTGAGAGTTGGTCTTTGATTTGGTTGTGGAGGTTGATGAAGAGGTTGGGGTGGGTTTGGGTTTTGTGATGAGTGGAGAGGCCCAGGATGGAAGAGATGGGAGTGGCCCAAGGAGGAAAAGTGGGCCAGGAGAAGGTGCCAAGAGTGGAGGGTTTATGCCAAGATGGTGGAGGTCGGGTTTGATACATAAGCTGAAGGGAGGGGATAGGGTTTTAAGTCCAATTAAAGAGGGTGGAGAAATTGGGATACCTAACGAGGTTGTAGACGGGTTTTTGGGTGTTGGTGAGGGTTCTAATAGCAAGGCAAAGGCTAAGCTTTCTACATCTTAGCATGAAGGGTGGTTTGTAAGCTTCGATGTAAAGGCTGGTGATGGGGGATGTCCTGTAGGCACCCAGGCAAAGCCTGAGGGCTTCATTTTGGATGGTGTTGATGAGGTCGAGGTAAAAGTTGTGAGCAGCACAGAAGACAATAATGCCGTAGTCAAGCTTGGCACTAATGGTAAGTTTGAAGATTTTGAGGAGAGCATGGGGGTCCGCCCCCAACTGGTGTTGGAGAGGAGGTGGAGAAGGTTATGTGCTGCTTGTAGGAGAGCTTGGGGTCTAGAATAGACCCAGGAATTAAAGAGTGGTAAACTTTAGGGATGCAACTGCCGTTAAGCAGGAGGTTTGGGTTGGGGTGGAGGCTGTTGAAATGACACAAGTGCATGCAGACTGCCTTGTTTTTGGAGAATTTAAAACCGTTATTGTTGCACCAGTCTTGCAGCTGGTTGAGGCCAAGTTGGAGCCTATTTCGACGAGAGAAAAGTTATGGGAGGAGTAGGATATGGTAAAGTAGCCCACGTAGATAAAGGGCACATTTGATGTTGGGGCCAAGGTTGTCCACTATGTTGTTAATGCTCAGGTTCAAAGAGTAGGGGAGAGGATGCTGCCTTGGGGGATGCCCTCTTCTTGGTGGTAGGGGCTATAAAGGGTGTCTTAGGCACAAGAGCATATTCTTCATTGAAGGGGGGGGGGACAAAAATATGCTACAACACTAGTTCAATGGTAAAAAACTGGCTTAGTTGAGGGGGCACCATATAGGTCGCTGCAACATTGAAGGGGCATGTATCTACCTACTGTGGTTTAGCGGTTATCATACCTGTCTACAGACCACAAGGCTCTGGTTTGTTTGATTTGTTTGATGATGGCTTAACGGCACCACATCAACTAAGGTCAAATTGTGCCTGAGAGGTCAGATCATTCTAGAGGTAGAAAGTAAAGGAAACAGGGGGAGAATGAGGGAAATTTAAGCTGTGATCGTGAGGGGAGGTGCATGGTTGAAACAAAAACAAAGTAGAGAGGGGGTGGAAGAGGAGAATTAAATATGGTCGTAGAGGGAGGCATGATGAAGGAAGGAGATAATTTTATCCGGAGGATTTTTCTGGAAGAACTCAGCAATTGAAATGAAGGGAGCTAAGGAAACTCTGGGAAGGTTGTACAGGGGGCAAGCAAGGAGAACGTGATGAATTGTGAGGGTGCAATGGCAATTTTTGCAGAGTGGTTGGGGGGAGCCAATAAGGAGGTGGGCGTGAGTGAGATGAGTGTGACCAATTTTAAGACGGGTAATATGAACGTTGTCAATACGAGAGAGGTTGTTGATGGTGGGTGTGATCGGAATTGTGGGCTGGATGACATGGAGTTTGTTATCAATTTGGGACTTCCATGAGGTTTGCCAGCGGTCACGAACAAGAGAAGCGATAAGCGGTGTGATGTCAGAGAGGGTTTTGGGAAAAGGGGCAGGGAGGAGGGTGAGGGCAAGCTTAAGGGCTGCATCAGCCCTGTCATTACCCGGGATGCCAACATGGCTGGGTATTCAGAAGAAAAGAATACTTTTCCTGCAGAGGGTGGGAGAAAGGAGTTTGTGGAGGAGGAGGTGGCATGTGAGGTTATCTCATTTAAGGTTGAGTAAAGAAGTAAGAACAGCCTTTGAGTCGGAGAAAATAACAAAGTGGCTGAGCGCGGATTGTTCAATAAAGTTGAGGGCAAGGAGAATGGCCTAAGCCTCGGCTGAAAAGATGGATGAGTAGTCGGGAAGTCTGCTACTGAGGGTGATGTCTTGGATGACCGCAGCAGCAGCTGTCTTGCTGCCCTCCTTGGACCCATCAGTATAGATGGAGGTGTAATTTGAGAGTTGGTCTTTGACTTGGTTGTGGAGATTGATGAAGAGGTTAGGATGGGTTTGAGCTTTGTGATGAGTGGAGAGGCCCAGGTAGACAGAAGGGAGGGGGGTGGCCCAAGGAGGAAAAGTGGGCCAGGAGAAGGTGCTGAGAGTGGTGGGGTTGATGCCGACATGGAAGAGGTCTGATTTAATGCGTAAGCTGAAGGGAGGCGCCTGATAGGGTTTTAGTCCTATCAAAGAGGGTGGAGAAATTGGGGTACCTAATGAAGTTGTAAACAGGGTTCTGGGTGTTGGTGAGGACCTTAAAAGCATAGGATAGGCTAAGCTTTCTACATCTAAGTAGAAAGGGGGGTTCGTTGGCTTTAACATGAAGGCTGGTGATTGGGGAGGTCCTGTAAGCACCTAGACAAATCCTGAGGGCTTCATTTTGGATGGTGTTGATGTGGTTGAGGTATGAGTTGTGAGCGACACAGTAGACAATATTGCCGTAGTCAAGCTTGGCACAAATGGTGAGCCTGGAAAATTTTGAGGAGAGCAAAGCGGTTCGCACCCCAAGTGGTGTTGGAGAGGAGTCGCACCCCAAGTGGTGTTGGAGAGGAGTCGAAGAATGTTGAGGGAGCTGTTGCATTTCAATTTCAGGTTGATGATGTGTTGCTTGTAGGTAAGCTTAGGGTTTAGATTTAGACCCAGAAACTTTGTGTGTTCAACTTTTGGGATGCGATTACCATTGAGCACAAAGTTCGGGTTAAGGTGGAGGTTGTTGAAATGGCAAAAGTGCATGCAGACTGTCTTGTCTTTGGAGAATTTAAAATCGTTTTTGTTGCTCCAGTCTTGCAGCAGGTCGAGGCTGGTTTGGAGCCTACTTTCAACAATAGGAAAGCTCGGGGAGGAGTAGAAGATGGTAAAGTCATCCACATATAAGGTACGTTTGATGTTGGAGTTATCTGCGATGTCATTGATGCTCAGGTTGAAGAGAGTGGGAGAGAGGATGCTGCCTTGGGGGATGCCCTCTTCTTGGGGGTACGGGTTGGAGAGGGTGTGGCCAATACGAACTTGGAACCGCCTGGATGAGAGGAAGTTTCGAATGAAGATGGGGAGATGGCGTCTAAGGCCGATGGTGTGAAGTTTGCGGGTAATGCCGTATTTCCAAGTAGTGTCGAAAGCTTTCTCAAGGTCAAAAAATATGGCAATAAGGTGTTCCTTTTTTGCAAAGGATTCCCGGATAGCGGTGTCGAGCGTAATTAACTGGTCTAGGGTATTGCGACGTTTTCGGAAGCCGCTTTGGTCAGGGGAGAGGATTCTGTTGGTCTCAAGAAACCAGTTTAGTCTCTGATTAATGATCCTTTCCAGAATTTTACAGAGACAGCAAGTTAGGGCGATGGGGCGGTAGCTGGAGGGGTCGGTACCGTCTTTTCCCTGTTTAAGGACGGGGTGACAATAGCTGTTCTCCATTTAGGGGAAAAGGAGTGTGAGGTCCAAATGTTGTTGAAGATTGTGAGTAGGGTAGTGGTGGCCTTGATGGGGAGGTGTTTCAGGAACTGGTAGGGGATGTTATCTGGGCCCTTGGAGGTACAGCAAGCATCGTGAATGGCTAGGTTTAATTGAGAGAGGGTGAGATTGGGGTGCTGTAGCTCTCGGTGTTGTAGGAGGGAAAGGCATTATTCTGGGTTTCGTCGTTAGCTTTTTTGGCATTGAAAGCATTGGGGTAGTTGCCGGAGAATGAGATGTTGCTGAAAGAGGCGGCAAGGCGGTTACCAATATCCTTTTTCCGGGTAAGAAGATTACCATTCCAGGAGAGATGGAAGATGGGAGACTTGCCCATCCTGCAGTGGAAGCTGTTAACAATACTCCAAATTTTCTTAGTGGGGGTGTTGGCAGTGAGAGAAGAGATGAAGTTGTTCCAAGTGTTGGTTTTACTGTCCTTGATAGTGCACCTGGCTTTGGCATGGCTGATGCAAAAGAAGTTGAGGTTGTGGGTTTTCGGGTTTGTTTTGAAGTTTCTGAGGGCTTTTTTCCTGTTCTTGATGGCGGTCTGCAGTCATCGTTGAACAAGGGGTTGGGTGTGGTTAGAGGGTTTGGGGAATGAAGCAGGTGGCGATGTTGATAAGGATGTTACTGAAGTTTGACATGGGATCCTCACCCTCAAGAAAATGAGGAGAGAGGTGAGAGTTGCAGTGGGTTACGAAAAGGGGCCAGTTGACTTTTTTAAGGTTCCAGTTGGGGGTGTGGTCTGCGGGGGTTTGAAGGTTGGAGTAAATTAGGAGAGAGCAATGGTCACTACCACAGAGGTCAGCGGTCACCTTCCAGCTAAAATCAAGGAGGTTGGGGGAAGAGATAGACAGGTCAATACTGGTGAGGGGGCCTGTGGCAGGGTTAAGGTAGGTGGGGAGTTAGTGTTGAGCAAGGAGAGGCTGTGCTGTCGAAGTGTTTTCGAAAGCTTGCCTCTGGGGGTAGTGGTATTGGATACCCACAGGGGGTTGTGGGTGTAAAAGTTACCAAGAAGGATTAAAGGGGAGGGGAGCTGAGAGACGGGGTTGTTTAGGCTGGTTTGCTAAATGTTGGCATGAGAGGAGAGGGGGGGAAAGGGGGTTGACAGATATTGCAAAGAATGAAGGTTTTGTGGAAGAGATAGAGATACAGATGGCCTGAAGGTCGGTGTTCACATGAATAGGGCTGTGTGGGATATTGTGTCTACTGAGAATGGAGACGTCTCCACAGGCCCTGTTAGCGTCCTCTTGATGTTTATGATAGCAATAGAAGTTATTGAGGGATTAATGGTCAGTGGTTTTCGAAAAGGTTTCTTGTACGCAAAAAACAACCGGGTTGAAGATGGTGGCCAGAAGGTCAATTTCTTTCAAGTTGGCATTAAGGCTCCTAATGTACCATTATATAATATTGTGGGTGTTATTGTAATTGTTTCTTTTGTATGGCATAAGGAGGTGGAAGGTTATCTGGAGGAAGACCTGTTGTGTCTGGGTTGGTTTGTTTTTTCTTTGGATCTGTCCCTGTTTCTTTGGGAGTGGCTGTTTTTGAAAATTGGACGAGAAGTAGATTCGGTATGTTCGGTAATCGAACAATCCATGTTCTCTTCAGTGTCATAGATGTGGGTTTGGATGGTGGGCTGTTTGTTGATTTGTTGTTTGTTGGCCAAGTTGGCTCGAGTTTGATGTTTGATGGCATTTGAGGTGTTGGGGTAAGGGATGGGGTGGGGTCTTAGAAAAGGAAGGAAGATTGGGGAGAAAGGTAGTGTGGAGGTGGTTTGTGTAATGGGTGTGGTTTGGTTGTTGGCAAAAGCAATATTTTTAGGACTCAGTAAGAAGAGCCAGGTGGGGTCAGTTTGGGCATGTGAGTCCATTCTAGTTGTGTTTGGGGCGGTATTGGTCTTGGAGGAGACTGTGCTCGAGTAGGAAGGTTAGGTGTGGAGGGAAACAAGAAATTGTTTCCCGGCCTCCGGGTAAGTGGTGCTGGGATTAAGGGTTTCAGTTTAGTTATCTATTTTTCCTGAAGCTAAGTGGGGCAGTCTTTTGAGGAGGGATGGTTGGCTGGAGGAGTATTATCACAATTGGTGCAGTGTGGGGTGTTAGTGCAAGTTGGTGTTGGCGCTGTCATGGTCTGAGGCTCCACAGTGCACTTGGCTGCGGCATGAGTTTTTTCCATGGACATACCTCTGGCACTTATGACAGCGGAGAGGGTTCAGAATATAGGGGCGATTGGGATTCTCTGATAGCCAGCAGTGATGTGGGAGGGTAGAGTTGGTGTGGCAAAAGTCTGGAAGATGGTATTGGTGGATGTTTCGGCACTGTCTCTCTTAAGGACGAGATGACGGGCTTCACTGACGTGTTGGCTGGCAAGTTGCTCAATGAGGTCTTCATTGGTCAAGTAGGCATGGTTCTGATGATGCCTTTGTTGGGGTTCATGGAATGGTGGGGAGTGACTGTTATGTCAATACCAGTATTAGCTAGGGTTTCGGTGGTGGGGAAGGTGGTGGCTTGAGTTTCCCTACTGCAGTGCACCAGAAGATCGCCGGATCTGAGGGTAGAAGCCTTGGGGAGGGTACGGACAAGGCCGTGGAGCGCCTTGTGGATGAGAAAAAGAGAAACTCTTTTGAAACTGTCTGGTTTGTTCGTTGCCTGAATGATTACAATTTTGGAGACTGCGGCTGAAGAATGGTCAATGGATGTAGCAGGTAGGTCACGGGAAGGGGAGAGAGATTCAAGGTCAAGGCAGAAGCATTTGATCATGTTGGAAACAAATACAAGGATCCAGGAGATTGAGGCAACTAGAAAAACAAGTCACGGAACTACTATACGAGAACCACTGTACAAGTACCAAGAAAGGTGTGCAGGCCTGGTCACAATGGGAGGGAAAAAGTAAAAAGGAACGATCTTACCGCAAGCAGTCACCTATCCACAAAGAGAAAATCCCAGAAAATGAAAAAGGTGCAAAAGTTTAGGTGGTAAAGTGCGTGGTAGAATATAATCAGATGGAAAGTTTGAGAGAACATATAGGAAATTACGTTGCTCTCAACACGTCATCGTATGGCAATCAAAACAAGTTTTCATAATCAAATCATGTATTTTCACCAAATTTGTAATGCTTCTTATTCAATTGATTGTTTGCCAGTCAATTTCAATCAATTAATTTGCCATGAATTTGTCATGCATAATTTCATGGAGTGAAAAAACAAATCAAGGTTAGAACGAATGACAGCATACTGCATATATCAGTCTGTTATGCACTAAATTGTGGTTGATCTTATCATGGAGCTATTATCTCCATGATTTTATCTAACTTCAATATATATCCATAGTATAATGCAACAGATTCATAACAGTATGTTATTCATTTCAGTACATGTTTGGCATACATCTGAGTCATAAAAGTATTGCTTCAAGATCTGCATATAATTCTAGACATTATCTTTCAGTTTAGCTTCAAAATGTAAGTTTTGAAATAGGAATATTGGATTTCAGTTCCAAGACAAAAAGCTCTCAAATGTTTTGAATGTTAATTGCAATCTGTTTATTTATAAGGAGTCTGCATTCAGTCTTCTAGTGTCCTCTTGAATATTGAAAACAAGAATACAGGAACTAAGGTTGCTTTTACACTCACTTAATGCATATAAAAAGAAGAAGATATTAAGATTGATGACAAAGATGATTAAAACTTTTTACAGCTACATATTTTGAACCCATAGGATGAGCAAAATAAAGATCTGAACACTGCCTTATACAAAATATAACTCAAACAAAAATTAATCACATAGTTGCCAAAATAAAATCTATATACTGTATATCAGTTTCTGCAGTTGCTAACTGACCTTCAGAAGATCAAAGTTAAAACATGTGTAGTAAAAGGAAATAAATACTTAAAGGCAATAAAATAAATGGCAATATCAATTTTCAAATTTGGAGTAAAATCACAAATTCTTCTACTTTGGTCTCAAATGTAAAAGCCGGACACTAAAAAAAGCCATTTAATTTGGAAAAATCGGAATGAATTTTTGTCAAAAAATGAAGAAATCCTATAAACCCACCCAAGAAGTTTTGGGAAAATCAAATTGGAAACTAATATAAATTTACCCCGCTAGGCGTAGCGGGGATATTTACGAGAGTTATACTTACCTTCCATGCTATTAATATGCAATCTGGTCACATGACCTGATTCTAACGCACTTCTAACCGACCCTAAAAAACGTAGTAACCAGCCAAGCCCTGACCTCCATAATACCTCTGTACCACCTCACTCAACATTCCACCGAGGCCTGAACGAGAGGGGAGGCGGGGGGGATGCATGGAAGGTAAGTATAACTCTTGTAAATATCCCCGCTACGCTTAGCGGGGTAAATTTACTTCAAGTTATACCTTACCTTCCATGCTATTAATATGCAATCAGATTGCAACCGAGGAAAGGAAGGAAGGGAGTTCAGGTCGCAGCACATTTTATTTTTTTATTTTTTCATTTTTTTAATGGCTGGTACGAAAACTCACACGAATCGAATCCCGTTTAAAGGACGAAATTCCTTCTCCTCTGAAGGATGAAAGACCTCAAGAGTGGGAAGAACTAAAACATAGTAAACCACGCCGAGGTACAGTCAAACCGAACAAGGCACCATTCGTTGACAGTAACGGAGGCAAACATCGAACTTGAACCTGAGCGAAAAGCCCAGAAAACAGGACAACCGGAAGAGCGTTTGGACACAATTACAGCAAAGTGTCCACAAAAAACGCCACCAGTTTTCAGCGATGTTAGTGCCAACAACGCGCTGAAAAAGAGTGAGGTGGTACAGAGGTATTATGGAGGTCAGGGCTTGGCTGGTTACTACGTCTTTTAGGGTCGGTTAGAAGTGCGTTAGAATCAGGTCATGTGACCAGATTGCATATTAATAGCATGGAAGGTAAGGTATAACTTGAAGTAAATATGTAAATAAATGAGCAATATTTCATTTTGGCCTAAAAGCAAAATTCAGAAACAGGTCTAGGCATTATATTTAAAAAATACATGGAAAAATCAGTGTCTCAATACTTTTGTTCGAGATGGTATTTTCCTGGGTGATGTTTAGTCAAACTGCCATGCACTGTAATGAATCACATGGAGAAGAGCATAGCATCTTTTCTGCAATTCTATCAATTTCTTTTCTAAATTCAGCTACTGATGACATCATCTTGCTAAATGCTGATTGTGTACAAAAGCATGAGGTCAGTACGTCATCCTCTTTACATATTAATATATTTATTCCAAACATTCTTCTACGGATTGCAAGTAAAGCTGCTCCTCTGATGAATATGATCATTTTATTAGCCTTAATTAATTCAACTTCAAAATTTGTATCTGTTTAAAATAGTTACTCTTCAAATGATTTTGATTGTACTTTGACCATTTCCATAATTTTCCAATTTTCAAATCACTACCCCCAGACTTAACAGTTCTGCACATCAAGGTAGAGCAGACACACCCGTATCTTTCAGAAAAATACAAAGTAGCTTGATAGCTGACCAAACTAATGATCCTTCCTATTAACAAACATCACTTAATTACGTTTGTTGTCAAAAGTGTACATCACACTTGAGATGTCCTTTAGGAATAGACAGACAACTTACTTTGTAACAACACTTATGTTGTACTTTTCCTTTCACTTGTTGCATTTTGCTAAAGCAGCAAAATTCTTTTCTTTATTGAGGAATAATTACAAGATGTTTACAAGCAAGAACCTCCAGCATGTCCTTGCAAACAAACAGTCAAACCATGTCTATCTGATTTATGAAAGAGTTGAGTAGGATCAAAGTAATCAAACTATCAGTACAAAAATATATCCTAGTTTTTCAGAGTTTATCATATTTTAAACCTTTTACAAAATTTGTTTAAATATTGCTGGTTTGAGGAAGTAGCGAACCGTCAATAATCTGCACACGGAAAACCTTAATCTATGCAGATGAGAAGAAACAGCAAGCAATGCTTCAGTTTAAAGTGTAGAATATGAAGATATCTGGACAGTAAATATACCCTAGAGGTCACAAAGAGTACAGTAGCTGACTATCTCTGAATTTGAACCAAAAAATTAATCAACTTTTGCAAGTTCAGTGTTAACAAGTACATATCTAGTTCATACAAATAGGTGTTTACATCTTAGCAGAAGGTGACATCCTGAGGAAACCCATCCAGATCATGATAAACAAGAAGTAGAAGTGAATTTGGCCGTAGTTCACAAATAAAGTTTCGAGCTTTGTTGAATTGCCTAGAGCATTACAATTTTCAGTAAAAATTCTTTAAATCTTGATTAAACAATATAACAATTTTCTGTTTTAGTGATGACCTGTTTTTGTTCTTCACCACTTAAAGGATAACAACTCACTTCCTCAGATTCCTCAAGGTCTTTACATATTCTATCATACTTTTCCTGTGATTTTATGGCTTAAAAACCATATGTCAGGGAAGTAGTACAACATAATCTAACTGTTAGTGTAGGGTAATTAAAATCTAAAACCTGGAGAAAATTTGAGGAATACTTATTCAAATACTCAAAAAGTTAAAAAGTTTAAAATACAGTAGCAATTGTGAAGAAAGTAAGGATGAGAGTGCCAACCTTCCATAGTAGACTTACTACACCAGTCACTTCTACAGAGATAAATAAAACAAGAACTTTAAACTTGAATATATCCTTAACGGAATAAGATATTGAAGTAGTTTCTTCACCAATTCATAGCTTGACAACTGAACTAATCCTTTAAAGGTCTATGGACAGGTACAAAAGTTACAAATTCTTTCGCAAACCGAATCATCATAGGGTTGACCTTTTATTCAACCAAAATACATCCAAAATTACTAATCAAGCTAGCGTTGTGCAGGATCCCGGTAGTGATGTAAGTCCCGGTATCCCGGTCCCAGTATTGTGCAATACTGACAACATAAGGATTCGTAACTACACCCGGAAATTCTGGGAGTGATAGGAACTGTTAAAAAATCCTATTTTTAGTGAATGAATATAAAAAAAAATCATGTTTTCACGTTCTTCTTTTCTTAATATTTCATATTGAAAACAACTTATTCTAATAAAATTCAAGTAAATTTCAGTATTTGGCAAGCACACAAGCTAGTTATCACTTGGTCATTCATGAATTAACTTTGATCTCACGATGTATACACTAGTTTTAACACTAGGTCCTAGGCCCAAGTTCGATGATTCACACAACATGAAATACCTTTCAAAATGCTTTAAAAATACCTTGTCAATAATAATTAGTAAAAATTGAGTTCTATCTTTATATTGTTACAGCAAAATTGCCTCAAAAATGGCTGAAAGGGCTGCATAGAATTGCAAGTTTAAGTTTTAAAACTTCCGCGATCGATTAAACATGGCAAATTTAGCAAGCTCTGAATATGTGCACATGAATGGTCAAGGCCTTAACCCTTACTCTACCAGCACTATTTTGAAAATGCGCTCGGGAGGCGGGGCCAAAGACGGGGCACCCAAAACGGCGATAATATAGCCGCGTGGTAGAGTAAGGGTTAATCAAGACGTGATTATTGAAGGGTCCTCTGTCTTCCAGGCAGAAAAGTCGGGCCCCTTTCGCTGTCGGGACCCGCTGGGCCGCCCATCGGGATCATGCTGCCTATATTTTCGGGTGGGCGCATATGTCGCGGGTTGATTAACCCTTACTCTACCAGCACTATTTTGAAAATTCGCTCGGGAGGCGGGGCCAAAGACGGGGCACCCAAAACGGCGATAATATCGCCGCGTGGTAGAGTAAGGGTTAAGGGGGATATAAAGTCTAATACAATCATTATTTTAGTTGATAGAGGATTAAAACTACCACAAACAGCAAGTCAAATCCTTTTTCAAGTTATTCATGTTTGAAATCTACATATGGGGGCTGCTATTTTGTTTAATTCTTCTTTGAAATATTGTGCATGATGACATAATTTCCCCAACAGGAACATAAGGATTATAAAGTTTTTCTTTATAAGTGTGATTCAAATTTTTATTCCAAAACGATGTAATACAAAATTTTAAAAGCATTTTTTGATGATACACAAAAATGTCCTTGACCCTTTCAAAAGAATAACAACTTTTCATGAGCTAGAAAACTTGAGGTAGATTATAAAGAATTACAAAACATTCCAACATCATGTTGGGATGATGATATCATAATGTGCGTGTTTTGAAATCAAAATGGTGGCTCCCGTAGAACTATTTAGAAGCAGCATTAGAGTTTTTGATAAATCCAAAAACAGCATTAAAGTTGTTGATAATTCCAAAAAGTGTGTTAGATTGCTTCTCGAGGTATGGAACTTGGGTCGGAAGATTTGTTATGTTTATTTCTATCATATGAAACAAGGAATATGTCGGACTGTCTCCTTCAATGATGCAATGTACAACACAATGTTACGTGATGTACACTGTATGCTTAGTACACTGTGCGGTGGGACCAGTCATTAGAGTGAGAGCAGTGAGTTGGTAAAAAATGGATGTGACCGAAATAAGTTTTATTGAGAAAACTTTTGTGACGGGTTGCCAGATTGCAAAATAATGGACTAACTTGCTTGCACAGTGCATAATTTGCGTAGGCCAAGGTCTGCAGCGCTAACGCAGGTGGGAAATACAATTTCTTTCAACATATATGGATTAGGCTAACTGGTTTTATCCTCGCATGATAGGAAAATTGGAATTGTTTTATGAGTAAGATATGTGCAACATGGGATTTTCAAAGGTTTGTTCTTTTATTTTTGGGCCTTTTTGAAAAGAAGAAAAAAATGCATTATAGAGTACATCATTCATTTGTGATCCATTTTAATTGATGATTGTGTGTGTCACATTTGACTTTGTGTGTGAAGTACATGTAGGCCTATGCAATGACAGCCACATACTTTGAACCATAAACAAAATGTTGAGAGAAATCTCTGTAGTAGTTACACTACCGAGATTCTTCTAGCAACACTACCGCTTGTGTGAAATATGCACTACCGAACAACGCTAAATCAAGCCCTACAAATACAATTAAACTTGCATAAGAGAAGCAGTTAAAGGAATTTCCTTGCAAATTTTCATTTATATGGTAGTGAAACAAATTGGTAATAAAAACATGTTGATATTTAGGACTTCAAAGATTTTACCAGTGTGTTGAAAAGTGACCTTGCATGTAAGCTTGCTTGGTCTACCATTTTTTTTTAAAACTAAAACCTGTTTCCCAAAACCGCGGTTCCAGTCTAATTCATATTTCATTAAAAACTGAAAACCCAGAAGTACTGAAAAAACCAAATCGCTGTAAAAAATAATTCAAAAAGATGGTGAAAATTGGTTTCATTTCAATAAATAGAAAGTTCATGCTTTGTGTAAGAATGTATTTTGAAGTATCTTTTGATATGTTTGTGAAAATATGTGATATTTATACAGATTAAATTAATAATACAATTGAGAATTGAGAATGTTTGGAAATGCAATGCATAGTCATAAATATTACATGTACCTATAATAACAGGCTTAAATCTGCTCCATAATGTCTCTTTTGTGTCTTCTTTCTCGGCTAATATTTCCAGGAACACAACAACTGTACCTTTATTTCTTTATAATCCTGTTTATTTTAAGTCCTTAACATTCTCTACAGAGTCCGTTTGTCTTGTAAAATACTTTGTTAATTAATTATAAATCCCGGCAATAACAATATCGCAAATCACAAGACCATTCACTATTCACAACCAACCCCTCCCTACATGCTTGCATACTGTGCAAGACTACATTAACTTCAATTTATGGGCACAATGGCTCCTGGATATGAAACTTGTGAATTATTATTATGATTGCGAGCGTGACTTCAATGCCGTAAGAGGTCAAAAAAGTTAACTTTTATTCCCACTGTATGTAAATAAGCGCAAGGGGTGATTTTTTTCTCACGCGCCGCGCCAGTACAGTAACAAGTTAGCGGGATTTATATCTTTTTCACTTGTCCAGCGATGAAGGCCGATAATTTGTTCCTTGACACAGTGAACCATATTTTTGAAAGTTTGAATCTAGGAAAAGCAGTCGCTATAAATAGCATGGTAAATTGCGTGATTGTTATGGAATAACACTATGCAAAACGAAGATATATTATCCCCGTGCTATCGGTATCACATTCCAGGAAGCTGGTGTATGATTCACAATTAGATCACAAGAGAAAATGACCACTCATCCCCTCAATTTTGTTAATCCTTTCCGATCTCATTTTTATGTGTAAGATATACTTTTGAACAACTGTTCTGGTCAAAATTGTTCAGATTTAAAAAGAACAAAGGATTTCATGCATTTTGAAAAATGTCTTCCCTTCCCTGTAATTGTGTTTACTCGTAAAAACACTAGTGATGGAATCTTCCGTTCCAATCACGTGTATGTAATTGACCCATGGCACGTGTGACTTACCTGGGGGTACAAGCTCAAATGATTCATTGGGTTGAAGTGAGTTTAAACAGGTTTTTTGCAGACGTGTTAGGTGATAAGTGACAATATCGCAAATCACAAGACCATTCACTCATAAATTCACAACCAACCCCGCCCATTGGTATGCATAAATTAATAATATTATCTTGCATTCCGCTCTGCATATCATTTCACAAGTAGAAAGAACAAACAGAATGTTTAAATACAGATATGTTCTGCCCTTTTATAAGATTCAGAGCGAGTAAAAATATTGTTTATTATAGTTAAATGTTTCAAATCAATGTAGAACTAAAAAACTTATCTGCAGAGTACCAAGGAAATGATTTTACTTGGGTGTACGTGTGCAGCTTGTGTTGTAAAAATAAAATGTTTTCATAGCTCCTTGCTGAAACAAGGTCCGGTTGAAGTACAGAATACAATGTATTTCAGTTTAATTTTCATTCATGATGCATTAAAATCACGTATCATATTATTCGTATAAAGATTGCAGGTAATACACTTTTATTTTTTCAGTTTAAAGAAGAAAATACGAATTTGGTGGGGAGTGCAAAGTAGACAATACTTTTCATTAGCGGACATTTTTTTTTCTATGCACTCCCGTTTGCACAGTCTTAGCGAATACTATATAAGGCTATAGGGCGAGACCATTTAGTGGCTTAAATATAATAGCAAGAATGATTATTGAACTTAAAAAATAACAGAGAGGTATGCATGATTAATGATTATTTTTGGTTGAACTTAAGAGCCATGACCTGGCAACGGTTAATGTTTCAAAGAAATGTTAAGTATCAAGTGGGTGGGATCTTAACTAAGATTTTCCTGCTGAAGGCAATATGCAAATGAGCAACAATTGTACTGCATGATCAAGTACACAATGGCTATCGAACATTTTTTTTTTTTTTTTTTTTTTTTTTTTTTTTTTTTTTTTTTTTTTTACATGAAAGAATATTGAAATCATCACTATGAATAGAAATCGTGAGCAAATAAGGGCATATAGGTGGCCTGTCGACACAGCCTTTTTCATAACTTTTCTACGTGATTGGCTTGGGACATCGAGAACTGTTAAATGCCTTTCGGACCTAGACTGACAAAGGGGGAAAAATCGGCATCATTTGAGGGGCAAATAGGGTAATAAAATCATCTTACAAGCAAACAACATTAAAGTTTATTATCATATTTTATCTATCAATGCCACCGTTATTATTTTCAACATTATTTACAGAAAATAATGTGATACAACATCTTTAGCTGCTATCATATAACAGTGCATGCAATGCACTTTATGTTCAAAGCTTTGTTTACATTACGTGTAAAAAAAAGTTTTCTGGTTAAAACCGGTTTTTGTTTTGAAAACTGACCAATTTCACATTGGGGCAAAACCATGCAAGCTTACTTGCATGTGGAGTGTGGTATTATACTTGCATTTCATTTAGAGTGTAAAGAACATTAGCAGGCAATCATAGCATGTTGTACCCCATCTCAATAATTAAACGAAAAATGTTTCCAATAATTTTAGAAGAGGCAAAATTAAACTTGGCCTTTTCTTGATCGTAAAATATATAAAAAAAATCAAATATTTAAACATGGCTGCAAAAAAAACTTAAAGTAATTAATTTAGTCATAAATGGACCATGGGCAAGGAAGACCCGATTTAAAAAAGAAAGATTGTCCTGAATGAATTATTCCGACAAAGAACAGGTTTTCCAGCATATCTGTTAAGAAAACAACCCTATTCTACCTGGAGAGTATTGCCTCCATAGTAACTTCATTTACACCACAAAGAATTGGATCTTGCAAACATTTTAATGTGGGTCACGCCAAATAAAACCTGTTTTGAAACAAAAAAACATCTGCAGCGATTACTGAGGCAGGTGATAATGAGAGATCTATAGATGCAACTCTATCGTCTGATCAAGTATTGATCTGTTTTTATCCAACTCTACTTTGTCTGTCTGATGGCAAGGTTAGGGCAGAAAGTGCAATCGAATTAAAGGCATATAAATGCACCGCAAAACACCTATGAGAAAGAAAGCAATTTCATGTCATTTTCAGTTCGGCTGCAATCCTTTATTAAGAAAGAATTGACAAGTGGTAATGAAAAAACACAGGGCGAGATACAACTGCAAAATTATCATCACTACTTCTGATCTTATATTTGAGCAATCAGTGGCATAGCCATGAGAGAGGGACTTTATCCCCCTCACTTCACATGAATAACATTATTAAAGTGGCATCTACCACCTCTGAAGCTGACTACTGACTAGGTCAGCTCAATCCCTGATCAATGATACAAGAACCAAGTATTATTTTAATAATTATATTATTAATAAGTGTGCCATTAATCAAAATCTTCTCATTCACAAAAAATGAGTTTAAACTCAAATCTTAAAGGACTATTCACATGGAATTTTATTTTGATATATTTGATAAGAGGACAATCAAAGAACAGATTGTGAAAAAAACATGATATCTTATTCCTACAATAAGTTATTGAATTTTACAGATTGTTCTTGTCTGCGTAAAAAGAGATTGTTGATTTGAGTGTAAGTCATCATTACAATGTCATCACAGCACTTCCTGTACTCTTCTTTATGTATTTCTTTGGAAATTAATTTCCTATTTTTCAAAGGATTGGGAACATTTTTTCTCAAAAATTATTCAGAAGAGCGTAGAAATAAATTTAAAACAAAGTTTTCCAATCTGTTCTTGTAAGTTATATAAGAATTATGAAAATTGGAAATTAATTTACACAGAAATACATAAAGATTAGTACAGTAGGCGCTGTGATGACATTGTAATGATGACTTAGACTCAGTTTAAAAGTCATTTTTATGCAGGCAAGAAAGCTCTAAGGAACAACTTCTTCTAGGAATGAGATATCAACATGGTTTTCTTTTACTAATCTGTTTATTTAAAGAGGGGGGCTCGTCTCAGTAAAATACGGTAAAAATGGGGGATACTTTATTTTGACGTCACTTCCGGTTGTGGAGGCAAGATCCGATCCTCTGTCTGTTTGTACCACACAGTACAGCCAGACACTAGCATGTATGTTGTGTGTGCAGAATTACATACACAGCGCATTACGTTACTGTGACGAGAAACTTATTTGTTTTTTTCAATGCTTTTTTGTCAGAAAGCGAAAGTGAAATTTTAGTATTATAATACTACAATGATAGTCACCAAATGAAAATTACTCAGAAAAAAGAAGAAGAAATGAAAGCAAAAAGTCTAAATAAACGATTCTACCGGGGTTTGAACTCACGGCATGATTTGAAGAAAAAAACGTTACTTGCGATCGCCGCAAGCATCTGGGCTATCACGTGTGGTGCCCTTCACGGCATTTTAAATAACTATATACCTTGCAATATGAGACAACAAATCGCGCAGCAAAATTTCAACCAATCAAAAAATTTGAAAGGAATTCTAGATGTTGTGCCCATATGACGATATCGCCTCTTTAAATTTTCTCTCTCAGATACATCGAAAATTAAATTCCATGGGAATATTCCTTTAAGCTCTTTAAGCCTAACAGTGAATATATTACTACAGCAACAAAAAATCGTTTGTGCATTAATTCTCCCTTTTTATAACCTACAATCTTGGACAAAAGTTCTTGGGTTTTTACCTTTCCCTTAAACCCCTGTTTAATGCTGCAGATATATTACAAAAACTGTTCTACCAATTCACATACTAACATTGAATTGAGGTAGAAGGGGAAAAAAGATCAATACTTTTGTCCCTGAGTGTAGGCCTTGTTTAGGCACAAAGATTTTGGTGAGCCACGTATTTTCTAAATAAGAAACTGATTTCATCTCCTAGAAAGTCAGAATAACAATAAAGCTAGACAACTCTATTGACCTTTCACTTTTTTTTTTTTTTTTTTGCATCAAAGGATGATGCCTGTGGTCTCTAACATATCTCTCTTATAAAATGGAGAAGAACAAACTGGACTGTGACAAAACTATCGTCTTATATTGGTAATTATTACACGTAGCTGCAACCCAGTTTAAAGGGTGGTTTTTTTTGTGTTTTTTTAAATAGGTTGTACTGAGAAAGGGTCCAAAAAACTTTAAAAAACTTTCAGCAACAATATTGAATGGAAATCAGACACATATTTTGGAAGAATATGAAAACGATTTTTCAGGTAAAGCAGCTTTTCCCAAAAAAAATTGACCCAAAACTGCACTTGATCCTCTTGTTGAAAGTGAAGATTTAATATGGTAGGGCATCTAAAAGTTTAAAAGGTGAGTATGTAAATTTATGCAAATTCATTTGAGCCTGATCTTATTTATAAACAGAAAACCTGTCACAGCAGAATAGTATTCAACATTACTATCCACTGCTACAGAAGGAAAACACTTCTTTGTGGAACAGTAAATAACAAAGCTTGGCTAATTGGCAGGTTTGATTTTTGTAAATTGCACTCTATTTACCAAAGGTGTCGACAAACAAAGTTTTAGCAGAATTCATGCTGAGGATTTAATCACGGTCAAATTCATTTCAGAATAATTTTCACATGATGGAACTCTGTATAACAACTTCCTTTAAAATTTAAACATTCAACTACTCGGAACACACATTGACATGTTGTACCCACACACATTGACATGATGTACCCACACACATTGACATGATGTACTCACACACATTGACATGATGTACTCACACACATTGACATGATGTACTCACACACATTGACATGATGTACTCACACACATTGACATGATGTACTCACACACATTGACATGATGTACTCACACACATTGACATGATGTACTCGCACACATTGACATGATGTACTCACACACATTGACATGATGTATTCACACACATTGACATGATGTACTCACACACATTGACATGATGTACTCACACACATTGACATGATGTACTCACACACATTGACATGATGTACTCACACACATTGACATGATGTACTCACACACATTGACATGATGTACTCACACACATTGACATGATGTACTCACACACATTGACATGATGTACTCACACACATTGACATGATGTAATCACACACATTGACATGGTGTACTCACACACATTGACATAATGTACTCACACACATTGACATGATGTACTCACACACATTGACATGATGTACTCACACACATTGACATGATGTACTCACACACATTGACATGATGTACTCACACACATTGACATGATGTACTCACAAACATAAAATACTTTAATTATTTCAAGTGTTTCTGCCAATTGTGGACTTAATCTATATCCAATAACAAGCTGAAAAACAAAAGGAAGCTGCTCAATACACACAGAATTACAGGATTGCTTATTTAGCTTGAGGGCTGTACATTGGAACTACCAGCATTTTTGCCAGTTGTTGTGAAGTTCATACATAGCACCAACAGAAATACATGCCATTTTCCTATACCATATGCATTATGTTCATAGGCATGAATTCTTTCATGATGTAAGTCTGAAATGCATATTGTAAGATAACACCCCAATTTCCAAGAAAAACATATTTCCTAAGTAAAGTATTTTAGGCTGCAAAATGAAATTCAGATATGATGTACAGAATTGCTAAGAAGGGCATGTTTTCTTCAAAATTAGTTTCAAAGAAAAGAGTGGAATACATAAACTACAACACCATCATTCAGTGTGTTCTCTTCCAAAAGTTGCTCTCGGGTAGTCAGGTGTTCATACAATCATGAATTATTATTCAGTGAGAATACTTAACATCCCAGCTACATTATTCTTAAAGAAGTGGTCAATAAAAAAGAACTTTAAGGAACAAACGGACAAAGTTTAAAGAACACAAAATGGTAAAGGAAGCATTAAAAAATCTTACTCTAATAAGTTGAAAGCTCTGTCTTATCCGTATAGAAATGACTGGTGTACCAAGTCTACTATGGAAGGTTGGCACCCTCATTCTCACACTCTTAACAATTATTATATTTTTAAAAGAAAATTGATTCAGCTTTTTTACAATTTGAATTATGTTGCCTTTGAACTAGGTGGTATGCTATACTTGCCCTACACTAGATTCTATTTACTAACAATCCTAACATATCCAGTGTTTTTTAAGCCACAAAATCACAGGACAAATTATGATAGAACACAAAGACTTTGAGGAATCTGAAGCTGTGATGTCCGATTTCAATTGTTTCTCCACAAATTATACCAGATTTTAAACTTAACAGAGTAAGATTTTTGAATGCTTATTTCACCATTTTCTTACTTTTATGTAAGATCAACTTGCTTGACCTTTTAGTTAATAGCTCTATGGCTCCATGGTCATACTCAGAACAACTTAAGCACAAACAGGACTTCTTTTGATGACCAATTTGTTTATTACTTGTATAAGTGGATGATGTAATGAGGAATCCCTTTCAAAAAAAAGCATCAACCTTTCTTGGTTTCTGGCCAAAAACTTCTTACACAAAAATATACATATTGGGCCTGCAGGCAGTTTCCTGGGTTTTTCTGTCATGGCCCTCAGGACACGACAGGACTTAGCATTGTAAACTACATGCTGGAAATCCGCCATCTTTGATACCCTCACTTGAAATTCTTACAATATATAAATCAAGCTAATGATTTTGATATATTTTGAAAAATATAAAACTTTATACTGCATGATTATTTTTACAAAGCAGGAATTGGGGGGTAGTAAAAATATTAAAACTATACACAAATCCATTCAAAGTCCAATTTACAATTTTTGTTGGGCACTACCATTATGGAAAGAGGTTAGCAAAATGAGGCAGAATAAAGATTATTTCTAGCCTTGAGCTGAAACAAAGAACCCTATTGTAGATGCTGGGGAAGTAGGCTAATTTGCTAAGACCTGCAAACATCCTGGACTGACATGCTTGCCTGTGTCAAAACATAACATTTTTTGTGAATGCATTCAGGAAGTTGTTATTTGAGCAGCTCACTGATGCATAGAACCAGAATGAAACTCCTTGATCGAACTGACTGGGCAGGAGGTGGATTAAAGTGGATTAAATGTAGTGAAGGACACTACATTTGAAGTCAAATTTTATTCACTGATCTAGTGCCAAAACACGTAGTTATGAAACTCAAATCGTATTATTGTAAAATGGCAGTGGAATTGAACCAAAAAAATAATATTTGCAACTGAGCCTTTATTCTAGCTGTCCTTATGAAAAAAAAGAGAGATTAATGGAATTGTAATCATTCACAGATATCGTGTAAATTGGCAACGTTGAGGAATGTAGACGAAAAGTTCTGGCGCCAATCCGATACTTTAATAGCCAGGTCTGAAATGTGATATGAAGAAATGTATTATTTAGACATTTTTACTGTTTGAGAAACATAATAGAAAATATCTATTACAGCAAATATTTTTTGAGGAGTCACAAAGAAATATCTTATTATTTGAAATGAACGAGAATTAGCGGATGCGGTTCTGAAACTTCAAGCATGTATCTACTCTATTTTATAATAAATAAATAAAAACCTATACTGTATCACTTTGTTCTCTTCCTTCATGGGTGTTTCTAGCTTTTCGATTATGAGGGGGCTTAAGCCGCCCTCCCTCCCCCAAGACAATGAGGTTTGTTTCATATTAAAGTGGACAGAGACGAAGAAAGTTAGGGAACCCCCTCACCCTCCCGAAATGGGCTTCTATTTCCCGGTTGCATGCATGCTTTATTTTGATGACAAATTGTGAAATTATTAACATCTAATTCAACAAAAATGCATAAAATTGTGGAAATTTTGTTCAAAATTGAAGGCTTTCCCAGAAAGTGCAGAATGTTTTAAATAGTATTTCATGTGTGGTGGAGGCCATGATGTTAAAAGAACTTCACCTCCCTATCTAAAACTTTTTGGTCCAGATTGTGGTCTAAGTTTTGGTCCAAGATTTCTTTAAAATTCATGAAACTTTTGCTTAAAGTTGAAGAAAATTTTCAGAAAATGAAGAAAACTTCCTGAAAATTCAAGAATAATTCCCAAAAATTCCCCAATAAGCACGGGCGAAAAGGTAAAGGTCTATTTTTTAATTGCCAGATTTCTTTGAAAATTATTGTGGGATGGGGACCATGCGCAATATGTCCCTGATATTATAAGACCTTCGCCTCCTTATCTAAAGCTTTTTGGTTCTATGTTGTAGATTGCGATCCAAACTTAAAAGTTTTGGTCCAAATTTGAAGATTTTTGATAAAAACCTAAAGATCTTTTTATTCGGATTTTTCTTGAAAATTTAAGATTTTGGCGACAAAATGAAAGATGTCTGGTCCAAAATGGATGAGTTTTGGTGCAAACTGAACAAGTTTTGGTCCAAAATTAATAATAACAAAAAATTCCATATTCTGTTTTCTACTGCACATTTGATGCAGTTCATTTCATGCAATTAATAATATTTATGACTTTGACAAAATGTTTAGGGCTATGATATTTTTTTTGGGGGTGGGGGGGGGGAGGCTAAGCGCCCAATAGCCCCCTTAGACACACCTACTGCTATCCATACAAAAATTTAATTGCCACAACAGCCCTTTTTGAAAGGGTGTTTTTGTGTGTTTTAGATTTCTGGGCTATTTTTGCAAAAATATTGACAGGTTAAGCTATGGCTATAAAGCGATTGGCTATTTTTTGTTTGTTATTTTGGATATATCAAAATTCATCTAAATACAATAAACATCATCAAAATTGGTTGAGAAACTGTTATTTTGAATTTTTAAGTCTTGCAATGGCAACTTTTGTTGTATGAATTGAATGGGCTTAGGTGAATCAATTGTGTGTGTGTTGTTGGTTTTTTTTTTTGTTTTTGCAAAACAGTATATGTTGATAAAAACAGCTGATTAAATTCTGACAAAGAGCGCATTTGATTAATACCCATTATCTCCATTTAAAATCTAAATGGAAAAATGACTGACATTTTAGGGAAGAAATGAAGAGCAACATCAAAAATGTCAGCTGACTGATCTAATTAATCCATCACAAAAATCTTCAAGTTTTGATAGATAAAAACTAAAAACGCTAGTTTTAAAATTTAAAAACTGTTCTACTTGGACTTCAAGCTTGCAAGGCATGCATATTTTAGAAAATCTATGAAGATATGAAATTATGACAAATATTATGCAATGTTTTATGTATGACCAACAGACTGAATGCTCCAATACTTCAAAAAATGTGTTTTGTTGTACCACAAACCTCTAAAAGTGCAAAAAGTTCTGACAAAACGTTTCACTTCAAACAAGAATTTAATAATGCAATCTATTCTTTGCATGTCATTTGCATGTCAATGTCATAATGCACAACTTTATGGTTGCTACATTCCTGAAGCTCAGGTACAACTTAAAGCTTTAACTAATTAAACATACTGGGATTTTCCCTCTGCATATTTACAATGCGTTTCTGATCCCACAAAAATAATATTTTTTAAATTAAAGTGATTACTGTGCGTTTCCTCATAGCATTCAACTTGAAACTTTGCCTTGGAGACTTTACAAGGTCACCTTACATCCATTCTGTTAAGTCAAATGTGTCACTGAATTTGACACAAAGTTTATTAATAGAAACAACCTTCCCCAATGGCATAAGATTGTAATGTACATGAAATACAGAAGGATATATATTGAAAGGAATTAGCATACTTAGGCAATATGGCCAAAAAACATTGTTAGTATTGTTGATTAAAAACAAATCTTTTTATCCAACTCTTCAACAAGAATCCTGAGGCGATAATTTATCCAAATTAAATTACAGCATAACATATGTGTAATATTCATGATCCTCAGTAACATATGGCAATGCACAGTATCTCTGAAAAACCACCTATGTCATTACTATGTTTTACTCTTCGAACATACGTCATGTGCAATAAATAATAGGCTTACATTTAAAAACCTTTTTTTTTTTTTTTTTTTTTTTTTTGCAAGGCCTCAAAGCACTGTAACAAATACACTGCAATACGAGCACACAATATTTTTGTAATCCACAACTTTAGTCAGTGAAGTTTTCTTGTAAATATTTCTATATATATCTATGAATATCTATATAATATATATATATATATATATATATATATATATATATATATATATATATATATATATATATATATATATATATATATATATATATATATTTCTATGAATATCTATATATATATATATATATATATATATTTCTATGAATATCTATATATCTATGAACATCTATATATATATCTATATATCTATGAACATCTATATATATATATATATATATATATATATATATATATATATATATATATATATATATATATATATATATATATATATATATATATATATATATATATATATATATATATATATATATCTTGTAAATGTTTCTTGTGTAGCACCTTCATCTCATGGACACACCCAGATATGTCATCATCATAGCCTACAACACTGTCAGTGTGAAAGAGGGCCAATGAAAACATGCCCCCTCAAAAATACAAACCCCATTTAGTCATATAGGAAAAATAACTCAAACAAGGGAGACCCATCAGACTGATGCAATATTATTAATCTGAATATTTTCAGCTTTGAATTATATCGGTGGTCAAAGCTATTGTTTTCAAATCTTTCCAGCAAAGTAAAAGACAATATCAGTTACATAAAAGTTTTTGTTGTTGGGCCTATGGCCACCCTTCATTGGAACACCTCTCTTCCTGCAAGGCCTCTCAATCTGCCAATTATTTGATATGCCCTTACCTAAACCATTAACAAATTAAGAAACCAGTTCCAAGACTTTATAATATAACTTAAGGAAGGTATCTTTGGTATTCATGTTGCAATGATGGAGCCACTGTAGGTTGCAATACATCCTTAAATTACATTATTGTAGTGTTTACAAGGGTACCCAAAATATTCAGAACCCGACCGATTGTTTTGTTACCCGGTTCCGAAAATACAACCCCGGTATTGAATTTCGAATTTTTTCGGAATTGTTTGGTAAAAGAATAAATCTTAACTTACAAGAATTATAAAAAGTATGTTTCCAACGCAATACAATAAAACGATCACAAAATATTGTCACAGATCGCAAAAATGATGTTGAACGAGCAATGTGGATAGTAATGTATGTACGCTAGTAGTACTACATGTACTTAGTAGCACAAAATTTAAACTCTCTGAACTCGCTGTAAAAAACATATATATATATCCAAACCAGTGCACAACAAGCAGTGTGTGAAGTATGCTGCAGAAAAATATTGCGGTTGTACATTACCAAACTATTTTGAAAGTGTTTCTGCTATTTACTGAAAAAATTGTAACACCTATTATGAACCAATCACAAGTTGTGTTCAAATGAAATTGTTACATGTTACTGACTAAGCGTGCACATAACAGAATCGTGGAATCAGTCAGTTAATCCCAGTGTATCATTAATGAGGTGGAATCGTGTATTTAATATTCCAGAATACCAAGTGACCTGTCTTGTGAAATATTTTGAGGAAGTGAGTATATTATTATTTTACGGTATTTTATGAAGACAGGTAAATAATAGAGACAAGAAACATTTGTATTCTGTTTCTTTATTCACAAAAACAAAGGTACGATTGAAGAACAACAAATATCACAAGATTTTACAAAGTACATTGTTAGATTTTAACACATATACTACTTTCGCGAAAAATACTGAAAAGGCCTTTTCGGCACGTCGGATACACGAATACCTGACCAATAATGCAGGTCGGGTACCCGGTCCGATTTTTGGACCCGGTGCAAACATTACATTATTGAAGATATAATTTTCAATACAAGTTTTAAATTATTTGTTTTTCTAATATTCAGGTATAAGACATTCACTCAAATATTGTGATAGAAAATTCTCAGATCTCAAACTTTGGAATGTTATTCATGTCTATACACACACTTTACTGAAACATGCAAAGGTTTCTGTTTCATTCACATCGGAAACAGCAATTTCCCGCTGCAGTCTCATTTTTAATTTCATCATTTGGAACCGGTTTTAAAGGGGCACTTGACTTAAAAGAGAGTGTTCAAGTGTAGCAATAGACCAACTTTTAAAGGGGCACTTGACTGAAGGGAGAGATCAATTGTGAAAATGGACCCAATTTTAAAGGGGTACTTGACTTAAAAAGAGAGACTTCAATTGTAGCAATGGAATCGGTTTTAAAGGGGCACTTGACTGAAAAGAGAAGAATTCGATTGTAGCAATGGAATCGGGTTTTAAAGGGGCACTTGACTGAAAAGAGAAGAATTCGGTTAAAGAGATCAATTGTAACAATGCAACCCGCTTTAAGAGGCACTTGACTTAAGAGTGTTCAATTGTGGAAATGGACCCAATTTTAAAGGGGTACTTGACTTAAAAAGAGAGAGTTTAATTGTAGCAATGCAATCGGTTTGAAAGGGGCACTTGACTTAAAAAGAGAGAGTTCAATTGTAGCAATGGTAACGATTTTAAAGGGGCACTTGACTTTAAAGAGTATTCAATTGTAGCAATGTACCAAGTTTTAAAGGGGCACTTTACTGAAGAGTTCAATTGTGGAAATGGACCCAATTTTAAAGGGGTGCTTGACCTAATAAGAGAGGGCTCAATTGTAGCAATGCAACCAGTTTTAAAGGGGTACTTGACTTAAAAGAAAATGTTTAATTGTAGCAATGGAATCGGTTTTAAAGGGGCACTTGACTGAAAAGAGAAGAGTTCAATTGTAGCAATGAAACCAGTTTTAAAGCGGCACTTTATTAAAAAGAGCCAGTTCAATTGTAGAAATGGAACCAGTTTTAAAGGGACACTTGACTGAAAAGAGAGAGAGGAGCACTTAACTGAAAAAAGAGAGTTCAATTGTAGCAATGGACCCGGTTTTAAAGGAGCACTTGACTGAAAAAAGAGAGTTCAATTGTAGCAATAGAACCGATTTTAATGGGGCACTTGAATGAAAAGAGAAGAGTTCAATTGTAGAAATGGAACCGATTTTAAGGGGGCACTTGAATGATAAAGAGAAGAGTTCAATTGTAGTAATGGAACTGGTTTTAAAGGGACACTTGACTGGAAAGAGAAGAGTTTAATTATAGAAATAGACCCGGTTTTAAAGGGGCACTTGACTGAAAAGAGAGAGTTCAATTGTAGCAATGGAACTAATTTTAAAGAGGCACTTGAATGAAAAGAGAAGTTTAACTGTAGTAATGGAACCGGTTTTTAAGGGGCACTTGATTGAAAAGAGAAGAGCTCAATTGTAGCAATACAACCACACTTGACGTAAAAGAGAGAGAGTTCCATTGTAGCAATGAAACCAAGTTTAAAAGGGCAACTCCTTATAAAAAAAGAGAGTTAAACTGAAGCAATGAAACTAATTTTAAAGGAGCACTTGACTTAAAAGAGAGAGTTCAACTGTAGCAATAAAACTGATTTTGAAGGGGCACTGGACCGAACAGAGAGGAAATATTATCCTAGAGTCTCTTGAATAATTGAAATACTTCTCTTGCAAGCAATAATACTACTAAATCCCAACCTGAGTACCAGGAACAAAAAGACAAAGTCAAGTTTTCAGTTCGTACATATGAGTGATATCTTTTGAAGTTTTCTTGACATATGGTTATGTGACCAAGCAAGCACATTTCAGTACTTTAAAACGCCAGCGTGGATCAAAAAATTGGGGTGTCTGTCCCCCAAGTTCATGGTGGAGAAAGTTCCATATATGACATATCAAAATTAAAAGACAAGGGCTTTAAGGGTGAGTTCCAATCTCATGTTAGAGGGAGTGAGAGGTGACCACGAATGAGTGAGAGGTGATCACGAGAGAGTGAGAAGTGACCACGAGAGAGTGAGAGGTGACCACGAGAGAGTGAGAGGTGACCACGAGAGAGTGAGAGGTGACTACACGAGAGTGAGAGGTGACCACGAGAGAGTGAGAGGTGACCACGAGAGAGTGAGAGGTGACCACGAGAGAGTGAGAGGTGACCACGAGAGAGTGAGAGGTGACCACGAGAGAGTGAGAGGTGACCACGAGAGAGTGAGAAGTGACCACGAGAGAGTGAGAGAGTGATCACGAGAGAGTGAGAGAGTGATCACGAGAGTGTACTAAATAGATACCCCTAGCAATGATCACGACCATTAAGAAGGCATGGAAGTAGCCCACACAGCCCTTGCGTAAGGAATAATACTATGCGTCTCCAATATGATTCTTAATAAAGAAAACTTACCTTTCTTCAAATGTGTCCACATGAAATGTCCTTTCAATGACAGTGGTCCACTGCAAACAACGAACCAGGAATGTGTTAGGTCTGGGCTTCTCTGTCTTTAATACTTGACATTCTGAAAGTCAAGACAATTACATATAATGCATCGATGCATCCAAGTATTAAAGATCTATTTATGGGTAAAATATGCTGCAAATCATAAAAATAATGAAAAAATTAAATCAATATTACTTACAAATTGACCATTTATTTTACATTTATGTCAATTTCATAATAAATTATGTAAGTTTTTATTTAAATTTGTTAGATCACAAAAAATAGTTTCTTTGATGTTTACTAATTGTTTTTCATTCTTCACCAACATTTTTTTTAATGGAAGCAATTGAATATGACCATGACGTTTGTCATACCCTCCGCAATTAAATATGATCCTGAAGTTTGTCATACTCTCCGCAATTGAATATGATCATGAAATTTGTCAACCATGAAGTTTGTCATACCTTCCGCAATTGAATATGACCATGAGGTTCGTCATACCTTCCGCAATTGAATATGACCATGAAGTTTGTCATACCTTCCGCAATTGAATATGACCATGAAGTTTGTCATACCCTCCGCAATTGAATATGACCATGAAGTTTGTCATACCTTCCGCAATTGAATATGACCATGAAGTGTGTCATACCCTCCGCAATTGAATAAGACCATGAAGCTTGTCATACCCTCCTCAATTGAATATGACCATGAAGTGTGTCATACCCTCCTCAATTGAATATGACCATGAAGTGTGTCATACCCTCCGCAATTGAATATGACCATGAAGTTTGTCATACCCTCCTCAATTGAATATGACCATGAAGTGTGTCATACCCTCCGCAATTGAATATGACCATGAAGTTTGTCATACCCTCCGCAATTGAATATGACCATGAAGTTTGTCATACCCTCCGCAATTGAATATGACCATGAGGTTTGTCATACCCTACTCCATTAAAATTAGAAAGTCAATAATAAAATATAAAAAATCTTCTGTTCAAAAATATCACATTTTTTCACATATATAAAATTCTTCAAATTTTGATTAGCCATAACTCAGAAAGTACAGGTGTTTTTGTCATAATTTGAAAATTATCTTAATTTTAAGCACTTTGCCAATCTACCTTTAAATGTATTCACAGTATTTTCAACTGCTTATCTACAGTGATAGGAACACCGAGGCAACCTAATTTTGTCTCCTATCATACCAACTTGCCCATTGAAAGTCCTAGCAAAATTTGAACAAATAAAATAATTATGATATAGGAAAGGTCAGAAGTTGTAATATTTCATTTTAATTTTCATTGCTCTCACAGAAAGCACAGTAAGTTGTGAGGTTAATTCATGAAACATGAAAAGGGGGAAGTGTTAATGAAGAGACATTTAAGTTCTTCCTCAGCCCTCCCCCTTCCTCCTCCCTTCCCGATATGTATGCTGAAGTGAAACACACATGGCAATAAACTTTTCAGTAAAACTTGCTCCTCTGGGCGAAACATATCTGATTTGATGTGTAATTTATTTTGGGGGTGTGGGATTGGGGTATCATGGCCCCTGCCCCCCTCCCCCCTATAAGTACATCAATGACAACTTATCCTTGTAGTAGGTAATTCAAAAATCTGCCTAAAATCACTAAATATATCCAATATTCAAAATAGATTAAAGATGTTTTCTTACTTGCTACAGTGAAATTATTGAGGGCCTCAGCGTCCTTCCTTGGCTTTTCCTTGTAACCGAGAAATGAGCCATCTGTCTTGAGCTGAAAATAACGTGGCCTCCAGTTCTTGATATATTCACCTGTAAGTTAAGAAGTGACATTTGTAAGATCATAGTGGATATAACATTTGATCATTTTTAAACATTCATGAGCAATGTTGGGTATTTAACTTACCAAAGCATTGACAACAGTACTCAAGTTTCGTGAAGCCATGAGTCCGTGATTCACTTGGGATTTTCCCATGAACATGGTTCAGTAGATTTCGTGGGGAGCGAATAAGGAGTTTTAAAGTCCTAGAAAACATGAGAGACACAACCAAATCAGTGTGGTCTAAGAAAACAGGAACCACCATGAGTATACCTCCTATGTCCCATATGCAGCTAAGCTACCCCACATCCAAAGCTACCTAACTATCCCATCCCACTCTCTACCATGCCCATTATGCCACCCTACCCTCCCCAGGCATCCAACCCTTTTGTGCTCATAATAACATCTGGCAAAATGTTATTCCATTATGAAGAGCTATTCCATAAATCCATGTTACATACAAATAAACCACATATGCACTTTGTTGTGAAATAACCAAATGGAAAAAGCTTCTTTCTAAAATTTTCATGACACTCAAAGAGATGAAACGACCAGTTGAAATGCAGCGTTATGTATTATATCTCCTAATTCATATCATTCAGTCTAGAAGTAACACTACTTTTTTATTTTCCACTGAAAGCAGAGGCTATGGAGGCTGCCATTTTGTACATTGTTATTCCTTAAGTATATGAGAATGTTACCTGGGCAACGGGTCAATCCCTAAATAGAATCAAATGAAAGAAAATATATTTTTCCATCAACTTTTAAAATCCATCGTGGACTTTGATAAATAAACTAGAACTATCAGAAGGACAGTATGTTCGACTATTCAAAGCTAGTATAGAGAATGGGCTTATAGAGGAAAGTATATACAGAAATAGGTAGCAGGGGCAGATGATTTCAAATTACTTGAGCTTTAAAGATGCACTTACATTTTCATTTGCACTACAAGGTTCAAAATATCTTTTAAGTTTTCCCAGATATTTTAAGACAAAACAAGCTCAAGGTTACCTCACCTAGTAACTCAAAAAACATGTAAAACCTAGCAGTCTTTATAACTACAACACCTCTTTTAGTTCTATTAATTGAATAACAAAGAAAGGTAAGGCCCTCACTTGCCAATGTCAATAAAAGAATGCCATTTAACACCCTTTCCAACCTGTACCGTCCACATTCCCATAACTACATCATGGATTCTAATACAACTTCAAATTTAATAAAATATGTGTGTCAAGCAAAGTCAAGCAGCATGAAAAATGTACAATAACATTAAAGCAAAATGATGCGAAACAATATTGCTTAACGTATCGCAAACTAGACATTGGAAATGATACAAATCCCTTCACCGCTAAAAGTACATATTTCAGACTGTCCCATATTCCATCCCAAACCTGTCCCAAATGTCGTCCTGCGTCTATACTTTATGCAATCACACCTGAAAACTAGATACTGTATGTCATTCCACCACTTGCACGATCCACATGCCCATCACAACTGAAATCCAGATGACATCCCACCACATGCCATTCCGCCCTGTCCCACATGTCGACCCACTCTGTTCCATATGCCAACCTACCCTGTTCTACATACCAACCCATCCTGTTCCACATGCCAACCCATCTTGTTCCACATGCCAACCCACCCTGTTCTACATGCCAACCTACCCTGTTCCACATGCCAACCCACCCTGTTCTACATGCCAACCCACCCTGTTCTACATGCCAATCCACCCTGTCCCACATGACATCCTAATTCCTTCAGCTACTTTATCATCAAGTCATCTTCTACCCACATTTTGCTTATTGTTTATATTTCCCAAACACCTAAATTAACCTTCTTTAGAAGCAAGGAAACTTTTTTTTTTTGCTTCTTTAGTCATGGCAAAACAAATATTTTGATAGCTAATCATGTCAGGAATGTCATAAAAATAAATACTAGAAATGTGAAGTTAGTAAGTCATAAGCCATATATTTTTGATGTCAGGTCAAACATATTGCAGCAAATGCACACTATACCTCACCATTAAGTGTGAACAATGCTCTTCACATATACTGTATGATCATTTGTTTAAGCAAAATCATCAAACCCACTTTAATTCAAGAGTTACCACATATACAAGTATTTTCATTGCTATGCAAATAGGCTAATTAGTATGCACACACAATCCCCCAACCATGCTCAACTGAACAGTACCAATGCCCTCTACCATTGAACCAAAAAGCAAGTGATTGTCTCAGGTTAAATATTTTGTATGCAAGTCTAGTGTTATGCAAATAACCTACTTAATATGCACACTACACCTCACCATTTGAGTGTAGACAATGCTCTTCACATATATGATCATTTGTGTAAATAAAAATCCCCACTCCCACTGCAATTTAGGAGATATAGATACAAATACTTTCATTGCTATGCAAATAAGCTAATTAGTACACACACACAAGCATTCAAGTATGTTCATTTAAACAGTACCCATGTTTTCTACCCCTGTAACAAGTACAAAGTTATTATCTAAAGCTTAAATCTTTTATGCTAAAGTCTATTGCTATGCAAATAAGCTAATTAATATGCATATTAAGCTCACCATTAAGTGTAGAAAATGGTCTTCACATATATGATAATTTGTGTAAACAAAATCTCCTCACATTTCAATTTAAGAGATATCATAGATACAAATATTTTCATTGTTATGCAAATAAGCTAATTAGTATGCACACACAACCCCCAATCATGCTTATTTGAACAATACCCATATCCTCTATCTTTGTGCCAAGTTACATGAATGTACATCATTCATAACTTAAGTTATGCGCTTATGAATGTTAAACATTTTATACAAAAGTCTATTCTTATGCAAATAACCTAATTAATATGCACACTTCACCTCAACATTAAGTGTAGACAATGCTCTTCACAGATATGATCATTTGTGCAAACAAAATCCCCACATCTACTTTAATTTAAGAGATATCATAGATACAAATATGTTCATTGTTATGCAAATAAGCTCATTAGTATGCACACACAACCCAACCCCTAATCATGCTCTTGAACAGCAACCCTATGCCAAATTACATGAATGTACACCATTCATAACTTAAGTTATGAAAACCTTAACAAAATCTTTAACAAAAACTTTAATCTGACAAATATTTTCGTTATGTAAATAAGCTAATAAGCTAATTAGTGTGCACACACAGCCCTCCAATCATGCTCATTTGATCAGTACCCATGTCCTCTACCCCCATGCCAAGTCACATGAATGTACACTATTCATAACTTAAGTTATGAACATTTTAACCAAAACTTTACCGGGTGCCGACGCCAACACCAGGAGTAGTAGAATAGCTTGACTACGAATAGTCAAGCTAAAAACTGTGAGCAGTGGCATACCGCAATGGCGCACTACGTTGGGGCTACACCTGCAAAGCCCGGGGCCTCCGAACCCCAAGGGGGCCTCCAGCAAAATAAATCTGGAACAAATATGTAACAAACAATATGAAAATAACTTAATTTCCCAACTAACTATAAAAAGACATTTTTATTTGTCATCCAGTCGAAACCCTCTTAAGTTTTCGATAATTTGACCTGGGGCCCCTTGATCAATACAAATATTTGTCCCCTTTTCGTTTGTTTTGACTGGTGTTAACTGGGGTCCCCAGTCTATCTCAACAGACAACAAGAGTCGAAATAGGCCATAGGCCTACATACAAAACAAACATAGTATCAGAAATAGGAGGATATAGAAGCAGAGGCCAGCAATAAATATCACTGGTCATCCTTGTTCTTTGTTTAGATTGGCACCCAGTCTAAACAGGCAATGAGGGATCTAGAAATGGAGGGGCCTCTCATTCTTTCTGAAAAATTCAAGGTTAAAACACAATTTTGAAACAGCTGAACTTTCTCTTGAAAAAAGATAATTCAAGTTTTTTCATGGAGTTTTTTTTTTTTTTTTTTTCAAATAATAAAAACATTTTAGAAGGTTCCAACATCCAACAGAGTCTAATGTATTACAAGTACTGTACGTAGTTGTAAAAACCTTTCCATATATAAAGTGTGTGAAAATGTGAAAAAGCGTGGCAGACTCTGCACACAAGGTAGCTTGATGGGAGGCAGAGCTCAACATGCCATTTTGTTAGTTGTCTAGTATGTTTTTTAATTTGTAAGCGAATTAGACATAAAGTCCACAAATTGCATCATACCCTCAAATTGTTCTATTAAATTAATTACTGAAATCACATTTGGCGGCAGGCGCCAGGCGGCCCAACCACATTTTTTAAATATTTTTTTATATCTTTTTTTTTTACGCTAGATAAACAATGGCAAATTTACTGTCCAACCAGATTCTATTACTACTTCAACTTGTTGCTATGATGATGTTATGAATATTCATTAAGTTTTACCGATGTGAAGCTCCTCATTTGTAGACGCATAGGCGTATATATGTACACACGAGAAAGTTTGCAGTTCAGAATGCATAATGGCTGGGAATTCTCTTTAAGGACCTTCCACACTTAGGTCCTTGCTCTCTTGTAATCAGGTAATGTGCAGTTTTAGAAGAGCTAAGCTCGAGGTTAGCAATCTAATGTCGAGTGGGTGTTTGTCATCGCTGAGAAACGTGGAAAATAATAATTAGTGGTAACTGTTTGCTGGAAAATAAACAGATAAATGAAACTTTCGCCACTCTCAAATGCTCTCTGAGAGAACGAACGTGGTCGAATGATCGATCGTACGTGGTGTGTGTGCATATGCGACAATTAACGTAACTCGTCTCTACTGAAATATGAATATTCATATTTATATTTGTACACTAAATAAAAATGAATAATCATGTTTTCAGCTTTCTATCTGTGCACTTGATTGGTCAATAAATTTGCCATTGCTTATTTAGCCTACGAAAAAAAAATCGTGGCCCAGCCCCCTGGCGACCAGCATTACACCACTGGCTGTGTGATCAGTGAACTTGCGGTGTTTACTGTAAATAGTGTTTGTTGTTTTGTATGTAAACCATTTCATCTGCTCATAATCATCTAATCATATCCTTTATTTCTTTCTCATAAGGAACTAATATATGGCAATTTTGAGTACGTTAACGTTACCTTTAATACAAGTATTTAAGTTCAAACTGCAGTATGCGACTAAGCAGAAGTTTAATGGTGGCCCCCATGAAGAAAAAAAGATGTTCGTGCAATGCAGAGTACCTTTAAAGTGGGGTTTCTCCCAGACTATCATTATTGCATGTGTATATATCCATTACATTATCATCACTATGATGATATAATGCTAAATAATATATCATCACTATGATGATATAATGCTAAATAATAACCTTGAGCTCAGGTAACTTAAAGTGTTCCCCACCTAAAAACCTATTACACTTTGTTATTAAATATGCAGAAGCAGCATAAAAAAGACAGATGTTTTGTTTTGATTTTAAAATTCATCAACCACCTCTCAGAAGAACAACAATTTAACATGAATATGAAACTACAGAACCACGATCTATTTTAGAACCAATTACGGTAGACATAGCTCTCCAGTCTTGACCGTTGTTTACTATTTTGTTCAAGACAAACCATCTCTCAATTCTTTTTTCTTTCTAGAAGCTCAAATACAGAATCGAGGATAAGCACAATAAGAGTATCTGCTTACAGATTCTTTATGGAGGATCCTGTTTAATAACACAAAAATGTGCAAAATAACTGACAAACTTCAACTCTGATATGTGTTTGTGTGAAACTCTACCTGCACAGACATTCATTGTGTGTCTCTTCAGGCTGATAAATCATGGTGCGCCCATTGATTGCCTTGTTTACTTGTGTAATTACCAAACTGTGTGGGAAGCAATCATGCTCAAATTACAAGTGTTAGTGAGAGGCTAACAGTTTGCTACACAATAGGGTACTCAATGTCAACATTACACAAAATAAGTTCCAATCAAAACAAAATGGGTAAATACAAATATTCTTCATTTTCTAGAATTGCTGCCATTTCCAAACAATTTGATGCAAATCCTGACCTACATAGAAAATGTGATAATACATTTGATAGCACATGAACTCAAATTTAACTCTTAAATTATAACATCATATCATGAATTTAACTCTAAAAATGCAATACCATTACAGAAATGCCAAGCATTATATAATCTGCCTGGCATTTCTTTATCTCCTTGAACTTGCCTGTTTTCAGACTGAAATTGAGACATTTTCATGCATGGTATATGCATGCATGGTATATGCATTTATGCATGCATGATATATGCATGCATGGTATATGCATGCATGGTATATGCATGCATGGCATGTGCATGCATGACATGTGCATGCATGACATGTGCACGCATGGCATATGCACGCATGGCATATGCACGCATGGCATATGCACGCATGGCATATGCACGCATGGCATATGCATGCATGGCATATGCACGCATGGCATATGCACGCATGGCATATGCACGCATGGCATATGCACATATGGCATATGCACGCATGGTATATGCACGCATGGTATATGCACGCATGGTATATGCACGCATGGCATATGCACGCATGGCATATGCACACATGGCATATGCACGCATGGCATATGCACGCATGGTATATGCACGCATGGTATATGCACGCATGGTATATGCACGCATGGCATATGCACGCACGGCATATGCACGCATGGCATATGCACGCATGGTATATGCAAGCATGGTATATGCACGCATGGTATATGCACGCATGGTATATGCACGCATGGCATATGCACGCATGGCATATGCACGCATGGTATATGCACGCATGGTATATGCACGCATGGTATATGCATGCATGGCATGTGCACACATGACATGTGCACGCATGACATGTGCACGCATGGCATATGCACGCATGGCATATGCACGCATGGTATATGCATGCATGGCATATGCACGCATGGTATATGCACACATGGCATATGCATGCATGGCATATGCACGCATGGTATATGCACGCATGGTATATGCAAGCATGGTATATGCACGCATGGTATATGCAAGCATGGTATATGCATGCATGGTACATGCATGCATGGTATATGCATGCATGGTATATGCATGCATGGTATATGCATGCCAGTCATTTTCCATTTCATTATGCCAGTCAAAACTGATTCATTGACCAGGCTTATTCTGATCAATTGACAAGCAAATTTCAGTTATTTGCCAGGCATATATCTAGTCATTATAATTCCAGTCACTTGTCAGGCATATATTCCAGGCAACCGCGCTATGCAGACATATTCCATGCAATCTCTTCCAGGCATATACCAGGCATCCACTACCTGGAATATCCTAGCAGCCATGCTCTGACTGGAATTGGAACATTTCCATGCATGGGCATACACCTGGCAGGTGTATGCCCATGTCAGTCATGTCATGTCAGTCTAAACCGATTCCTTGACCAGGCTTATTCCAATCTTTTGCCAGACAAATTCCAGTCATTTGCCAGGAATATTCCAGTCACTTGTCAGTCATATTTCAGACAAGACTCAAATCTAGACAATAAGCCAACTTGTAAACAATTAATAAGAGTCTGACCTTTTTTTTTAATTTATTAATTTCCTTAGTTTCATAAGGTTAAATAAAAAAATTAGCATAAATGATTAAAACAAAATATTAAAGGAATGAAATAACAAAGATTAAGTAATTTAGACACTAGACTAATCATATCAATTTTCAAAATAGAAATATTAATGCAGTTATCAATTTCTATTTCTGCATGAATATTTCTTGGTGTCATTAAATGTGACTCCGCCAATCACATAATTGATACTTTGTTGTTGGTAGATGCTTAAGAAATACTCCCAGCCAATACAGAAAAAGGTACCAAACCCTCATACAGTCGTATCTACATGCTGATTCATATTATATCAAATTTTATTCACTTGTAATCTTAAAATTATGTTCGTTTTTTTTATTCTTAATATAAATTTACATATACATATATGTAAATTGCTACACTGAAGTCCTCCAAAGGGATCCCTTCGACATCTTTACACTTGAATATCTTCTTAACGGAAAAAGATTTTGAAACGCTTTATTCACCATTTTGTTACCTGATCACTGAACTAATCCTTTAGATGCTTGAGAAATACTTTGAGCCAATACAGAGCCAGAAAAAAGTACCAAACCCTCATACAGTCACATCTGCATGCTGAATCATATTCCAGTTGAAACCAGTTAGAATTCCCAACTGGTTTCAGCTGGGAAGTCTGTTTTCCACCTGGAAGTGGTATTTCCCAGCTGGAAAATTAGGCTTTAGAATTGAAAATTTGTTTTGAAATAAGAAACAAAATCATTTCCAACAGGTTTCAGCTGGGATTTATGTTTTCAGGTGGGGATCAACTTTTCCAGACGGGAATCATATTTTCCAACTGGAAATAACAAATACATAATCAGTATAAACTTTTCTCCAGTTGGAAAACATATTTTCCCCCTTTCATAGTACTCCCTTTGGACAGAAAATTGGGTTTTAGAATTGTAAATTTTGTTTTGAAATATGAAATTAAATAATTTACAACTGGTTTCATCTGGAATTTTTGTTTCAGCTGGGGATTACCTTTTCCAACTTAAAATAGCAAAAACATAATCAGTATTAAATTTTTTCCAGTTGGACAACATAATATCCAGCTGGAAATTATATGTCTTCCCAGCTAGAACCAGTTGGGAATCTTAGCTGGTTCCAACTGGAATTTATAAATTCCAGCTAAAAATTATAATTTTTAGCTGAGAAATACCATTTCCAGCTGCAAAACACTTCTCAGCTGCAACCAGTTGTGAATCTTAGCTGGTTCCAACTAGAATTTTCTCTTAGGAGTAACGGATCTTGGGTTGATACTTGGTGGGATTGTGTGGAGTGATGAAAAATTTGTCACTTTAAAATGGGTCATAATACCTTAAAGGTCAGAGGTCAAGTAAGTGGTTAAAAGAGGAAATTTGTTTCAGTTCACTGATCTTAAATTGATACTGGGTGGGATCATGTGAAGTGATGGCAAGTTTATCCCCATATAATGTGGATCATGTACCTTAAAGGTCAGAGGTCAAATAAGTGATTTATAAGAGGCAATCTTGGGTCTGCTTTGCTGGGAAAACAGTAACTGATGTTGGGTGCATGCTTGGTAGGATGGTGTGGAGTGATGACAAGTTTGGTATAGGCCATGTACCTGTAATGTAACATTTTAAACAAAAAAAAGCCTACAAAAATGTGACAATGAAGACATGACATGTGACAATTTTGAGATTTTGTTGTGTGATGTGATTTGTCAAACCTTGATCCATACTCTGTAAGTGCTATACAATCCTTATCCGCTTCTACCAATGGCTAAAAGGACAAAATCAACAAAGTCAAATTTTCTGAAAAATAAACTAAGTCCCAACCTTGCTTAATTATATCTGCCAGGCATACCAGGCATTGTGTCTTAGTTGTCCCTCATGTTTTTCCCTGTGCAAGGGTTGAAGTTTTAGCTGCCATTGATATTTTGCCTAGACCCACGCTACAAAATTTTGTTCACCACATTACGGCACGTACCAGGCAAAACTGTACTTGCCATGCATGTTTTGACTGGAACAGAGCCCGAGTTTATGCCTGGCACAATTTGGTCTGCCTGACATATGCATGAAAATTACCTGGCATTTGACTGTTTTACACAGGGCAGGCCAAATCAAGCCTGTTTTCTGCATACCAGGTATACACCAGACTTATTCAAGGCAATTCACAGGCAATTGTCATACTGATATTTTGAAAAACACCAGTTTTTATATTTATTTCAAAAAGATAGTAACAGATTTACTACAGTATTCTTTTGAGAATATCTTTAGTTTCTACAAAATTACAATTCAATAGTAGAATGAACAAACTATTAAGTTTACATAGTAACATATATGCTACCTTACAGTAGTGAATGAGTGTGCTAATTGCAACATAAGGGAAATTAGGGCCTTACAATACTTTGGAGTAATTATAAAACACAAAATTGTGAGCTTACAAGTGGCCTTTTAGCAATCAAAAGGGAACCTAAAATTGATGAACAGTCATCTTCATACAAAGGGTCTGCTACAATAAATATGGTATTATTAACAAAAAGTAACCTGAGGAGTCAAATACTGGGTCTTCAAGTTCCCTTGATATAGAACTGAATTTCTGTAATGAAGGCCCCACTGCAAGTTGAGGGTCCAAATGGCCCCACAACCTACTACAGTATCTCGTTCTTAATATGTTGTATGATAACTAACAATAGGAAGTATTCTATTTGCGAAGGGTCATAGAGTGTGGTTCATAAAGTGTGGTGCCACGTACAAAAATTATACTTCTGTAAACAAGTATTAAACGAAACATTCTTTAAATTTTGTAATAATGGGTCTAATGCACCAGAACCAAAAACTTTTGTGGTTCTGGTGCTTTTTCCATCAGCTGATTGATTTGCAAATTTTGTATTACCTGTCATGTAATTGCTTATCATGAAATATTTGTTCCATAATATTTATTAATAAGCCACACCCACCGTGCAGATCAATAAATGTTGACAACATTAGCATTTACATAATAATTAACATCATCAAAGCACAATTAGCATTCATGACATTTACTACCACAAGAACATACGTACAGACCATGACCCATCTGTGTACTACATATAGCACAAATCTGATATATCGTTTATGGTGTTTACATCATTTAGCACTTATACATTAAGCCATGCCCACCATGCATATTGATGATACCTGTTGATTACATAAGCATGTGCACAATAACCAACAAAATTATCATGCCCAATATGATGCAAAACTGACATACAGTTGCTCATTTATTAGTCCTTCAAAATTTTAACTTTAAGCCCTGTCCACTTATTATTATGCATAAAATCACCACGACAAACATTGGGTCATATCTGCAGACCATGGGCTATCTGTGTATCACATAATACATTACTCCAGTTTACTGTTTTTGAAATATCATGACTAAAACTATTTTTTCAGCAAAATAAAATTAAGCCCCATCCACTATGCATATTAATGAAATTCAAAGTTTTAATAACATGAACATGTACACACCTGCTAACATCATAATTATACCAAACATGAAACAAAACAGACATGTGGATATTAAAAAAAAATAGACATTTCAAGATTATAACTTTAAACCCCACCTACTCATTAATATGCATGACATCATCGTCAAAAAGAATAGGGTACATCTACAGAACATGAGCTATTTGTGCACCAAATATGACATGAATCCAGTTTACCATTCTTAAGATACCGTATTTAAAAGATCTTTTCAGCAAAATCAAATTAGGCCCTGCCTACTATGCATATTAATGAAATTCAACGTTTTTACATCATAAACATGTACACACCAGCCAACATCATAATCATACCAAATATGGAACAAGACAGACATGTGGTTGATAAAATATGAACATTTCAAGATTTTTACATTAAGCCTCGCCTACTCATTAATACGCATGACATCATTATCAAAAACAATAGGACACATCTACAGACCATGGCTATTTGTTTACTAAATATTACATGAATAGTTAACCGGTCTTGAGATACCAAGCTAATAGTTTTTTTCAGCAAAATCATATTAAGCCCCGCCCACTATGCAAATTAATGAAATTAAACGTTTTACTTACAACATGTACATACCAGCTAACATCATAATTCTACCAAATATGAAACAAAACAGACATGTGGTTGTTAAAATATTAACATTAACCAGATTTTTAGATTAAGTCCCACCTACTCATTAATATGCATGACATCATTATCAAAAACAAAAGGGCACAGACCATGCGCTATCTGTGTACCGAATATGACATGAATCCATTTTACCATTCTTGAGATATCGTGTTTATGAGCTGGCCGTCACAAATATACATACATACACCCACATGTAAATACACACACCCATACATACACACACACACAAACAAACACCCACCCACCCACACACACCCATACACACACACACACCATAATGACCGCAAAGGTTCCTGATGCTATCACATCGGAACCCAAATGCCCACAGCCCAAATTGTTTTTTTGTTTCTGGCTCAAATGTAACAAGGTACTTCCTGTTCATACCAGGCCAGTAGACAGGGTAGGGGATTCGTCTGAGCAAATGTACCCCTTCTTGCTGAGAAAGTGCCCTTTTGAAATTTAAAAATTTAATAAGCACCCGGAATTTCAAGGTTTGTTGCTTTTTTTTTTTTAAATGAACTGCCCGTTCAAATTCCTAAACCACCTTTTGTTGAGAAAGTGCCCTTTTGAAATCTAAAAATATAATAACCACCCGGAATTTCAAGGTTTGTTACCTTTTTATACAAAAAATGAACCCCCCTGTCAAATCCCGGCTATGGATCTGCATAACTTAGAATTTTACTATAGGTCATCAAAATTAGGAATTGATATATTCACTTATTATTTTTGATCTTTCTTTAGGGTGGGTGAAGAATGGGAAGATGGGTTTCAAATGACCATTGCATTTCATAATAAACTGTACTGAGTCAATGACAAAACGGAGCTAAGGCATTGAATAGCATCTTCTATTGTTGCTGCCATCATGTCTTCACATCCCTATCTCTTCAAACATGATAAGCTTCACTAGTCTTTCTTCTCTCCCTCCATTGTAAGAAAAGTCTCTCCCTCCTTTGTAAGGAAAGCTTATTAACAAGTGGGTTTCAAATTACCAGCATACAAATTAAAGCCATGATAACAACACCTAGTTCAGATAATTGTTTCTCGGTTGTCATGGCACTTTGCAATTGCACTGTGTTTGCTCAAGCAAACAGCTATAAAATTGTTTATGAGAACTGATCCATTTATGATCTTCTTTTGCACAAACTACAGAAAATTGAGTACAGAAAATCTGGTTCAAAATAAGGGTGGAAAAAAAAAAAAAAGAAGAATCAAACAAGTTAAAGGATTAATTCAGTGGTCAAGCAAGTCCATCTTATATGAAAGAGGACTTCAAAAGAAGCAAATTGGTGAAGAAAGCATTCAAATATCTTATTCCGTTGAGGAGATATTCAAGTTTAAAGTTTGGTATCACTTCTGTAGAAACCACTAAAATCAGACTAGTTGTCTTCTTTTATATAAGATAAACATGCTTGACCACTAAACTAATCCTGTAAAGGATTATTGAGTTAAGCTAGTCAAGCTAGTCCATCTTGAATGAACGAGGACTTCAAATGAATTTTTTAAGTTCTGTCTCATTTGTAAGACAGAAACAACTAAAATCAGTCTAGTTGTGACATCATCCTGTGAAATTTCAACCAATCAGAAAATTGGAACTAAATGTCCCTATGCCGATATCACACCTTTAAATAGTTGGGTCATTGTACCATTAATGCACCTTTTAATAGTTGGGTCATTGTACCATTAATGCACCTTTTAATAGTTGGGTCATTGTACCATTAACACTTAAAATATTTTCATCATAACTACAAATTTTGCAGCCATCAACGAAAACATTTTTCAGACAAATGTAAAGTTGCTTCTTTAACTTGTTGTTAATCTCAGTCATCACCCACATATATGTGGGAATGAAATATTGCAGTCACTTTGCTGTACAGACAAAGAACTGCCTGAACCTCCTATACTACATGGCCACCCCCTTGATATTAAAAGGCTGGTGGGGCCCACTAGGGGTCTCATATAATGATCTCATATTAGGGGTAAGGGTTCATAGGTTTTCAAAAGTCAAATAAGTGTTTTTATGCAAAAGTTTGCAACATTTTAAACCTAAAAAGTACCATACCTATACCAAACCTGTTAAGTACAGAATGACATTTACAACACATTTAACATTAAATGATATCTCTCCATCCAATTGTTGTACCAAAAAGTCTAGGTATAGTTCCCACACTTAATCATACCAGGTCTTGCATAGCTCTGGGTCTAAATAGAATGACTAAATCATTAACTACATTATACAATTCTATGACTTTGATCAATCTTTGAAGAAGAAAAAAATGGTTTATCATGGGCCCAAAGTACCAATTCTCAATTCACTCACTGATTCTGACCACACATTTGAAGGTAGAATTCTTGTCTCCATTTAATAACCCAGGTAGGTTAGGTTCAGTGGGCAAGTATGCTGTTTGTTTGAAATATTGTATGCCGGAACAGGGATGAGTTATTTAAGTCTGTATACAGTAGTCCCAACCCTATGTTTAGGTTTGGTCGTTTGTCTGTTTTAAAATTTAAGGTTTTCCAATTTAGACTTCAAGTAGTCATTGTCAATATTCATTTCAGTGAGAACATCTATATATCGAAGCTTCACAAGATATTTGGCATGGAAATTTGGATAAGCTTAATGTCGTAAGTGTTACACCTTTTTTGATAGCTGAGTTTGTTAATATTCTGATTGTGTAAATGAACCAAGTTGCACCAAATTATTGCTTGTGACACATTGTAAAGCCCTATTCTGCTATTAAAACCATGACAAACGTAGGTAGGGCTTCCTGCGAAACCCTGGGTCCCCCACCAGGGCTTCACGACCTTCGCCCATATAGCATGTCTAGAAATGACCAAATTTTTAGCCCCCGAATAATGAAAGTGTTACAAATTTATTTTCTTCGGGAAATCTTCTGCAATTTCAGAAAAATCATCACTTTCTGGGAAATCTCCTCCAATACAGAAGCTTTGTCTATTGGAAACAGTAGAAAGGCTAGAAGACAGTCATGTCAAGAAGTAGTTTCTTTAGTTTGAATGCCAATTAATATCATACTCATTAATTTGCATAGACATAGGAGAGTGTTTGCACCGGGTCCAAAAATTTAACCAGGTACCCGACCTGCATTATCGGCCAGGTATCCGGGTATCCGAAGTACCGAAAAAACATTTTCAATATTTTTAGCGGAAGTAGTATATGTGTTGAAATCTAACAGTGTACCTTGTAAAATCTTGTGACATTTCTTGTTTTTCAATCGTACCTTTGTTTTTGTGAATGAAGAAACAGAATACAAATGTTTCTTGTTTTTATTTTGTTACCCGTCTGCAAAAAAAAACTGTAAAATAATAATATACGCACTTCCTCCAAATTTCACGGGACGGGTCACTTGGTATTCTTGAATATTAAATACACGATTCCACCTCATCAATGCTATGCTGGGAATTACTGACTTGATTCCACGATTCTGTCACGTGTACACTCAGTAACACGTAACAATTTCATTTGAACACAACTTATGATTGGGTTATAATAGGTGGTACAATTTTTCTCAGCAAATAGCAGACATGCTTTCAAAACAGTTTGGTAATGCACAACTGCAATTTCTTTTTTCTACAGCATACTACAGACACTGCTTTTTGCACACTGGTTTGGATAAATATTTTTTTTTACAGCAAAGTTTAGAAACTTAACTTTTGCGCTACTAGTACATGTAGTACTACTAGCGTACATCCGTTAGTACATATAGCCACATTGCTCGTTCAACATCTTTTCTGCAATCTGTAACAATATTTTGTGATCATTTTATTGTATTGCGTTGAAATAGAAAGGAAACATACACTTTATAATTTTCTTAAGTTAAGATTTACTCTTTTTAACATACAATTCTGAAACAGAAACAGTCTGCAATTGGTAATATTATAAAAATCTATACCCGGGTTGTATTTTCGGAACTGAGACCAATTGTGTATCGATCGGGTATCTGGATATTTCGGGTACCCGTGTAGACACTAACATAGGACATTGTGTATAATCTGTATCGAATGTATTCATGTAAGATTGTAACTATGGTGTATCAACATTATTTCAATGATAGCGTCATTGTGTCCTTATTGGTATGGTTAATTGAGTGTTCCACCAAATGACTCATTTTGGAGCAAGAAGTACAGAATGACATTTACAACACATTTAACATTAAATGATATCTCTCCATCCAATTGTTGTACTAAAAAGTCTAGGTATAGTTCCCACACTTAATCATACCAGGTCTTGCATAGCTCTGGGTCTAAATAGAATGACTAAATCATCAACTACATTATACAATTCTATGACTTTGATCAATCTTTAGAGAAGAAAAAATGGTTTATCATGGGCCCAAAGTACCAATTCTCAATTCACTCACTGATTCAGACCATACATTTGAAGGTAGAACTCTGGTCTCCATTTAATAACCCAGGTAGGTTAGGTTCAGTGGGCAAGTATGCTGTTTGTTTGAAATATTGTATGCCGGAACAGGAATGAGTGATTTAGGTCTGTATACAGTAGTCCCAACCCTTATGTTTAGGTTTGGTCATTTGTCTGTTTTAGAATTTAAGGTTTTTTAATTTAGAGTTCAAGTAGTCATTGTCAATATTCATTTCAGTGAAAACATCTATATATCGAAGCTTCACAAGATATTTTGCTTGGAAATTTGGATAAGCTTAATGTCGTAAGTGTTACACCTGTAACGTTGGTCAGAGTGATGATGGCCTTAGTGTAACAAAAATACAGTCATGGATATAGTTTCTTTGAGCTATATTTTGAATATGATTAGTAAAGAATAGCCAGAACCAAAAAGTGTTGTAGTTCCAATGTTTTTTTTCATATGCTGATTGATTTGCAAGTTTCGTTTAAACTGTTATGTCATCATTGCATGTCATGAAATATTTGTTCCAGGGTATTTATTCATACGCCACACGGCCACATTGCATGATGCAGATCAATAAAATAGACCTATTGACAACACTAGCATGTGCACAATAAGTAACAATATTATCATAGCAAGTATAATGCAAAACAGACATACAGTTTACTCATGTATCATATTTGAAAATGTTTAGGTTAAGCCCCGCCTACTCATTAATATGCATCACTGTGTTTATCATTCTTTAGATACCGTGATTACAAGCTCTTTTCAGCAAAATCATATTAGGCATCGCCCTCTATGCAGACTAATGAAATTCAACATTTTTATACCAAGAACATGTACATATTAGCAAACATCATAGCTGTACCAAATATGAAACGAAATAATATGTAAGTGGTTGCTATAATATGAGCATTTCAAAAAATTTACATTAAGCCCTCCTACTCATAAATATGCATGACATTACCACCAAAAACAATAGGGCACATTTATGGACCATTTGTAATCTGTGTATGACATATGACTTAAATCCAGTTTATCGATCTTTAGATATTGTGTTAACAAGCTCTATTCAGCAAAATCATATTAAGCCCTTATCACTATGCAAATTAATAAAATTCAAAGTATTTATACTATGAACATGTGCACACTAGCAAACAGTATAACTACTAAATATGAAACAAAACATATATACGGTTGTTAAATATAGGCATTTCAAGATTTTTATGTTAAGCCCTGCCTGTAAAGTTCCTTCCCATTCTCGCTGGCACGCCATCTATTTTTTAGTCATTTTCCTTTTTTTTGCAAGTGCACCATCAATTTGCTGGTTGTTTCGCGGGCTTATTACTCATGGGTTTTGCTTCTTTGTTCCCATGTCACAAGGCCGCAGACCGGAAACGCACCCCGTGATCAGTATTCTTGCTAGACATGTGCGATTTAACTCATTGCAAAATGAGCACGTTGAAATGAATTGCAGAGATTTTAATTTGCGTTTTTTGTACTTTCCCGCTGTCTGTGCGGATCGTTCGTTGTAACAGGTGTTACAGGTGAGTTATAAACCTAACTTTGTTACATTTTCATTCTTCTTACAAATTGTATCGAGAGATATTAAAGTTTTGTTGCAAGATTCTATGTAACGGTAACTGTCCAAATTAATATACACGAACACCCGATGTTAATAAATGATCCTGTACTTACTAAAGAAGTTAGAGGCTGATATTACCAATTTAGGTATTTGCTATTGTAGGAACAATTGTTTGTCATCAATTTATATTATTAGATATATTATAAACGTTAAGAATACATCAAAGTGATTTGTATTTTGAAACTGTCAGTTTAACAAACGACTGAAGCGCCTAACCTAAGCTAAAGAAGGGTTTCTTAGAACTTTTCATTGAGAATATGCTGCTAAAACATGGGTCACACTGATTGGTTTAACAAGTCATGAATATTCATGAGTCCTGTGGAGCGAGGAATTCAGTGTGTTTACTGATTATACTGTCACCTTCTTTTGTCAATATCGATTACTTCATTTATCTTACTCTCCCTTATGTAGTATTGTAATAAATCTGCAGTGTAGGAAAGAAATTATTATGTTAGATGTTTATGTTACAGGGTGAAGCGAAGTGGTAGAGATAGGAGGCTGGACCTGTTGACACTGATGAATCATTGAGGCTAGAGTGGTCATAATTACGTTAGTATGCTATGTATTATGTCCTATGATAATCGGCTCGGTAATTAACTTCTTAGAGTTATCAAAACATGGAAATGTTGGATTGATGAGAAAGGTTTTCACACATCATTGTTGATGATATTATAAACATCCTGGTAAAGGGTCTTTCAGGTTGTACTCTTTGGGAATTATTTGTTAAAGGGATACACAAGTTTGCGATCTATTATTGTATTCACTTATTTCCTATCTGATGAAAAGGTTTTGGCTACAATAGTCTTGCAAGTATCTGAAGTTTTATGTTGACTAAGATTTAAATGTATATTATTGTTGTATTCCAGATCAGATAAAGTTGTATCAGATGTAATCATTACAATATGATGGAATCACCAGACTTGTTTACTACAATTGTTATTTAAATCTATATTGTAATTCATCCGTCCATTTTCATAGTTATTCATTCGTCCATCATTCATGTTTATATTGCCTATTATTCTGAGACAATTCTTTGTATCTGATTATTTGTACAGTCACCGACGTAAGGGATAGTCAAACAGACACAGTTGTGACAGATCACGGAAATAAAGATATAGAAAGTCTAACCTATGGTCAACTTGTTGTCCTTTCTCGAGTCGTGTGACGTGACCTTAGAACGCCCTCCATACAAATAAAGGACGCCCTCTACAACCCAATTCCGGCTCCATTGTTCAGAGCGGTCACAGTGAGTGATTGTCAGCATCGTCATCAGCGTCAACGATGTCCACTACCACCAAAGATCTTCGCAAACAGAGAAGGAACTGTAAAGGTATTTTCACACAGGCAGTCAACTCTTTGAAGACTGCACTCACAGATGATAATGTCACCATGAAAACTGTAGAAGGTTTGTTTACAAAGGTTTCTAATTCTTTCGATTCAGTTGAGTTGGCACACAGGTGCTTGGCTGAAGTTATTGAAGATGATAATGAATTCGACAAAGAAGAAGAGTGGATGGCTGAGGTCCAAGCCACTTTCTCGATATTAGATTAGAAAAAGAGAAGCGGAGCAAAGAAAATGTTGACGCTGCTATGAGTGATAATAGTACCGTAGTCGTAAATCATAATGATCAAAGTAGGCTTAGTGTAGGGGAGACTAAGGATGGTGTAATACATGAAACAGAGGTTACAGATAAAGTAGGTGAAGCGCCCCCAGGCACTGGGGCTGCTGCTGCTGCTGCCGCTGCTGCTGCAGGAGTCAATCAGCAGCAAAGCAATAACACCGATAACAATAGATTAAGTGATTTTAATGAAATCCGGCTTGCGCTAGAATTGCCTAAGGCCAAGTACACAAAGTTTAACGGCGACCCTACAGAGTATTACTCATTTATGAGCAATTTTGATGTTAATGTAGAGGCTAAGATTTCCTCTAACTCGTCTCGCCTGGAACACCTGAAAACGATGTGCACAGGTAAGGCACGAGGTTACATCGAATGCTGCGATCTGCTGGGTGATGGTGGTTATGCAGAATCCAAGTTTTTTTTTTAAACGCAGTTTGGCCAGCCGCACATGATACTTAATGCATTGATGCCTGAACTAACGGACCGGCGGTCGCTTAAACCTAATGATCTGGACTCTCTGTGGGACTAAATCGCGTGCATGAAGAAGTGTTATGTCACTTTGACTAAAATAGGCTACACAAGCGATTTGGACAGCACTTCTAACCTGCTTAGGGTTCAAGAATTACTGCCCAATCACCTTCAAACTGCTTGGGTGAATCATGCTCACGACATTTTGACTAAGAAGGGGGGCCCTCAATTCAACGATTTATTAGACCATCTTGTGCTAAATGCCGAAATATCGTCTACCATGTTCGGCAAATCATTAGCATCTTCAAGAAATTCCAATCAAAGGCATGTGAAATCTAATAATATCGTAATTAAGCCTGCACGCGATATTAAGTGTTATGCTTGTGATGGTGATCATCAGTTTTATAGTTGCAAAGTGTTCAGGGATCATGATTACTCTCATAGAATTAAATTAGTCAAGGCGAAACGGCTGTGTTTTCGTTGCCTTACATTTGGTCATATATCTTCAAGATTGTTTGTTTGATGAGAGTTTAACGGCACCACAACAGCAAGGGTCAAATTGTGCCTGAGAGGTTAGATCATTCCAGAGGTAGTAAGGAAAGAGACCAGGGGGAGAATGAGAGAAATTCAAGAACAAAAGCCAGAAAGCTGTGATCGAGAGAGGAGGTGCATGGGTAAAAAAAAACAAAGTAGAGAGGGGGTGGAAGAGGAGAATTAAATATGGTTGTAGAGGGATGCATGCTGAAGGAAGGAGATTATTTTATCTGGAGGATTTTTCTGGAAGAACTCAGCAATTGAGTTGTGGGGAGCGAGGAAGCTCTGGGAAGGTTGTACAGGGGCAAGCAAGGAGAACGTGTTGGATTGTGAGGATGCAGTGGCAATTGTTACAGAGGGGTTGGGGGAACCAATAAGGAGGTGGGAGTGAGTGAGGTGGGTGTGACCAATTCTAAGACGGGTAATATGAGCGTTGTCGATACGAGAAAGGTTGTTGATGGTGGATTTGATCGGGATTGTGGGCTGGATAACATGGAGTTTGTTATCAATTTGGAAGTTCCATAAGGTTTGCCAGCGGTCACGAACAAGAGAAGTGATAAGCGGTTTGATGTCAGAGAGGGTTTTGGGAAAGGGAAGGGGAGGAGGTTAAGGGCAAGCTTAGCGGCTGTATCAGCCCTGTCATTGCCAGGGATGCCAACATGGCTGGGTATCCAGAAGAAAAGAACACTTTTCCTGCAGAGGGTGGGAGAAAAGAGTTTTCGGAGGAGAAGGAGGCAGGTGAGGTTATCTCATTCAAGATTGAGTAATGAAGTAAGAACAGCCTTTGAGTCAGAGAAAATGGCAAAGTGACTAAGAGGAGAGTACTCAATAAAGTTGAGGGCGAGGAGAATGGTCTTAGCCTCGGCTGAAAAGATGGATGAGTGGTCAGGAAGTCTGCTACTGAGGGTGATGTCTTGGATGATGGCAGCAGCAGCTGTCTTGTTGCCTTCCTTGGAGCCATCAGTATAGATAGAGGTGTAATTAGAGAGTTGGTCTTTGATTTGGTTGTGGAGATTGATGAAGAGGTTAGGGTGAGTTTGAGTTTTGTTATAAGTGGAGAGGTCTAGGTGGACAGAAGGAAGGGGGGTGGCCCAAGGCGGAAAAGTGGGCCAGGAGTAGCTGCCGAGAGTGGCGGGGTTGATGCCAAGTTGAAAGAGGTCTGATTTAATGCGTAAGCTGAAGGGAGGCGCCTGATAGGGTTTTAGTCCTATCAAAGAGGGAGGAGAAATTGGGGTACCTAATGAGGTTGTAAACAGGGTTCTGGGTGTTGGTGAGGACTCTAAAAGCATAGGAGAGGCTAAGCTTTTTACATCTAAGTAGAAAGGGGGGTTCGTTGGCTCCAACATGAAGGCTAGTGATTGGGGAGGTCCTGTAGGCTCCTAGACAAAGCCTGGGGGCTTCATTTTGGATGGTGTTAATGTGGTTGAGGTATGAGTTGTGAGCGACACAGTAAACAATATTGCCATAGTCAAGCTTGGCACGAATGGTGAGCCTGAAAATTTTGAGGAGAGCATAGCGGTTCGCTCCCCAAGTAGTGTTGGAGAGCAGTCGGAGGATGTTGAGGGAGCTATTGCATTTTAGTTTCAGGTTGGTGATGTGTGGCTTGTAGGTGAGCTTGGGGTCTAGAGTTAGACCAAGGAACTTTGTGTTTTCAACTTTAGGGATGCGATTCCCATTGAGCACAAAGTTCGGGTTGGGGTGGAGGTTGTTGAAATGACAAAAGTGCATGCAGACTGTCTTGTCTTTGGAGAATTTAAAAGCGTTATTGTTGCTCCAGACTTGCAGCTGATTGAGGCTGGTTTGGAGCCTATTTTCAACAATAGGAAAGCTAGGGAGGAGTAGAAGATGGTGAAGTCATCCACGAGAGGGTACGTTTGATGCTGGGGCCAAGGTTATTCCCGATGTCATTAATGCTCAGGTTGAAGAGAGTGGGGAGAGGATGCTGCCTTGGGGACGCCTTCTTCTTGGGGCACGGGTTGGAGAGGGTGTCGCCAATACGAACTTGGAACTGCCTGGGTGAGAGGAAGTTTTGAATAAAGATGGGGAGGTGGCCTCTGAGGCCAATGGTGTGAAGTTTTAGGGTAATGCCGTATTTCCAAGTAGTGTCGAAAGCTTTCTCGAGGTCAAAAAATATGGCAATGAGGTGTTCCTTTTTTGCAAAGGATTCCCAGATAGCGGTGTCGAGCGTAATTAACTGGTCTAGGGTATTGCGACATTTTCGGAAGCCGCTTTGGTGAGGAGAGAGAATTCTGTTGGTCTCGAGGAACCAGTTTAGTCTCTGATTAATGATCTTTTCCATAATTTTACAGAGACAGCAAGTAAGGGCGATGGGTCGGTAGCTGGTGGGGTCGGTACCATCCTTCCCCGGTTTAAGGACGGGGATGACAATAGCTGTCCTCCAGATAGGGGGAAAGGAGTGTGAGGACCAAATGTGGTTGAAGATGGTGAGTAGGGTAGTGGTGGCCTTGATGGGGAGGTGTTTCAGAAAGTGATAGGGGATGTTATCTGGGCCCTTGGAGGTGCAGCCAGCGTCGTTGATGGCTTGGTTTAATTCAGAAAGGGTGAGAGGGGTGTTGTAGCTTTCGGAGTTGTCAGAGGGAAAAGTTTCCTGATTGGAAAACAAACAAGCGGCTTACTAGTTTATGCCCCGTCCTACTTGGAAATTTGCTGAAGGTAGGCAGTAGACTTACAAATGCCTGTATCAATGACAATGTCAGGCATCCTATTATTCTTGATAAAGGTCCTGTGGCAGAACTTCTTGTGTCATATTACCGCGGGAATGTCGGTCACAGTGGATGGGCAGCAACCTTAACCGCGATTAGACAACAAAGGTTCTGGATTCTAAAGGGAAAGTTGTTGGTTAAGTCAATGTTGAGGAAGTGCGTGACTTGTAACAAACATTACGCAAGAAGAAGGGAACAGGTGATGGCTGCATTACCTGATGGGAGGATCACACCGGACCAGCCACCATTCAAGTGTACAGGGGTCGATTATTTTGGGCCACTCGATGTTTAGCAGGGACGCTCAACGGTAAAAAGGTATGGTTGCCTCTTTACGTGCCTCGCTTCTAGAGCAGTTCATATTGAACTTGCCAACAGTCTGAATGCAGACTCCTTTATAAATGCATATCGGAGGTTTGTAGCGAGAGGAAGCGAGCCTTACAAGCTTTTCAGTGATATGGGTCTAATTTCGTTGCCAGCGATAAAGAATTGAAAGCTTCCCTGGATCAGATGAACCAAAGTCAGGTGAAGAACTTTCTCCACAATAAAGGTGTTGAATGGCGATTCAACCTCCAACTGCAAACCACTTTGGTGGCGTCTGGGAACGCTTAATTAAGTCTATACGTAGGATTCTTCATGGAATCCTAAGACAACAGAGGGTTGACTATGATGTTTTGCACACAGTAATTACAGAGGTGGAGGCAATTCTTAACTCCAGGCCACTTACTAAACTTTCGCCAGAAGCTCTCGACAACAAACCCCTTACGCCAAATCACCCTTTATGATTGAGAGAAGGACCATCTGCACCTGGGGGTAAAATTGAAGCGTATGGCAAGAGGCGATGGTTACAAGCCCAGTACCTCGCTTCCCTGTTTTGGTCAAGGTGGAAAAAGGAATATTTGCCACTCCTACATAAAAGAAATAAATGGACACTTCCCAGGAAAAATGTTCAAGTTGGAGACATATTTCTTTTAGTAGACGAAGTTTTGCCCCGAGGTAGGTGGCCAATGGGCAAAGTTATTGAAGTGTCTAAAAGCAAGTATGGTAGAGTTAGAAGTGTTGACGTCAAGGTAGCCACTGGCGTTTTGAAACGCCATATCACCAAATTATGCATTGCATACAGGGCCCCACAATGTAAGTCTAGTCGTTAGGTTTGCGCATAGGGTGCGATTATTAATTTATTGCTTTGCGGTAATGCTTATGTGTTTATCCTTCTTCTTTCTTATTTATTCAAAAATTACGTTCCCTTTGGTGATTTCAGTGGGGGAAGTGTAAAGTTCCTTCCCATTCTCGCTGGCACGCCATCTATTTTTTAGTCATTTTCCTTTTTTTTGCAAGTGCACCATCAATTTGCTGGTTGTTTCGCGGGCTTATTACTCATGGTTTTTGCTTCTTTGTTCCCATGTCACAAGGCCGCAGACCGGAAACGCACCCCACGATTAGTATTCTTGCTAGACACATGCAATTTAACTCATTGCAGAATGAGCACGTTGAAATGAATTGCAGAGATTTTAATTTGCGTTTTTTTGTACTTTCCCGCTGTCTGTGCGGATTGTTCGTTGTAACAGGTGTTACAGGTGAGCTATAAACCTAACTTTGTTACATTTTCATTCTTTCTTACGATTTGTATCGAGAGATATTAAAGTTTTGTTGCTAGATTTTATGTAACGCTAACTGTCCAAATTGATATACACGAACACCCGATGTTAATAAATGATCCTGTACTTTATAAAGAAGTTTAAGGCTGATATTACCAATTTAGGTATTTGCTATTGTAGGAACAATTGTTTGTCATCAATTAATATTATAAGATATATTATAAACGTTAAGAATACGTCAAAGTGATTTGCATTTTGAAACTGTCAGTTTAACAAACGGCTGAAGCGCCGAACCCAAGCTAAAGAAGGGTTTCTTAAAACTTTTCATTGAGAATATGCTGCTAAAACATGGGTCACGCTGATTGGTTTAACAAGTCATGAATATTCATGAGTCGCCGTGGAGCGAGGAATTCAGTGTGTTCACTGATTATACTGTCACCTTCTTTTGTCAATATCGATTACTTCAATTATCTTACTCTCCCTTATGTAGTATTGTGATAAATCTGCAGTTTTAGAAAAGAAATTATTATGTTAGATGTTTATGTTACAGGGTGAAGCGAAGTGGTAGAGATAGGAGGCTGGACCTGTTGACACTGATGAATCATTGAGGCTAGAGTGGTCATAATCACGTTAGTATGCTATGTATTATGTCCTATTATAATCGGCTCAGTAATTAACTTCTTAGAGTTATCGAAATGTGGAAATGTTGGATTGATGAGAAAGGTTTTCACACATCATTGTTGATGATATTAGAGACATCCTGGTAGAGGGTCTTTCAGGTTGTACTCTTTGACGCATTATTTGTTAAAGGGATACACAAGTTTGCGATCTATTATTGTATTCACTTATTTCCTATCTGATGAAAAGGTTTTGGCTACAATAGTCTTGCAAGTATCTGAAGTTTTATGTTGACTAAGATTGAAATGTATAATATTATTGTTGTATTCCAGATCAGATGAAGTTGTATCAGATGTAATCATTACAATATGATGGAATCACCAGACTTGTTTACTACTATTGTTATTTAAATCCATATTGTTATTCATCCGTCCATTTTCATAGTTATTCATTCGTCCATCATTCATGTTTATATTGCCTATTATTCTGAGACAATTCTTTGTATCTGATTATTTGTGCAGTCACCGACATAAGGGATATTCAAACAGACACAGTTGTGACAGATCAAGGAAATAAAGAGATAGAAACTTTAACCGGTGGTCAACTTGTTGTCCTTTCGCGAGTCGTGTGACGTGACCTTAGGACGCCCTCCATACAAATAGAGGACGCCCTCTGCACCCAATTCCGGCTCCATTGTTCAGAGACTGCCTACTAATTAATATGCATGACATTTCCACCAAAAACAATTGGGCACATCTAAGACCATGAGCTATCTATAAACCATATATGACTTGAATCCAGTTTATCATTCTTTAGATATCGTATTTATAAGCTCTTTTCAGCAAAATCATATTAAACCCTGCCCACTATGCATGATAACGAAATTTAACATTTTTATACAATGAGCATGTACACACTACCTAACATCATAACTGTACCAAATATGAAACAAAACAGATATGCGGTTGTTGAAATATGAGCATTTCAAGATTTGTACATTAAGCCCCGCTTACTCATTAATATGCATGACATCAACACTAAAAACAATAGGGCACATCTACGGACCATTGGATACATGTATACACATATGACATGAATCCACTGTACTGTTCTTGAGATATCATGTTTATGAGCTGGCCATCACAAACACACATACATACAGCACCATCATGATCGCATAGGTTCCTGATGTTATCGCATCGGAACCAAAAACTAGATGTTCACGCTATAACCTCATGTTTACAACTAACATCGATCTACGGACAGCTTACACAAAGCACCAAGGGTACAGAATAACTGTAGCCCCCTTGGTGGTCCAGCATAATGGTATAATCCTAATCCTATATTCACTGTCTGTTAGTTGATTCATGAAAAGCAGGATACCTGGCACCACTTAATAGGTTTTATTGGTTATATCACCAAGCCTGGGAATGAGCCAATGATTTCGAGCTATGCTGCACACCTTTTTTGATAGCTAAGTTTGTCATATAAACAGTACATGTAATGCACATTATGTTCCGGGCTTGTTTACATTACGGGTGAAAAACCGGTCTTCCGAATTTTGTTTTGGAAACCAACCGGATTCACATCAGGGCGAAAGCGTGCAAGCTTATGATCAATATCTAGGAAATTAATTGTCAAACTTAAATTTGCACAAACTTGGTCGGTCAATGTTAACAAAGGCCAAATTACAGTATAAAGATTTGAGCTACAGTACATTACCAGTAACTTCCTTAATATTCAAAATGATTTCAATATTCAAAATATGCACAACAAAATGATGCATATTTCCTCAACAATAAAATATGAGCAATTTCAAAACCAATGGTGGAAAATAAACTTGATTTGATTGTTGTACAGGTCCTCAGTAGTCCGTACCCTCAGTGATACCTCACTGAGCAAAATCAATTTGAAAACAAATTAATTGGTAAATCAATACAAATAATACAAACATAAACAAATCCAGAAATCATTGTCAAGATTTTGTTTTTCTGTTGTGAAACCTTTCAATTTCCTTTCTTTTTACATTTTACCCAGTGAACTAAATAACCCACGAGAGGAGATGAGGGGAATAATAGAGTTATCCAAGAATTAGCAATACACCCATTTATCTTGAATAGGAAAGTCATAGTCCATTGAGTTCAAAAGTTTTGGCAAGAGGGTGAACTCTTGTAAATAGATATCTTTAGCTATTCGATGGGACAGAACTACACATAGTAAATGATGATAAGAAAGTTATAGGTAATCCTTGAAAAAATTAAAGAGTGGAATAATGAGCACAATTAGATGGGTAATTCCAGACAGTATAGAGGAAGACAAGCAAAGTGAAATAAATCTCCTAAACAATAATGGGAAGTGTGCCTAATGGGGAGTGTGCCTAATAGGGAGTGTGCCTAATGGGGAGTGTGCCTAATGGGGAGTGAGCCTAATGGGAGTGAATTCTATATACAAAAGGGATGATGAAATCAATTAACTTAAATAATTGGAGGTTCCTTTCGATCTGTTTTCCATAGGTTACCGAAATAGATTGTACACAAGTTGACAAAATTTCAAAATTTGTTGGGCTGTCTTACTAGTCATACGCTGCAGGTTCATTGTTCAGGTGGTGGGGGAAGGGGTAGGATATCAAGTCCTCTGTCTATATCGGGCTATAGGGACAGATGGTTTAGTTGTTGTGGTGGCGTTTGCTAAACAATGAATTATTTATCTTCGCTTTCACTTTCAATATCGCCATGTTGTTAATTCTTTGGTTTGGGGCTGGAGAATTTCCGATAACTTTGTAGTTGTCTTCTTCCTTTCTGGGTTGGTTGTGCTGCTTTAGAGCCTGCTAAGTTGGTTGTGCTGCTTTAGAGCCTGCTGGGTTGGTTGTGCTGCTTTAGAGCCTGCCAAGTTGGTTGTGCTGCTTTAGAGCCTGCCAAGTTGGTTGTGCTGCTTTAGAGCCTGCCAAGTTGGTTGTGCTGCTGTAGAGCCTGCCAAGTTGGTTGTGCTGCTTTAGAGCCTGCCAAGTTGGTTGTGCTGCTTTAAAGCCTGCCAAGTTGGTTGTGCTGCTTTTAAGCCTGCCAGGTTGGTTGTGCTGCTTTAGAGCCTGCAGGGTTGGTTGTGCTGCTTTAGAGCCTGTGGAGTTAGTTGTGCTGCTTTAGATCCTGCGGGGTTGGTTGTGCTGCTTTAAAGCCTGCGGGGTTGGTTGTGCTGCTTTAGAGCCTGCTGGGTTGGTTGTGCTGCTTTAGAGCCTGCCAAGTTGGTTGTGCTGCTTTAGAGCCTGCTAAGTTGGTTGTGCTGCTTTAGAGCCTGCGGGGTTGGTGGTGCTGCTTTAGATCCTGCGGGGTTGGTTGTGCTGCTTTAAAGCCTGCGGGGTTGGTTGTGCTGCTTTAAAGCCTGCAGGGTTGGTTGTGCTGCTTTAGATCCTGTAGGGTTGGTTGTGCTGCTTTAGAGTCTGCAGGGTTGGTTGTGCAGCTTTAGAGCCTGCAGGGTTGGTTGTGCTGCTTTAGATCCTGTAGGGTTGGTTGTGCTGCTTTAGAGTCTGCAGGGTTGGTTGTGCTGCTTTAGAGCCTGCAGGGCTGGTTGTGCTGCTTTAGAGCCTGCGGGGTTGGTTGTGCTGCTTTAGAGCCTGCGGGGTTGGTTGTGCTGCTTTAGAGCCTGCAGGGTTGGTTGTGCTGCTTTAGATCCCGCTGAGTTGGTTGTGCTGCTTTAGATCCTCCTGTAGGGTTGGTTGTGCTGCTTTAGAGCCTGCAGGGTTGGTTGTGCTGCTTTAAAGCCTGTAGGGTTGGTTGTGCTGCTTTAGATCCTGTAGGGATGGTTGTGCTGCTTTAGAGTCTGCAGGGTTGCTTGTGCTGCTTTAGATCCTGTAGGGATGGTTGTGCTGCTTTAGAACCTGCAGGGTTGGTTGTGCTGCTTTAGAACCTGCAGTGTTGGTTGTGCTGCTTTAGATCCTGCAGGGTTGGTTGTGCTGCTTTAAAGCCTGCAGGGTTGCTTGTGCTGCTTTAAAGCCTGCAGGGTTGCTTGTGCTGCTTTAAAGCCTGCAGGGTTGGTTGTGCTGCTTTAGATCCTGTAGGGATGGTTGTGCTGCTTTAGAGTTTGCAGGGTTGGTTGTGCTGCTTTAGATCCTGTAGGGATGGTTGTGCTGCTTTAGAGTCTGCAGGGTTGGTTGTGCTGCTTTAGAACCTGCAGGGCTGGTTGTGCTGCTTTAGAGCCTGCAGAGTTGGTTGTGCTGCTTTGGATCCTGCAGGGTTGGTTGTGCTGCTTTAGAGCCTGCAGGGTTGGTTGTGCTGCTTTATAGCCTACGGGGTTGGTTGTGTTGGTTTAGAGCCTGCAGGGCTGGTTGTGCTGCTTTAGATCCTGCAGGGTTGGTTGTGCTGCTTTAGTGTCTGCAGGGTTGGTTGTGCTGCTTTATAGCCTACGGGGTTGGTTGTGTTGGTTTAGAGCCTGCAGGGTTGGTTGTGCTGCTTTAGATCCTGCAGGGTTGGTTGTGCTGCTTTAGTGTCTGCAGGGTTGGTTGTGCTGCTTTAGATCCTGCAGGGTTGGTTGTGCTGCTTTAGTGTCTGCAGGGTTGGTTGTGCTGCTTTAGATCCTGCAGGGTTGGTTGTGCTGCTTTAGTGTCTGCAGGGTTGGTTGTGCTGCTTTAGATTCTGCAGGGTTGGTTGTGCTGCTTTAGAGCCTGCAGGGTTGGTTGTGCTGCTTTATAGCCTACGGGGTTGGTTGTGTTGGTTTAGAGCCTGCAGGGTTGGTTGTGCTGCTTTAGATCCTGCAGGGTTGGTTGTGCTGCTTTAGTGTCTGCAGGGTTGGTTGTGCTGCTTTATAGCCTACGGGGTTGGTTGTGTTGGTTTAGAGCCTGCAGGGTTGGTTGTGCTGCTTTAGATCCTGCAGGGTTGGTTGTGCTGCTTTAGAGCCTGCAGGGTTGGTTGTGCTGCTTTATAGCCTAAGGGGTTGGTTGTGTTGGTTTAGAGCCTGCAGGGTTGGTTGTGCTGCTTTAGATCCTGCAGGGTTGGTTGTGCTGCTTTAGTGTCTGCAGGGTTGGTTGTGCTGCTTTATAGCCTACGGGGTTGGTTGTGTTGGCTTAGAGCCTGCAGGGTTGGTTGTGCTGCTTTAGATCCTGCAGGGTTGGTTGTGCTGCTTTAGATCCTGCAGGGTTGGTTGTGCTGCTTTGGAGCCTGCAGGGTTGGTTGTGCTGCTTTAGAGCCTGCAGGGTTGGTTGTGCTGCTTTAGATCCTGCAGGGTTGGTTGTGCTGCTTTAGTGTCTGCAGGGTTGGTTGTGCTGCTTTATAGCCTACGGGTTTGGTTGTGTTGGTTTAGAGCCTGCAGGGTTGGTTGTGCTGCTTTCGATCCTGCAGGGTTGGTTGTGCTGCTTTAGTGTCTGCTTATAGAGAAATGTACAAAAAATTGTGGAAAAAAATTTTGCACAAATTTCGCTGTCAATCAGAGTTGATTGGGCCGGGGATCTGGGATTGAATCCATAAAAGTATTTCCACACAATATGAAGCTGGGCTTCGTATTGTGAATCCAGTGGGTGAATTGACTGGCGCTAGTAAGGAGTCATTATGTGGCAATCACACTAGGAGTTGTTGTTGACAACGTTGTTCGATTAGAGATGTAATTCATTTCGATATACTTAATAAAACTTTTTTTTTTTTTTAAATGCACAGTTTGCATAAACACAACTGTTTTATTGTATGTTAATATACAAGGGAATTTATGTCATTAGTCTTTTTAACAAACGATATTTGTTGTATTAACATTTAAACATCTGGGGTCTCAAAATGTCAGTGTATTTTGATCAATATTTTTTTTTTTTTTTTGAGATGTATCTACATGGTATAGCCCCGATTTTATTGCACTTCAAATCCAAATTCAATCGTCATTAATCATGGTGATCCGTGTTAATAGTCAATCCATGAAATGGATGGTATTGTGTATGCGCTATTATTGTATGTAATTATTTTGTTGTTATATTGATTCGTATTCCAAACTATTATTCTTAGTGTTTATTCTTTTGCTTTCTTAGATTGAACCACACACACACACAAACGCATCACAATACATCGTCCTGTCATCATTATTGTCATCGATTTGTCTGTTTATACGTGATTTATGAGTAACAAAATAAAATGCCAGTGCATTCAATACAAAGGATATGTCGTTATTTATCTAAGCGACTTTCTTATAAAGTGAGGATTTATACGCCAACAAACCCCAAGTTGTACCGTGAAACCTTGGTACATGAATGTGTCCCGTAGACTCTGGGGTCAAAAAGTCAAAGGTCACAGAGCTATTAACCACTTTTCACAATTTCCCCTATAGTTATGGAATAATAAGTGAGACATGAGCATGAATGGTGTCATACAATCGGATGCGATAAATGTGAAAAATTCAGATATTGTTTTGATGGTTAGGGTCAAAGGTCAAATCTGCGATTTTAGGGGGTAATTATGTGATAATTTGTACAATTTAGTACCACTTTAAACTCCAAAGGGCAAAATCTGTATTATTGACCCCTTTAAGTCATTTCCCCCATAGAGAGAGAGAGAGAGAGCGAGAGAGAGAGAGAGAGAGAGAGAGAGAGAGAAAGAGAGAGAGAGAGAGAGAGAGAGACGTTGGGAAGGAGAATGGGGGGGAGAAGGAAGAAGAAGGAGGGGAGGGGAGGAGAGGAGAAGAGGAAGTTTAACTTGAATGCTAAATGCTTTAAAGAACAGAGAAAAGCCATTTACAGGGGCAAATGAAATTACTAGCAATTTGAAAGGGACAAGACACAGGTGAGGTGTTCACATACAAAGTGGCAACAACAACAAAAATTCAATAAACCGACACAGAATTGATAATTGTAAGGTTGAATAGGTAATTTACATGACGATAGTATCGAACATCAATGGATATGTCGATTCTGATTTCGCAGTTGAAATAATTGGGGATCATTATGACTATGACCATGGATATATGTTTAACATGCAAAGTAACATCAAATAAAAGTGATTATTTAAAAACAACACTTGAAGTCAATGGATTTGTGATAACATGCTCATTGGATTAACTTGCTTGTATACCTGCCATATATATATCAATCCTTATGAGTGCAAAATGTGTTATGCATATGGTACAATCAAAAATGATAAAAAATGTATTTACATAATGATTTGACGAAGAAATACATGCTTTTTTACAGGTGTGGTTAAGTCAAATAATTGAATTAGGACATTTAGGAGGGACTTTGTTCCTGAAACTCTCAAATTTTAATGTAATAAATTAGACTTTAAATGTTTCTTCTATTAAACAAATTTCTTGAGACTTTGGCCACCCCCTCTTATTTTGTTATAAGTTGCAATTTGTATGCCAATCTTTTAAGTAAACCCTATTTGTGAGGTCCAATTATCAAAAATGATAAGTTTGGTTGTTTCAACCTTATATGGCATAAAGTTAAAAATGAACCAGAAAAACAAAATGTTTAATGGGTCCGATGCATTATGTCATTGTTGGTTGATTTTCAAGTTTTATACTACCTGGTATTGCATATCATGAAATATGCTAAATAACATATATTCATAAGCCATGCCCACCGTGCACACCAATCAAATAGAACCTGTTGACAACACTTGTATGATGCAAAACATGCATATATGGTTGTACATTTATCAGTTTTAAGAATTTTACATAAGCCCCACCTATATAGTGATGTCACTACCAAAAACTCACCTGTGCACCATATGTGACATGTGTGTGATGTGCTTACAGGAATTTTAAACATTTTCACATTCAAGCACGCATATTAGTGATAGGACCTGTTGACAAGATGCGTATAACTGACAAATAACATGCAAGTATGAAAGATAATGGTTGCTATAAATTGATCACTTTTGCAAGATTTAGCACTTTTGCAAGAATTTCACTTTAGCAATATGCATGACATCACCACCAAAACAATACGACACCAAAACAGACAATGGGTTATCTGTGCACCACACATATCCAATGTATTGTCCTTGATTTACAAGCTCTTTTCTGCAAAACCATATTAAGTCCTGCCCACTATGTGAATTAATATTTAACAATTTCATACTATTGATTTGTATATACCAAGTATGAATCAAAACAGACATGCAGTTGTTAAAATACGAGCATTTAAAGATATTTACATTAAGCTCCACCTACTCATTAATATGCATGACATCACCATCAAAATACCATGTTTACAAGCTTTTTCAGCAAAATCATATTAAGCCCCGCCCACTATGCATATTAATGAAAATCAACAATTTTACATCATGAATATGTAAATACCAGCTAACATCATAATTAGACCAAATATGAAACAAAACATTTCAAGATTTTTACGTTAAATTTGTTCATTCAGTGTGACTGCATGGATAACAATATAATGCCCAAAACTATTTTCATTCTCCACTAGTATATGTAATGCTGCGATCTAATCTCATTCCACCATTATAAAAGCCAATGAAAAGATTTCATAATGGTAAATCTCAATATTTTGATTACAAAATAAGACAAGTAGAAGATCTTTAGATGTTTTCTTTAACCATGGTAAAAAATGTCATTAAAATTTGAGTGGTAAAATTAACCCATTGAGAAAAATAATAATAATTGTCACAAATGTTAAACAGTGTGATTTAAAGTCAATGCAAAATGCTGGGTGGATATTGGGGAATGTCAACCCATATCATGACCTAACCTAATGGTTGAAATGTTGTTCGTTTGATGAGGGCTTAACGGAACCACGACAGCGAGGGTCAAATTGTGCCTGAGAGGTTAAATCATTCCAGAGGTAGGAAGAAAAGAAAATAGGGGGAGATTGAGAGAAACACAGGAACAGAAAGCTGGGATCGAGAGAGGAAGCGCATGGGTGAAAAAAGGGGCGAGAGTAGAGAAAGGGGGTGGGAAAGGAAGACTAAATATGGTTGTAGAGGGAAGCATGATGAAGGAAGGAGATAATTTTATCAGGAGGGTTTTTCTGGAATAGTTCAGCTATTGAGTTGTGGGGAGCGAGGGAAGCTCTGGGAAGATTATACAGGGGGCAAGCAAGGAGGATGTGGTGGACTGTGAGGGTACAATGGCAATTGTTGAGAGGGGGTGGGGGAGCCAATAAGGAGATGGGAGTGAGTGAGGTGGGTGTGACCTATTTTAAGGTGGGTAATGTGGACATTGTCGACACGGAAGAGATTGTGGATGGTGGGTTTGATCGGAGGTTTGTTATCAATTTGGAAGTCCCAAGAGATTTGACAGCCGTCACGAACAAGGGAAGCGATAAGCGGTTTGATGTCAGAAAGTGTTTTAGGAAAGGGGGTAGGTTGAGAACAAGCTTAGCGACTGCATCAGCTCTGTCATTGCCAAGGATGCCAACATGGCTGGGTATCCAGATCGAAAAAATACTTTTCCTGCAAAGGAAGGGGGGGGGGGAAGGGGGGGAAGCGAAAGGAGTTTATGAAGAAGGTGGGATGTGGGCTCATCCCATTTAAGATTGAGTAAAGAAGAACAGCCTTGGAGACGGAGAAGATGGCAAAGTGGCTCAGCAGGGAGTGCTCAAGAAAGTTGAGGGCGAGCAGGATGGCCTTGGCCGAAAGGATGGACAAGTGGTTGAGAAGCCTGCTACTGAGGGTGATGTCTTGAATGACGGCAGCAGCAGCTGTTTTGTCGCCTACCTTGGAGCCATCAGTATAGATGGAGGTGTAGTTTGAAAGTTGGTCTTTGATTTGGTTGTGGAGCTTGATGAAAAGGTTAGAGTGGGTTTGGGTTTTGTGATGAGTGAGAGGCCCAGGTGGATAGAAGGGAGGGGGTGGTCTAGGGAGGAAAAGTAAGCCAGGAAAAGGTGCCAAGAGTGGCAGGGTTGATGCCGAGATGGTGGAGGTCTGGTTTGATGCTTAAGCTAAAGGGAGGTGATAGGGTTTTAGTCCTATTAAAGAGGGTGGAGAAATTAGGGTACCTAATGAGGTTGTAAACAGGGTTCTGGGTGTTGGTGAGGGTTCTATAAGCATGATGGGGGAGATTCTGTAGGAACCCAGACAAAGCCTGAGGGCCTAATTTTGAAAGGTGTTGATGTGGTTGAGGTAAGAGTTGTGAGCGGCACAGTAGACAATATTGCCATAGTCGAGCTTAGCATGAATGGTGAGCCTGAAAATTTGAGGAGAGTATGGGGGTTCGCACCCCAAGGGCATTGGAGAGGAGGCGAAGAATGCCGAGGGAGATGTTGCATTTCTGTTTCAGGTTGGTGATGTGTTGTTTGTAGGAGAGCTTGGGGTCTAGGGTTGAACCCAGGAATGTAGTGTGGTCAACTTTAGGGATGCGATTGCCATTGAACACAACGTTCGGATTGGGTGGAGGTTGTGGAAATGACAGAAGTCACCACTTTGTTTCTAAAAAAATTCTCTTATCATATAAGAAAAAATGAAAATTCATGGGAGTATTCCTTTAAAACATGCAACTCTTCGGAATCTTGTTTGTATCTGACTGGTGGTGGAGGTTCAATACGAGAAACTGGTATTCTCTGTGTCTTCTGCTACATGTGGCATATCCAGGGTTGTAGCACAACTTAACCTTGTTTTCCTGGGAGTAAAGATATTCAATGAATATTCAAAACTATGATCAGCTTTTACAAAATTTCAAAGATCAAAAAGTATTATTCTCCCAATCGTAGTGTAGTAACATTTTCTGAATTTCTGGAATCAGATTGAAATGCAAAAAGACATCACAGCCATCAGCAATTTCTAGGCAAGTTTTAATAAAATCCTTCCAAAAGAAAAAGAAAATTGTCTTAGTTTGTAAAAGTTTCAAAATTCCAGCATGAGGGGAATTTCCTCAATTTCTCCCTCTTCAGCTTGAAGCCTCCAGCTAAGCATTAAAATGCATAGAACAATTATTTTCCCTAAACTACTGTACTTTTAAAATATGGCACATATATTGATCTTAAAATAAAACTATTGCTTGTTGAAACTCACTTCCTACAATAGGACAAGTAAGCTATAAATTTGAAGATACTGACTGATAAAAGGTGTGCGACGAAAGTGAACAGATGAAACATCATAAATAATATTCCCTTGTATGATTGTTTTTTGATTTGGACTTAATTGCTACTTTTGAGGCACAGCACTTCATATAGGCTCATGTCTACTCACCATGTACAGTATGAATTTTTGTTGCATCTCTAAAATCATCTTGCACTCAATTTTATAAATTGCTGCCAATACTTATATGCTGGTGAACAGAAGCAGTGTCAGTAATCTACATCCAAAGTTGACGAGACTCATATAATGGTACATAGTACTTATCAATCGGATCTTTACATGTTTGATTGACTGTACAATGATATAACAGTACACTGTAATTTTAAATACTATTCTGGCAGTGACAAGTATCAACATCAATCGCGAATGACCGTACATATCTTTAACAATCCTACAATAATTTTATAAATTATTTACATGGCATTCACTCCTTAAAACAGATAAACTCTTATTTAGATTACTTTTTACTAATAAACGTTTGAGGAATATACAAATGTGGTTGTCAATACTGAACTGAAACAAGACATTAGGAAGACTTATCCATTCTTATTATCCTCAACAGGCATATTGTAGTGCCAACTGTTATATAGCAGACAACATCTACATTGTGGATGCTACTGATGTAGTAAACAGCACTGGGCTTCTCCAAGTGTTATATAGCAGACAACATCTACAATGTGGATGCTACTGATGTAGTAGACAGCACTCGGCTTCTCCAAGTGTTATATAGCAGACAACATCTACATTGTGGATGCTACTGATGTAGTAGACAGCACTAGCTTCTCCAAGTGTTATATAGCAGACGACATCTACATTGTGGATGCTACTGATGTAGTAGACAGCACTGGGCTTCTCCAGTGTTATATAGCAGACAACATCTACAATGTGGATGCTACTGATGTAGTAGACAGCACTAGCTTCTCCAAGTGTTATATAGCAGACAACATCTACATTGTGGATGCTACTGATGTAGTAGACAGCACTGGGCTTCTCCAAGTGTTATATAGCAGACAACATCTACATTGTGGATGCTACTGACGTAGTAGACAGCACTCGGCTTCTCCAAGTGTTATATAGCAGACAACATCTACAATGTGGATGCTACTGATGTAGTAGACAGCACTGGGCTTCTCCAAGTGTTATATAGCAGACAACATCTACATTGTGGATGCTACTGATGTAGTAGACAGCACTCGGCTTCTCTAAGTGTTATATAGCAGACAACATCTACATTGTGGATGCTACTGATGTAGTAGACAGCACTCGGCTTCTCCAACTGTTATATAGCAGACAACATCTACATTGTGGATGCTACTGATGTAGTAGACAGCACTAGCTTCTCCAAGTGTTATATAGCAGACAACATCTACACTGTGGATGCTACTGATGTAGTAGACAGCACTAGCTTCTCCAAGTGTTATATAGCAGACAACATCTACATTGTGGATGCTACTGCTGTAGTAGACAGCACTGAACTTTTCCAAGTGTTATATAGCAGACAACATCTACATTGTGGATGCTACTGATGTAGTAGACAGCACTAGCTTCTCCAAGTGTTATATAGCAGACAACATCTACATTGTGGATGCTACTGATGTAGTAGACAGCACTGGGCTTCTCCAAGTGTTATATGGCAGACAACATCTACATTGTGGATGCTACTGATGTTGTAGACAGCACTGGGCTTCTCCAACTGTTATATAGCAGACAACATCTGCATTGTGGATGCTACTGATGTAGTAGACAGCACTGGGCTTCTCCAAGTGTTATATAGCAGACAACATCTACATTGTGGATGCTACTGATGTAGTAGACAGCACTGGGCTTCTCCAAGTGTTATATAGCAGACAACATCTACATTGTGGATGCTACTGATGTAGTAGACAGCACTGGGCTTCTCCAACTGTTATATAGCAGACAACATCTACATCGTGGATGCTACTGATGTAGTAGACAGCACTCGGTTTCTCCAAGTGTTATATAGCAGACAATATCTACATTGTGGATGTTACTGATGTAGTAGACAGCACTGGGCTTCTCCAAGTGTTATATAGCAGACAACATCTACATTGTGGATGCTACTGATGTAGTAGACAGCACTCGGCTTCTCCAAGTGTTATATAGCAGACAACATCTACATTGTGGATGCTACTGATGTAGTAGACAGCACTGGGCTTCTCCAACTGTTATATAGCAGACAACATCTACATTGTGGATGCTACTGATGTAGTAGACAGCACTCGGTTTCTCCAAGTGTTATATAGCAGACAATATCTACATTGTGGATGTTACTGATGTAGTAGACAGCACTAGCTTCTCCAAGTGTTATATAGCAGACAACATCTACATTGTGGATGCTACCGATGTAGTAGACAGCACTGAGCTTCTCCAAGTGTTATATAGCAGACAACATCTACATTGTGGATGCTACTGACGTAGTATACAGCACTGGGCTTCTCAAAGTGTTATATAGCAGACAACATCTACATTGTGGATGCTACTGATGTAGTAGACAGCACTGGGCTTCTCCAAGTGTTATATAGCAGACAACATCTACATTGTGGATGCTACTGATGTAGTAGACAGCACTAGCTTCTCCAAGTGTTTTATAGCAGACAACATCTACATTGTGGATGCTACTGATGTAGTGGACAGCACTCGGCTTCTCCAAGTGTTATATAGCAGACAACCTCTACATTGTGGATGCTACTGATGTAGTAGACAGCACTCGGCTTCTCCAACTGTTATATAGCAGACAACATCTACATTGTGGATGCTACTGATGTAGTAGACAGCACTGGGCTTCTTCAAGTGTTATATAGCAGACAACATCTACATTGTGGATGCTACTGATGTAGTAGACAGCACTGGGCTTCTCCAACTGTAATTTAGCAGACAACATTAACTTTGTGGATGCTGCTGATGTAGTGGACAGCACTCGGCTTCTCCAAGTGTTATATAGCAGACAACCTCTACATTGTGGATGCTACTGATGTAGTAGACAGCACTCCGCTTCTCCAACTGTTATATAGCAGACAACATCTACATTGTGGATGCTACTGATGTAGTAGACAGCACTGGGCTTCTCCAAGTGTTATATAGCAGACAACATCTACATTGTGGATGCTACTGATGTAGTAGACAGCACTGGGCTTCTCCAACTGTTATATAGCAGACAACATCTACATTGTGGATGCTACTGATGTAGTGGACAGCACTCGGCCTTTCCAAGTATTATATAGCAGACAACATCTACATTGTGGATGCTACTGATGTAGTAGACAGCACTCGGCTTCTCCAACTGTTATATAGCAGACAACCTCTACATTGTGGATGCTACTGATGTAGTGGACAGCACTCCGCTTCTCCAAGTGTTATATAGCAGACAACATCTACATTGTGGATGCTACTGATGTAGTAGACAGCACTGGGCTTCTCCAAGTGTTATATAGCAGACAACATCTACATTGTGGATGCTACTGATGTAGTAGACAGCACTGGGCTTCTCCAAGTGTTATATAGCAGACAACATCTACATTGTGGATGCTACTGATGTAGTAAACAGCACTGGGCTTCTCCAAGTGTTATATAGCAGACAACATCTACATTGTGGATGCTACTGATGTAGTAGACAGCACTGGGCTTCTCCAAGTGTTATATAGCAGACAACATCTACATTGTGGATGCTACTGATGTAGTAGACAGCACTAGCTTCTCCAAGTGTTATATAGCAGACGACATCTACATTGTGGATGCTACTGATGTAGTAGACAGCACTGGGCTTCTCCAGTGTTATATAGCAGACAACATCTACATTGTGGATGCTACTGATGTAGTAGACAGCATTAGCTTCTCCAAGTGTTATATAGCAGACAACATCTACAATGTGGATGCTACTGATGTAGTAGACAGCACTGGGCTTCTCCAGGTGTTATATAGCAGACAACATCTACATTGTGGATGCTACTGATGTAGTAGACAGCACTCGGCTTCTCCAAGTGTTATATAGCAGACAACATCTACATTGTGGATGCTACTGATGTAGTAGACAGCACTGGGCTTCTCCAAGTGTTATATAGCAGACAGCATCTACGTTGTGGATGCTACTGATGTAGTAGACAGCACTGAACTTCTCCAAGTGTTATATAGCAGACATCTACATTGTGGATGCTACTGATGTAGTAGACAGCACTAGCTTCTCCAAGTGTTATATAGCAGACAACATCTACATTGTGGATGCTACTGATGTAGTAGACAGCACTGGGCTTCTCCAAGTGTTATATGGCAGACAACATCTACATTGTGGATGCTACTGATGTTGTAGACAGCACTGGGCTTCTCCAACTGTTATATAGCAGACAACATCTGCATTGTGGATGCTACTGATGTAGTAGACAGCACTGGGCTTCTCCAAGTGTTATATAGCAGACAACATCTACAATGTGGATGCTACTGATGTAGTAGACAGCACTCGGCTTCTCCAAGTGTTATATAGCAGACAACATCTACATTGTGGATGCTACTGATATAGTAGACAGCACTGGGCTTCTCCAACTGTTATATAGCAGACAACATCTACATTGTGGATGCTACTGATGTAGTAGACAGCACTAGCTTCTCCAAGTGTTATATAGCAGACAACATTTACATTGTGGATGCTACTGATGTAGTAGACAGCACTGGGCTTCTCCAACTGTTATATAGCAGACAACATCTACATTGTGGATGCTACTGATGTAGTAGACAGCACTGGGCTTCTCCAAGTGTTATATAGCAGACAACATCTACATTGTGGATGCTACTGATGTAGTAGACAGCACTGGGCTTCTCCAAGTGTTATATAGCAGACAACATCTACATTGTGGATGCTACTGATGTAGTGGACAGCACTCGGCCTTTCCAAGTGTTATATAGCAGACAACATCTCCATTGTGGATGCTACTGATGTAGTAGACAGCACTCGGCTTCCCCAACTGTTATATAGCAGACAACCTCTACATTGTGGATGCTACTGATGTAGTAGACAGCACTGGGCTTCTCCAAGTGTTATATAGCAGACAAGATCTACATTGTGGATGCTACTGATGTAGTAGACAGCACTGGGCTTCTCCAAGTGTTATATAGCAGACAACATCTACATTGTGGATGCTACTGATGTAGTAGACAGCACTGGGCTTCTCCAAGTGTTATATAGCAGACAACATCTACATTGTGGATGCTACTGATGTAGTAGACAGCACTGGGCTTCTCCAACTGTTATATAGCAGACAACATCTACATTGTGGATGCTACTGATGTAGTAGACAGCACTGGGCTTCTCCAAGTGTTATACAGCAGACAACATCTACATTGTGGATGCTACTGATGTAGTAGACAGCACTGGGCTTCTCCAAGTATTATATAGTAGACAACATCTACATTGTGGATGCTACTGATGTAGTAGACAGCACTGGGCTTCTCCAAGTGTTATATAGCAGACAACATCTACAATGTGGATGCTACTGATGTAGTAGACAGCACTGGGCTTCTCCAAGTGTTATATAGCAGACAACATCTACATTGTGGATGCTACTGATGTAGTAGACAGCACTCGGCTTCTCCATAGCATTTGAAATTACAGTGTTATTTTAGGGCACTTTTTTGAAAAGGGGGCTTTTTCACAAATTTATCTCCATTTTCTACTTTAACAAGTTTATGTTTAATATGAAAGCTAAGACTTGGGACTTTATATTGTTTTGCATAATTTTCTGGTCAAATATGCAAATTTATGCAATGAGGTGAGGTCATTAATGCAGATTATATAAGATGTCATAAAACTGCTATCGTTGTGATATTCTGCTCTTTTGTGGCTAATTAAAAAATAATAATAATAATAATTTATGAATTGTTGAAAGAAAGACCTATCATTTGATACTACTTGATTGTTTTATAGCAAGGTAAAAATTCATACGTCAATTTTAATTTATTTTTTACCTTTTTGACCTAAAAATTGACCTCTGATTTTGCCAATAATCTGTCTGATAGGATTTGGCGCTGTAGACTTTCCTATAAACATGCATCGTTTCTTTCAATAGTGCACAAAAGTAATATATTATAAAAAGGAAAGTTTTACACCATTATTTCAATTAAAATGATATTGCAAATGAGCTAATTTACTTCATTTATTATGTGCAGACTTGAAATTTTCAGTTTATGACCCAATTTCAGTCATTAGAAGCTTTGAAAATACTTTAATTCATTCAGGTTATGCCAAATGTCTTTTAGAAACTTACTTCTGTTGATTCCTGTAGGAATTCTCGGTGAAAAGGTACTCAAAAATGGTTCGAAGGACCAGTAATCATGTTGACGTTACCAAAATTGGTATCCTGCACTGAGAGTTGGTACCGCATATGAAATATGTCAATAAAATTTGTCTAAATACAGGAAAATACTTATAAAAAATAGTGTTTCGAAGGCAACACAGGGGTGTAGGGATGGGTTGTTTTTTTTGTTTTTATATTGGGAGGGGGACCAGGGGTAATGCTGGCCCCAAAAAACATGGCTTCTTTCAGGATCCAAATTGCGGTTGTTAAAATATGAACATTTCAAGAATTTTACATTAAGCCCTGTCTACTCATTATTATGTATAATATCACTAGCAAAAACAATAGGGCACATCTACATACCACGGACTATCTGTGTACCACATATTACGTTAATCCAGTGTACCTTCTTTGAGATATCGCGTTTACTGAGCTGGTTGTCACAAACACAAACACACACATGCATGCATGCATGCATGCATGCATGCATACATGCATACATACATACATACATACATACATACATACATACATACATACATACATACATACATACATACATACATACATACATACATACATGCAGGATAAATTGATGTGATTGCTACACTCCATAGGGCCAAAACATACAATGTGCAGGGGCAAGAAAATTACTTCTTTTTATACCTGGCTATAGAAATACCAGGTACTCTAAAACCTCTCATTTAAATGAATAATGGAAGTTTTTGGTACAAAAGTGCATTGGTCATCAGTCTGCCCCAGTCATTTAATTCCTGGCCTTTTAAGACTAAATCGACATCGATGAGGAAGTCCTTCTTCATTAATTTTACCCATTTGTTGTTATTCTACGGTACACATCTGAGGTGTAATCATCAAGCTTACTTAAAGCCATCTATTGTGATTAAAATTTGGCTGTATACATTCTATTCCAAAATGATTACTGATTGGCCTATCAGTATAAGTGCACTTCAGACTATTGCATTTCTACCAACACACAAATTTAAATTTATCTTTATACATGTTACAGACAATACGTGGCCTTAAATATAAGGTAAATGTTGTTCTTTTGTTCTTACAAGTATAATTCTTTAAGGTATAAGGAAACTTAAAGAACTGTTTCTATTTCTACCCATATAAATATTAAACTCTGGTAAGTCTTAATTTAGGAAAGAAACAGCTTCTTTGCTGTTCTATAGTATATGTTATAATGCTATAGTATATGTTATGGTGCTATAGTATATGTTATGGTGCTATAGTATATGTTATGGTGCTATAGTATATGTTATGGTGCTATAGTATATGTTATGGTGCTATAGTATATGTTATGGTGCTATAGTATATGTTATGGTGCTATAGTATATGTTATGGTGCTATAGTATATGTTATGGTGCTATAGTATATGTTATGGTGCTATAGTATATGCTATGGTGCTATAGTATATGTTATGGTGCTATAGTATATGTTATGGTGCTATAGTATATGTTATGGTGCTATAGTATATGTTATGGTGCTATAGTATATGTTATGGTGCTATAGTATATGTTATGGTGCTATAGTATATGTTATGGTGCTATAGTATATGTTATGGTGCTATAGTATATGTTATGGTGTTATAGTATATGTTATGGTGCTATAGTATATGTTATGGTGCTATAGTATATGTTATGGTGCTATAGTATATGTTATGGTGCTATAGTATATGTTATGGTGCTATAGTATATGTTATGGTGCTATAGTATAGGTTATGGTGCTATAGTATATGTTATAATGCTATAGTATATGTTATGGTGTTATAGTATATGTTATGGTGCTATAGTATATGTTATGGTGCTATAGTATAGGTTATGGTAATTATCAAAGTTTAAAGATTTTTTTTGTGATGTACTATACACAGCAAGACAACATTAAAAAAAGTTTTTGAATCAGTTCTTGAATATGATGAGATTTTTTTCTAAACTGAGCTATTGATTCTACTAAAAAAATTTATCAAATTTATTATTCAAAATTTCTGAAAATAGAGACAAAGAAAACAATTTTTCCACATCCCAAACTCTATTCTTATCCAAAACTAACAAATTTTTGTCGTATTCTTTATTTACCCCGAGTCCTGTAAGAGCTGTAGCCCCATTTCAATAATAAACTAACGGTTTAATGAGAGAACATCTACTACAGATAAAAGAGTGGATATCTTTGCCATCACATAACAAGTTAATTAAAGAACTTCATGTGCAGAAACCTCAAGGCCAAAACAAAATTCTGTAATATAGATGAAAAATTTCAAACAACTATGTGTTTTGCAAAGTCATAAATAAAACTTATTCATCCTGCTATATTTTAGTTCATTCTTTCATAAGACGTTATATGAGACAAACAACTATTTATGGCAATTACACTACGACCGCATTTTATGTTTTCTCTGGCATCTTTAAAGTGTAAACAGACACTTTGAATTACCAAGGAAACCGTCAAACATTCAAGTCATCTACTGGAACTTCACTAATAAAAACAAGCAAATGCCAAGGAGGAAAGAGCTGCAAAAACAGCTTATAATGTTGTGCTTGTAATGACAAAGATGTTTTCAAATCATTACACTGATTATGTTGTTAATGCACGGCTTGAGTGCAAGACAACAAACTACTAGAGTTGTTTTGTATATCTATAGAACCAAACAAAGACCATAATGGAACGTGTTCATGTAAAAGCAATTGGTGGTTTTATTGAGGAATTAATGCGTGACACAAGATTTCATTGTAATATAAAAAGGGCTCTGAAAACCAAACAGAGCAGTCTTAAAGGGAAATTTAATTTTGTGGATAACATGGATAAAATATCCATAACATGGATAAAATATCCCTTACATGAATAAAATATCTATTACATAGATAAAATATCCATTCAATCTAAATCTGTGTCAAATTTGTGAGGTGTAAGGAGAAGACGGCCCTAATTCTTGATCAATTCCTTTAAACTGTTTCTCACGACTAAGCCACCCACAGCATTTTCACTGTCTTATCCAGTAAATAGACGGCCCAATGATAAAGATTCTCATATTTCACCAACTTGGTTAGCGTTCAGGGATTTTAAGTTTTCACGTTGTATCTATTAGATTAGAGCTGCCCAAATGATAATTGTGGTATAGAGATCTATGCCATCATCAATTGTTTATCAATTTAAGAGGTGAGGTAAACAGATGTTTATTGTGTATGAAAATAAACAAAGGTGGCAACCCTAATTAAAATCTACTGGATTTACACTGAAAATGCAGTACTTAGTTCAATCATTACATCCCAAACTAGAATTACAGCACTTTGCAGAGTGCATACCTCTGCCCCCTGTTCATTCCCTACTGGAATACAATCTACCAGAAATCCTTGACACACCAATCTATAACCCCAAACACTCGACACACCAATTTATAACCCAAACAATCTCTTTCTCACTGTTGATTGTATTAAGGTGTTTCAGCTGACATCATGAGGTCACGTGACTTTGTTTACATGGCCATTTTGTCGGTCAAAACCACTGTCGTCTGCTGTACACTTAATTAGACTTAACGTAAGTTTGCATGTTGTTATCTAATATTATTTTTGCAAGATAATTATGATGAAATCCTGCTGTGCCGTTGGTTGCAATAATAGATCAGTGCGGGGGAATAAAAAGACATTTTCTCGATTTCCATCTGATCCTGATCGACGATCGAAGTGGGTTTCTGCTGTACAACGCAACGGCTTTCAACCTACAGTAGGCCTTACACACTAGAATTTCCAGTGAGCACTTTATATCAGGTATGTAGGCCTTGTCTGAATATAACAAACAATCAAATGGTGTTAACGTTAAAGTTACTCTTCGTATACCCGGTGAAAATATAACTTACTTAAGGAAAATATGAAAAATCGAAAGCGAGCAAAAAAATGCAATCAGTTAAATCCTCTGAACTGGAACTGGTAGGTTAGCATTTTGTATGTTTGTGGTACGAGTGATGTGACCGAGCTGTCTAAAGACGAGTGAAACGCAACGACATCGCTGCCCTGCAAAATGGGAGTCAAGTTTAGTTAAGAGTCACGTGATGAAATCCCTCTATTACCATTTACATTCTGATGTTTGTTTGTTTGATGAGAGTTTAACGGCACCACAACAGCAAGGGTCAAATTATGACTGAGAGATTAGATCATTCCAGAGGTAGGAAGGAGAGTAAACAGGGGGAGATTGAGAGAAACACGAGAAGTAAAAGCCAGAAAACTGTGATCGAGGGAGGAGGTGTATGGGTGGAAAAATAATGTGGAGAGAGAGAAGGGGTGGGGAAGGAGGACTAAATATGGTTGTAGAGGGAAGCATGATGAACGAAGGAGATAATTTTATGCGGAGGTTTTTTTTGGAAGAGCTCGGCTACAGAGTTGTGGGCAGCAAGTAAAGCTCTGGGAAGGTTGTACAGGGGGCAAGCAAGGAGGATGTAGGGGACTGTGAGGGTACAATGGCAATTGTTGCAGAGGAGTGGGGGGAGCCAATAAGGAGATGGGAGTGAGTGAGGTGGGTGTGACCTATTTTAAGGTGGGTAATGTGGACGTTGTCGACATGGGAGAGATTGTGGATGGTGGGTTTGATCGGAATGGTGGGCTGGATGACGTGAAATTTGTAATCAATTTGGGAGTCCCATGAGGTTTGCCAGTCGTCACAAACAAGGGAAGCAATAAGCGGTTTGATGTCAGAAAGTGTTTTGGGAAATGGGGTAGGGGGGGGTTGAGGGTAAGCTTAGCAGCTGTATCAGCTCTGCCATTGTCAGGGATGCCAACATGGCTAAGTATCCAGAACATTTCCCCCATTTGCACTCTTCCCCTGTTCCACTATGTCTTAATTTTAAGAATTCTTTTTATACTCGCTTGGAAGGCGGAGTCAAAGATGGGGCACCCAAAACGGTGATAATATCGCCACGTGATAGAGTAAAGGTTAAGCACAGGCTGATCATTAAAGGATCCTCTGTTTTCCGAGCAGCATAGCCAGGTTCGTTTCGCTTCAATGATCTTGAGACCGCCATCCGGAATCATCCTGCATATATTTTTTGAGTTGGCACACTTGTCGCAGGTTAATTAACCCTTACTCTACCAGCACTTTTTAAAAAAAAAACACTTGGGGGGGCGGAGTCAAAGATGGGGCACCCAAAACGGCGATAATATCGCCACGTTGTAGAGTAAGGGTTAAGCACAGGCTGATTATTGAAGAGTCCTCTGCCTTCCGAGCAGCATAGCCGCACTTCTTTCGCTTCAGTGACCTGATGGGCTGCCCACCAGGATTATGCTGCATATATTTTTGAGTTGGCACACTTGTTGCGGGTTAATTAACCCTTACTCTACCAGCACTTTTTTTTAAAGCACTTAAGAGGCAAAGTCCAAGATGGGGCACCCAAAACAGCGACAATATCGCCGCATGGTAGAATAAGCGTTAAGCAGTCACAAAACCACGCAGCAAATGTAATCCAAATCAATCATCAGTTCTTGAGATATCTTGATGACAAACAAACAGACAAATAGAGGCAAAAACATGTCCTCACCCCTCCATTTGCACCCTTTCCCTGTTGCAATGTCTCAAATTTTAATCAATTTATTCTTAAGCAGGAACAAAACCACACATCAACTTTAATCCAATCCAATCATCAAATGTTGAGATATCTTGATGACTGACAAAAGACAAATTCACCTTGAAACGTCCCTACCCCTCTATTTGCACCTACCCCTGTTCCAATATGACCCAAATTTGTCGTCCTTCATCCTTAGGCAGTAACAAAACCACACACCAATTTTGATCAGAATCCAATCTCTAGTTTTTCAGACATCTTGATGACAAACAAAGAGATAAACAGGGGCAAAAACATTACCTCTGTCCAACTTCGTTGGCGGAGGTAATTAACTATCTAATACGGCCCCAAAATGCAAAATGCTGTACAATGTACACCAACAAATATCTAGACAAATTATCAAGCTTGAGTGATGTATCGATATATCGATATTATATTTTTTCAATACATGAACTATTAAAAAGCTACACTTGACTATTAAACATCCAAGTATTTTTATCAAACAGCCACAAAATGTTAATAAATTTCATTTATATTAGTTTTAGGCAGTCAGTTATGATAAAACTTTATTAAAACATTAATATTGTGATAACAATTACCCAAAAATCCTTCCATGAACAAAAACCACTTGACTCGCGGAGTACAGAGACATTGCGCAATACTTCAACTTTATACTTAATGGCTTACAATATTCAGACAACAAAAATCATAAGCTGTTGAATCCTCAAACATCGTGTTAGGTTTCCTCAAAAGAAATACTGAATCTGAATTTTTACATCAAACAGTCATTAATTGACAAGTTACTGACAAAACTATGAGGTTTTCTCACTATTTTGTTCGTTCAGAAAGTGTAAGTAAAAATGACGGACTGCTTTTGCCAGATCGATCAGATAGTGTACAGTGCAGTAACTACATACATACAGTATGCAGTACAGTACTTTACTATGTACACACATACTATCTACCACTGTTTCTTGTAAGTAACAACACTCGTGCGATGAATGAAGCAGACTAGAAATTGGATATTATGCATTATATATGGACTTCTGAATGTCTAGAAAATGCTACAAAAATAATGCCTTTTTAGTAGAACTTTCACAAGAAGTGAGTGAGTTATAAAATTTTAAGAAAAATTGGGAGCCGATTTTCGTAGGGCATACAGTGTAGGCCTAATACCAGTTCCACAACATTGTTATTTTGTTTTTTAAAGAATATGCTGAGGCCTAAACTTTTTCAATGCTTCTGTGATTGATCTTTTGCAATAGAAACCATGTAAAGAACATTTTAAAACATAGTGGGTGTTTATTTAAAGATATTTTGCAGTGATTTCTGTTAATTTGTACAAAAAGTTTTAAATGACTTATTTTGAGCCGAGACGAGAATATCTTGCCCAGAACAGTACAGATAGAACAGTGCATACGGCTTACATATGACGTCCTATAATTTGCATATCAATATTTCAATATTATCGATATTTTTCAGGCGATATATCGATATTGCATGATGCTCAATATCGCCCAAGTTTACAAATTATGGTAGTTTTTTATTAGTTTCAATAAATTATTATAAGGTTTCCCAGGTCTTTCAAACAGGCCTTTCAATATAATATAATAAACTTCAATTGAATATTTCCCATGGTATAGGCCTATGCGGTGCTATGTCTCTGACTATCCCATCTGAGTATTCTTTCCCAATGTTATAAGATGGTGTTAATATAAATAACCTCTGTGAACATCCTGCAAGTATGACCAATTTTGTTTCAATTTTATCTGGTTTGCAGGTTGCTAAGTTAATATTAAAAACTCCAAAGGTAACCAGCACTTCAAACAACATTGAACCAAAATATTTCCAATTACAGGTAATCATGGTTTCAAACACATTTGGGAAATAGGTCACTAGTTTAAGGATAACAAAAACATTCCTTTGATAAGAAAGGTGTACAGTACCTTGTGCATTTATACCTGCAGTATACTGAAGCTTGTTGTAAAAATATATACATGCAAAGGTTTCACTTGTAATATCCACAAGTCCCTGATTTTCTACACTATTGTTTAATTTCATGCTTTAAATTTTCAGCAAACAAGGTTTCCATCTCACTCCCTAAATCTTCACTCAATATCTGTTTTTAACGAAACCAACATTTTATTTAATTTGGTTGGAAATACAATACAGGCAAAAGAAGAAAATTTGAAGGAAAACATTTAGAAATTGGGTAAACAAAATATTGGGTAAACAAAGAACAACAAAAACTGTTCTAGGCAGGAGCATCAAATTGCACGCAAAGCTATGTTTCATATACTGTACTGTAGGCAGATATAAATACTGTATAATCAAGTCAGAGACAATTACCAATCCCAAACGCATATTCCACCCATTTTAGTGAGGGGGATAGAGATAGAAGGCAGGGTTCAAAAAACCAACCACTTGCCTACTCGCCAAAGGCAAGCAAAAAAAATTGTGATAAGTAGAAATATTGTAATATACTGTATTTATTACTCACCACACTTAATTAAGCCTCGCCAAGTTATATAAATGATTAGCGAGTGACTTTTTTGCATGTTTCCAACACTGATAGAAGGATTACCACCTCTTTGATTAGAATTTCCCCTTAAATTATGACATGACATGTACACATCAGCATATTCTAGATTAGTTGATAAAAACCAATATTTCCACTTCACATTTAATTCCATGTGAGACGGTCGGTGTTCGGTACATCATTAACCCTTAAACGCCGGATCGACATGATTTTTGTCGATTTGGAAGTGCAATTTTCAATAAATAATTTCGGAACATTACATACTGAAACGGGAGTAAATTATATATCATTTGAAAATAATCCTTTGATTCTTTTATATTTTAACTGTTTTTGATGGAGGTCATATTGAGATTTTTAGAGTAAAATATAGCCAAACATGAGTAATTTGCATATTTTCACCAAACGCTTCCAATATTAAAAAATATTCTTTATAAAAAAGTTTTAACTTTATTATCAAATACTGTAATTCTAATCAAATTTCGCTAATAAACTTTAATATTGTTTGCATGTAAAGTTATTTTGTATACCCTATTTGCCCCTCCAATAATGCCGATTTTACCCCCTTTGTCAGTCTAGGTCCCAATGTCCCAAGGCAGTAACGTAAAAAAAAGTAAAAAAAGGCTGTGTTGACAGGCAATCTACTGTATATGCCCTTATTTGCTCACAATTTATTTCATAGTTATGACTTCAATTTTCTTTCATATATAAAAAGAAAAGAAATTTGTCCAATAGTTGTAAAACATGAATTAAGCCTCTAATTGCATCATCTTACGGTGCGATGCTATCCAACATATACTTGATCAGGCAGTACAATTGTTGCTGGAAAATCTAAGTTCAGATCCCACCCATTTGATACTCAACATTTCTTTGAAACATTAACCATGGCCTGAAATAATTTAAACCAAAAAAATCCTCATAAATCAAGCATACCTCTGTTATTTTTGAAGTTCAATAATTATTCTTGCTATGATTTTACTTTAAATAGGCCACGTTTGTGCATCACCATGGCATTTTCTATTATACTTAAGCCACCAAAGGGTTTCTCTAATGTGCTATAAAACTGTGTGAACGGGAGTGTAATAAGGCAGAAAGAAAATGTCTGGTAATGAAAAGTAGTGTCCCACTTAAGCTCCCCACCAAATTTGTATTTTCTTCAACAAAATGAAAAAAAGCGTATTACCTACAATCTTTATACAGATAATGCGATACGTGATTTAAAAACATCACTGAGGAAAATATATTACGCATGCGCAGAGATCTTCTTGATTATAATTGGTCAATTAATAAGAACAATCATGACGCAAATAATTGCTATGATGCTTTCTTAAATGTTATCACAATGTTGATGCATGAGGATTGTCCTCCATGAAAGGTTAGTAACAGACGTGCACAAATATCTCCGTGGATTACTGCGGATTTAATTAGAGCAATTAATCATAAAAATCATTTATATAAGAAGTGTATGTCTAATCCTACAGAGGGTAATAGACAAGGGTATGCGTTTTGTAAAAACAATCCAACAAATTGGAAAACAAAGCAAACTTATTTTTTCAATCAGATCAAAGAAAATATTGGTATTATTAAGAAAACATGGGATACAATTAATTATATTATTGGAAGTAAGAAAAAAAATTGTATTATTGATCAAATTTACATTGCTGAAATGTATGTTTCTGACCCCCAGGTCATATCAAATGCTTTAAACAACTTCTTTGTAAATATTGGTCCAATGCTGGCAAGTAACATTTCCAGCTGTAACACAATAAATTCTATCACTGGCTATTACCATGTTAATTCTATGTATGTTTCGTGTACTGATAATAATTAGGTTATCAAGATTATAAGTTCTTTACATAGTCAGATCTCTAGCTTTGCTGTTTTACAGGGGTGGCCTGCCCTGCCCCTCTGTGGCCCCACCCTGCCTCCCTAGTGGTCCGCCCTGCCCCCTCCCTTTCCCCCCTGAATTCTGCCGTGGCCATCATGAAATAAATGTTTATTAATTAACCTGATAAATGAAAAATAACTTACATGGATACAGAACACAGAATAATAGCATAGTGAGCAATTGTCCTGTTTGGCTCATGAATGGTCCTTATCAATATCAGTTTAATTCTGAGGTGTAATTATAGCTAAAATCCCAGAGCTTCTTCACCATGGGATTGCGCCTTAAGGAGGTCCCTGAACTCCACGCCAAAAAGACGCAGCATTTCACTCACGCATTAATGAACCCCTCAACAAGTCTATCACCCAGCCCCTATTTAAATCAAGCTAGGGGTCTGCATAGTCATAAAAGTCCTGGTCATGATGAGATTTCATCAAAGGTTATTAAGGAAATTTCTTATTAAATTTCTGAAAATCTTGCATATATTTTTGACATCTCGATTGGCACTGGTATTTTTCCCAAAAGCATGAAAATAACAAAAGTTGTTCCTATTTTGAAGTCAGGGGATGCCTTAGTAGTATCTATTTATAGGTCACTATCAGTGCTTCTAGTTACTGTATGTCAAAGATATTTGAGAGATAAATGTATAACCAAATTGTTGGCTTCTTTAAGAAGTTTGATATTCTTTCCTCTGCACAATTTTGTTTTTTGTAAAAATCATTAGACCCAAATGGCAATAATGAAGGTTGTTGAATTTATTTCCGAGGCCCTAGATAAGAAAGATTATGTAATAGGCATATTTTTGGATTTGTCAAAGGTGTTTGACACGGTCAACCATAAAATACTACTTAACCCTTACTCTCCCAGCGTCACGGTGACCGTGACCCTTACGATCCCTTTTCCAAAAAAACATTTGAGTACCTTCCCCAAATCCTATAGAGCTGCAAATAAGTTCATTCAAACCAAATTAAATAGATCTATCATAATATGGTTATTTTGTTGGGGGGTTAGACTAAAAAAAATTAAGTAAAATCGTTACAAAAAAGTGCATTTTTTAAAAAAACGTTTAAAAAAAAAAAGAAAGAAGATTACAACAAATGTCATACATGAATATTTTTTCATTTTTTTTTTTCAGGTCAAGTTTAAAGATAGTTTGAATTGTTGGTTGCTACACGATTTTTACTTGTACTTGGTCAATGTTTGTGTGTTTTTGAAAAAAATGTGCCAAAATTTGTGATTTTGGGCCATTTTTGACCTGTTTTTTATCCAAAAAAATCATAAAAACTGGCCCAAATATTGTATTGGAATTTTTAAAATCTCTACGGGTAGAGGAGAAATAGATCGTTCAGACGAACTATTACAATAACAGATGCACCCCCTCTACTTGCCTAAAAGGTTTCTGATGATGACGTAAATTCGCGTCTTTTTTTTTTTTTTTTCTTCGCACATTCGATACAACAAAATGGCGAGATACAACGTCGAACGTGCCTTCCGACTCCTATATTTTCTTCAGAATAATGATGATTCAGAGGGGTCGGAAGGTACTTCTGATGAAGAAGATGTACCAGAACTCGACCAGATTGAGAAAGAGGAGAATATAGAGCCTGCTGAGATGGATAGCGATCTCTTCCAAATTCCAGAGTTGGTGAGTGTTTTCTTCCAAAAATAGCGAAAGTACTACATTGTAAATGTGTAGTAATAAAATAAGGCTTATAGAATTCTAATGAAAAATTAGCGAGGATTTTTTGCTTGTTACGATAAAGAAGTAAAAGGGACACTAAAATCACATACAAAAAAAAAGATTTAGGTCCTTTCTATAATAGCCCGGATGAAACAAATAAAAGCTGAACCCTCATAATAACATTTCTAAATGGACTGAAATATATGTATTTCCCAATGGCAATATTGTAAATTAAGGCCTACTGAAATATGTGAATTCCCAATTTCACAAAATTCAAGTTCCATTATTTCAGGGACCGAAATCACAATTATATGGGAGAAATTGGAGTAGGGGTCCCATGTTAGGGCAAAATACACATTTTGGGGGTGCCCCAGGCCCATTAAGAGGAAAATGCTTGTATATAGGCCTAGTACCGGTACATTATTTTGATGCCTAATTTTTTGGGACCATGATCCTTTCCCCTCACCCTGGCTATGCCACTGTTGTGGTGATTACTAGATGGATAAAACAAACATTTTGGACCCCTGTATGTACCCCCGGGCTTCCCGGCTGTAAAAGTCTGTCCCCACGGTTACCACAAAATTGGGGGCAGGTTAGAAACCACAATAACATAATATGCGATAACATGTTATGCGCATGCTTGATGTTCTAGTTATTTCAACTAAATTTTATATCTTTTTCACAGGCCAGACAAGAACTGTATCAGGAGGAAGATGACCAGCCGCCCGCTACTCCCCAACCCAAGAGAAAGAGGGACAGACCGTTGAAGATGAGCCCAGGCCCCTCTTCCAGGCCTTCCGCTGCAGTCTCGCCACCATCACCACTCAAAGATAATCCGACTGCAGCAGAAAAAGCTGCCTTCAAAACCAGGGAGGAAGAGCGGAACGCTTGGCTGCAGGAGATACAACGGTCGAAGGTCATCCCTGCAGCCGATAAAGACTATCATCTGTGGGAAGTACTGGTGGAGAGTGACCGGGATCGACACAAGGTCTTCGGTAACTGGTTATGGGAAGACCAAACTAAAGTAAGTTGAATGAATATAGTTGCAATTTTTTTTTTTTTATTTGCAGCAACAAGGTATAGCAGAAGACTTTACAAATTTGGACCTTTTCGACAAACATTTCTTATGAATTCCATGTGGAATGAACAGAAGTGTCTAAATAGATATTTAGCATAGTCTATCAACATAAAAGTAGCGGAGAAGGTTGTAATGGCTGAAATTGGGTCAGAAATAAACAAAAAACAGTTTCCTGCATAATAAATGAGGTGAATGACCTAATTTACATATCATTTGCATAATTTATTATTCTATTTTTTGCAAATGATGATGTAAACATCTTGTTTTTCTGCATTCTATTAGTTTTGAACATCATACAAGGGGAAAATGCATTTTTTTGGAAAATTTAGTGCCATACACTATTAGATAGATTATTCACAGAATCGGGGAATTTTTAGGTCAAAATGTACCAAATTTTTCATATTTGCGTCATTCTTTTTCTTCTGATTCCTGAAAATCCATGAATAGTATGAAATGAAAGGTCTTTCCAAGGAGGATTCACAAATTCTATCCATATTTTTTTGCTATTTAGCCACAAGGCACAAGCGTGTCATAAAGATAGAATGTTTGGAGACCTAATATGCTAATTCAATGACCTAATTTGTAATTTGAGTTCGGAAATATGCACATTTTTGGAAAGTTCAACATGTTGGCTTTCATAAAAGTCGAACTTGTTGGGTACAAATGGAACAGAAAGTGCTGAAAAAATCCTCTTTCCAAAAATTTCAGAAATAGCTTATTCTATTTTTGGAATCTTGGGAGAGTAAGGGTTAATAAATTATATTCCTACAGTTTAAGAGGCAATGTTTATGACTGGATGGCAGATCATCTTAGCAAAAGGTCTCAGTATGTAAATGTAAATCTTTGTTCCTCCTCCATTCGACGTATTTCACCTCAGGGTTCCATTCTTAGTCCTCTTCTTTTCTTATTGTATATTAATTTTCTTATTGTATATTAATGTCCTTACATGTAGTCCAACAAGATAATATTTATACTATTTGCAGACGATGCCACAATTCTTATCAAAGATAATTAAATTGACAAGGCCACGACCATCCTGAACAATGAACTTAGGAAAGTTTCCTTGTGGTTCAATCATAATAAACTTTCTTTAAATGTAGATCGCGCTGAAAAAGAGTAAGGGATAGTAGAGGTATTATGGAGGTCAGGGCTTGGCTGGTTACTACATTTTTAGGGTCGGTTAGAAGTGCGTTAGAATCAGGTCATGTGACCAGATGGCATATATTTATAGCATGGAAGGTAAGGTATAACTTGTAGTAAATTATATCATATTTCAAGCTTGTAGGAAAAATGTCAAGAATACTGCCATTTTTATCAACAATATGCAAATCAGCAGAGCGACGCAAACTAATTTTTTGGGTGTAATTGTTCATGAAAACCTTAACTGGGCTCCACACATCAATTTTATATGTAAAAAAATTGCAATTTCAGTTGGTATTATTGGTAAGCTTAAGCAACTTTTACCCACTAATGTACTTCTTATGTTATATAATACTTTAATCCTATCAGCTATGTCTTATAGTAATATAGTTTGGTGTAATGGTAATACTGTCCATATTCAGAGATTAAGTGTCCTCCAAAAGAGAGCAGTTTGTGCTATCTGCAACACTCTATACTTAGATCATACCCCTCCATTATTCGCTAATTTAACAAAATTGCCTGTAAATTCCTTACATAAGCTTCATGTAGGGACCTTTAAGTATAGTACTATTAATCACCTTCTACCAAACACAGCTAATTACACATTTTTGTTAAAATCAGATCTTCACAATTATGCAAGAACCTCCCATAATCTTCGACAAATTAGACCTACTGTAGAACAGAATAACGTAAGTCCTCTTTTATTACACAGCCGTAACTTTGGGAGAAGAGTCTGCCAAAGACAATAACATCAGCTAAAACAAGTTTAGCACCCAGCATATATACATATATATTATATATATATATATATATATATATATATATATATATATATATATATATATATATATATATATATATATATATATATATATATATATATATATGTATATGTATATAAATATATATAAATATATATATATATATATATATATATATATATATATATATATATATATATATATATATATATATAAATATACATAATATTTCTTCTTTTATCATTATTATTATTATTATTATTATTATTATTATTATTATTATCATTATTATTATTATTATTATCATTCTTATTTTGGGGTGGTCTAACTCACAAGTATTTGTTTACTTTTTCAGATCTCCTTTCCTTCCTGCTAAGACTGTTATATACTGTTATATATCAAATATTTGTCAATAGTGTAATCTATAATATTGCAATCATTTTCACTTGCAATCTCATTGTGGAATGTGATTCGTAGTAACAGCTTGGTTTGATTCACAAACCAAGCTGGTGATAACACGGGGATGATTTATCTTCATTTTACAGTACATTGTTATTCCATAACGATCATGCAATTAATTCCCCCTCCTCTAAACCATGTTACAGCTATTTATAGCGATTGTTTTTCCTGGCAGAAACTGAATTGAAACTCAACAAACTTTCGCTTAATTTATCTGTTTTACAACTATCGGACAAAGTTCTTTTCTTTTTATATGAAAGCAAATTGAAATCATAACTATGAATTAGAAATCGTGAAGAAATAAGGCCTGTCAACACAACCTTTTTCACCATTTTTTTTTTTTTACGTGACTGCCTTGGGAAATTTCGACCTGTTTAATGCCTTTTAGACCTAGAATGACAAAGGGGTTAAATCGACATTTTTAAAAGGGTCAAACAGGATATATAAAATCACATTACATGCAAACCAGAGTTCTAGCTACAGTGGGCGGCGCTGGGCGGACCCACCCAGGACTCGCAATTCCCGCCCAGCACTCGGCTCTAAGATTCACTCTTCCGCCCAGCACTCAAACATTCAATTCGGTTAATCAATTAAGTGTTTAAACAGATCTCCCTTTAATCTCGCTAATTATGTCATCCGCTGATTTACACACATAACATAACATACATTACGCACATTAAATTCCAAGCAAAACAACTGAACTATAGGAATTTAACACAATTGAATGTATTATCATAAAATCATCAATACCGAAGCCCTTTGCACAACATACGTACATACACACAGTTCAGGGTCACATTTTAATCCCTGTGAATCACTGCTGGCAGCTTGCCAAGTCCGTCACTTACCATACAAACAAACTTTAACAAAGTAAATATTACACACCTAAGAGCCCAAGCGCACTTATTGACCAGTCCAAATGTAAGTAACCAATCACATTTGTTATAAACCCCAAATACACTTAACATTATAACATACTGATCGATTTTCTTTTGATTTGTGGGGGATTTCATATTGACAAAAGTTGTTGCGTAGTTTATAGGAACATGTGCCACATGACTTTTATCGAATGATACTAGGACGCAAGATGAATAACAATGGGAATTGAGAAAAGAGTTTCCGGCATATGTAGTACTTTTTTTGGGAGGGGGAGGGTGGAGGGGGAACTTTGACAATTAAATATCCATTGTATTTTGAATTTTCATTCTACATACAAAATATTTTGTAAATCCTTGTAGCATTCCAATTAAAAAATAAAAATATATGAAAACTTTTTCGTTGACAATTTGTCAATAGAAGTGGACTAAATTCGAACAGTTCTTAATAGGATGGGGGTCTAGAAGGTCACCCTGGATTGTCACTGGAGCCCGGCACTCAAACTTGTCTAGCTAGAACCATGATGCAAACAACATTAAAGTTTATTAATACGTTTTATTAATTGATGCCTCCGTTATCATTTTCAACATTATTTCCAAAAAATACTGTGATACAAACATCGTTAGCAGCTATTATATAATCGTGCAGTACACTGCTGTTATAGTTACTGTTAATGCACTTTATATTCAAAGCTTGTTTACATTACGGGTGAAAAAACGGTTTTGGAAACCGACCGGTTTTGGTTTTGGAAACCGACCAGTTTTACATCGGGGCCAAACCATGCTAGCTTACTCAATGATATGCATGATACCACCGCCAAAATAATAGGGCAAATCTACAGACCATGGACTTTCTGTGTACCCAGTTTACAGTGCATTATCTGAATACAGTTTACCGTTCTTGAGATACTATGTTCACAAGCTCTTTTTAACAAAATCATATTAAAGTCCTGAATCCCGCCTACTATGCATATTAATGAAATGCAATACTTTGACATCATAAACATGTACACACCAGCTTACATCATAATTATACCAAATATGAAACAAAACAGACATGCGGCTTTTAAAATATGAACATTTCAAGATTTTTACATTAAGCCCTGCCTACTCATTAATATGCATGACATCACCAGCAAAAACAATTAGATATTGCATTTACCATCACATACACACACACACATACATACACACACATGCCATCATGACCGCATACAGTACATGTTCCTGATGCTATCCCATCGGAACCAAAAATGTTTTCAATAATTTAGAATAAAAGCAATACACCAGTTCACAGTTCTGTCCGCTAGTTGAGTTGAGAGTAAACAAACAATTTTTTGTATTGAAAAGATTACAAAAAGATAACAAATTTTTTAAGTCACTATTTAAAATTCTGTCGCTTCAATTTTTTCTTTTCTTAATGTTATGTAACTTTGAATATTCTAGGTAACACTAAATCATCGGGAAAAACCCATGTCGTCCTAACACAGAAAGTAAAATTTAGGGCCGATTTTACAATCTTAGGCCATGTGCAATGTGCATATTTCTAAACGATGTGCAATAATACTACGTGGGTACCAAGCGTATTTTAATGTGCGCTCGTTGTATGTTTACTTGTTGTGCACTCGTCTGATTTGCTTACTCGCAACTTGAAGGTAAAAACGTACTTGTGCACATGAGGAGACTGGAACTGTGAACTGGTGTACTATGACATCACCCTGTTGAATTTGACCAACTGTACTGGTCATTTTCCACACACTGCTGGATCTTGACAATTTGATACTGAATAAGATATACTGAATAAGATATCAACAAGGTATTTTTCACCAATTTGTTTCTTTAATTGTCCTCTTTGAATTGATCAACATGAAAAATCTTAGAAATATTTCTTTAACAGTATAAGGTCAAAAACAACATTGAAAGAATGTGGAGTATTTGAACAGTGATCAACATTACTCTATATGGTATCGATCTTTACCTTCCCCCTGGTAATAACTGTTTGGCAAAGTGAAAGCAAAATAATTTTACTTTAAAAAAATACATTGACCTTTGGCCTGTAAACCTGTTAGTACCAAAATAAGCTCCCCACATAATTTATGTCAAAGTGAAAGTTTCTTTTTCCCCTTTATTCCAGAATCTCAAAATACTTGTGTTTTATTAACTGCAGTAAATGCTATACAGGTATTTTTTTAGTGTGAGAACTGCATATAAATAGAAAATACTAGCTACAATTAATGGATCCCCGACAAAACTGTTTTAATAATGTAGATGTAAGCGGCTTTTCTGCAGGCCATCATTTTTGTCTTTGGACTCCTGAAATCATCAGAATGAGAAATATGCTTAATTTCATAACAAAAAATATACAAAAATATACTGAAATCATAGAATTACAGTACCGTATTCAATGTAGTAAGTGCTCATGATCTAATAGGCACCCACCCAAGTTACATTTTATTTGATTGATTACATATCCCATCAATACATAATGAATGTCATTTAGATATCTTTAATATTTGGCCATTTATTCAGCCCAACGCCAGGTAATTTGAAGTCTTAATATACACTGTAGGTCCCTTCTTAAGTTTTGTAACATTGCTTGCTTATTTTTTGGCTGTTTCCATAACAATGATTTTGTGGTGCACAATTAATGAAGGTCTAAAGCAGTTCCCTTAATATGTAGTCCAGTGCAATTCAAAGAGTACTGTATGCACAACTCTTAAGCATGGGCACTTATTAGGAAGGAACTTTGGCAGTAACAACTGGCATAATTCTATTTTGGTAAGCTCCCTGAGCGTTTATTTCATTAAATACGATATCTGATTTTATCTCAATTTTGGGGGATATTTAACCTTTTGGGATCTTCTGTTTTAAATCGATGCACAGCTCAATATACACAAGACTGATTATATATATATAGCTGTAAGTAGGGATTTTAAAGTTATTTGAAGGATGTATTCATATTTACTTATGAAAGAATTAACAACCTTGTTACAACAAATTTGAAAACCCTTATTCTATATTGCAAGCACTTCTCACTGCTAAATTACACTGGAGGTCCAAATTGAGATCTTATAATGAAAGCACAAGGTTCCAGATTTTTGATAAGGGTTACTATTAAACTTTGTCGCACTGATATTGAGTGAAGTGCAAGTTCGCTTTCAGTGGGTGGTCTGCAAAGGGTTACAATCACAGAAAAAAATAGCAAATGCCATACAAATCCTTCAATTCGTGTGAATTTTGATTTTCCTCCATCCATTTTCTAATCTCATCCACTTGTGCTTTTTCTGTCACCTTCAAGAAGCTCACTAACACCAAAATTCCTACCAAGAAACACCTCAGGTTTTAGTCTACAGCTACATCATATGCATCCACCGGTACACCAAAAACCACCTCCGCTTTTAGGTACATCATATGCATCCCTGTGCATCCACGGGTACACCAAGAAACACCTCGGCTTCCAGGTACATCATATGCATCCCTGTGCATCCACGGGTACACCAAGAAACACCTTGGCTTCCAGGTACATCATATGCATCCCTGTGCACCAACCGGTACACCAAGAAACACCTGGGCTTCCAGGTACATCATATGCATCCATGTGCATCCACCGGTACACCAAGAAGCACTTCGGCTTACAGGTACATAATATGCATCCATGTGCATCCACTGGTAAAACAAGAAACACCTCGGCTTACAGCCTACAGGTACATCATATGCATCGCTGTGCATCCACCAGTACACCAAGAACCACTTCAGCTTACAGGTACATCATATGCATCCATGTGCATCCACTGATACATCAAAAAACACCTCGGCTTACAGCCTACAGGTACATCATATGCATCGCTGTGCATCCACCGGTACACAAAGAAACACCTCGGCTTCCAGGTACGTCATATGCATCACTGTGCACCGGTACACCAAGAAAAACCTCGGCTTACAGGTACATCATATGCATCTCTGTGCATCCACCGGTAAGTTTATGGGTTAAAGAATTAATTCCTTCATTGTCATACTTACACAAGTGCAACATGATACGAAGCTACAGTAACAAAACTTTACGCATATGAATCTGACAAATTTGCTTTGACCCTTATTACTTTTGGTGGTGACTGTACACTTTGTTGATTTCCTTAGCATCTTCCTGCAACCAAACCACTGTACCTAATCTGTTAATTATGCACATTTTTTCAACCCTAAGCAGGGGACAGTACATATAAAATATCCCAGACCAATTTGATTCCCATATAACCTTGTTTTATGCACTCTTGGTAGCAGTTGTGTGCTTCGAAATTGCACAATGCCCAAATAAAGATATTTTGACGTATAGCTGGGCCCCAATTAAAATTTTACACAAAACTAGTTGTTCATTTGTCACAACATTGAAAACTTCCCATAATTGTACAGGTGGCATTTTTTATCTTCTTTTGCATATCAATTTCATAGTTTCCCATACAACCATTGACTGCAGTGAATTTTTTAACATACTAAGTGGGCGACCATTTGGTCGCCCAGTGAGAAATTTTAGTCGCCTAGTGAACAAAATTCTGATACACTGGGCGACCAGGATTATCACCTTGGTTTAACAAAACAGCTGCTCCCATACAGTCGTATAGATTACAACATCATGTTAAATAACTTTATGCATGTTATGTCGGAATTAATATCTCCTTTCATTTTGAAGGTGCTCAAATTTATAAGTTCTTTTGCACCTCGCATTAGTTGCCCTAGGAGTCATTGTGGTCACCCAGTTATATTTCCTTTAAACATTCACTGATTGACTGAGCTAACTTACTCTTAACTGTTACAATAACTGTTTACAATCTAAATTGAAATAATCAAAATAGATTTCATATGACACAATTTAACAACCCCTGGGCTCCGATAGATGGATTCAAAGTGGAAGTTCATACACAGTGTGTTTATAACTTAAGTTGGTGATACAACACAAATTACTGTACATCTCTGATATTAAAGAATCTTATACAAGTTGTACTTATAAGATATAATTTATTCAAAATTAGAGATCTGCAATGCGCAAAAAGGTCATGTTCTGCTCAGTGGTGTATTCAAAATTGGCAGCCAGAAAAAGAAAACAAAAAAATTGCTAAAATTTGATAAGGCATAATAAAGCAGGGGTAAGGGTGTGCAACCCCTCCCCCAAAATTTCAGAAAAAGTCACTTAAAGGGTTTACTAAGTCACTCTTAAAAACAAGAAAACAGAACTTTTGCTATTTAGTCTGCCCAGGAATTGTGGACTAAATTGGAGGCAATCATATGACCGGTCATTTATAAAAATGGCATCTCACACTAAGTCCCACATGACATCCCATGTACCACATGGCATCCCACTCCATGTCCCACATGGCATCCCACCCTATGTCCCACATGGCATCCCATCCCATGTCCCACATGGCATCCTACCCCATGTCCCACATGGCATCCCATCCTATGTCCCACATGGCATCCCATCCCATGTCCCACATGGCATCCCACCCCATGTCCCACATGACATACATCCCATCCCATGTCCTGTCCACATGGCATTCCACCATATCTCCCACATGACATCCCACCCCATATCCCACATGACATCACATGTCCCACATGGCATTCCATCATATGTCCCACGGGCATCCCATCCTATGACCCACATGGCATTCCATTCTATGCCCCACATCCCATGTCCCAAATAACATCTCACCTAATGTCCCACATTACATCCCATGCCTTGTCCCACATGACATCCCATGCCTTGTCCCACATGGCATTCCACCATATCTCCCACATGGCATTCCACCATATCTCCCACATGGCATTCCACCATATGTCCCACATGGCATTCCATCTTATGTCCCACATGGCATCCCTTGCTATGACCCACATGGATCCCATCCTACATGTATGTCCCACATTAATCCAACCATATGTACCCCATGACATCCTTTCCTATGTCCCACATGGCATCCCGCCCTGTGTCCCACATCAGTGGCTTCCCACCTGATGTTCCACATAGATCCCACCATATGTTCCACATGGTATCCCTCCTAATGTCCTAATGACATCCTACTTTATGTCCCACATCCCATGTCCCCATGGCCTCCTACCCTATGTCCCACATACAGTAGCCTCCTACCCTATGTCACACATGGCATCCTACCTTATGTCACACATGGCATCCTACCTTATGTCACCCATGGCATCCCAACCTATGTCACACTCTGTGTTACTCGTGGCATCCCACCATGTCCCACATGGCATTCTACCCTGTTCCACATGGCATCCCACCCCATGTCCGACATGGCATCCCGCCCCATGTCCCACATGACATCCCATAGGCTCCATAAGAAGTCTTATATCCTAGCTATCACAGTCCCTGATTAAGCATACTATATAACTATGCATGAAAGTGTCAGTTTATATAATAACTTATATGCAAATGACTTGTTGAAATGGGGTGGGACGCCATGTCCCACATGACATCCCATATCATCTTATGTCCCACATGGCATTCCATCCCATGGCATTCTACCCCATGTCCTGCATGGCATTCCACCACATATCCTACATGGCATTCCACCCTGTTCCACATGGCCATCCATCCATGTCCCACATGGCATCCCACCCTATGACTCACATGACGTCCCATAGGCTCCATAAAAAGTCTCATCCTAGCTATCAGTCCCTGATTGAGCATACTATGTATGAAAATGTCAGTTCATATAATAACTTGTATGCAAATGAGTTGTTGAATAAGAAAAAAAAGGGGAGTCAAATAATTATGCCTGATATAGCCCTTGGTGTTTACAACATGGTATATATTATATCACATGTCCCTCATGGCCCCCATCCATGTCCCACATGGCATGCCATGTCCCACATGACATCCCATATCATCTCATGTCCCACATGACATTCCATCCCATGGCATTCTACCCTATGTCCTGCATGGCATTCCACCACATATCCTACATGGCATTCCAACCTGTTCCACATGTTATTCCACCCCATGTCCCACATGGCATCCCACCCTATGTGTCACATGACGTCCCATAAGCTCCATAAAAAGTCTCATCTGAGCTATCAGTCCCTGATTGAGCATACTATGTATGAAAGTGTCAGTTCATAAAACAACTTATATGCAAATGAGTTGTTGAATAAGAAAAAAAGGGGAGTCAAATAATTATGCCTGATATAGCCCTTGGTGTATACAACATGGTATATATTATACCATATGTCCCTCATGGCCCCCATCCATGTCCCACATGGCATCCCTCCCTATGTTCATATGCAATCACATCCTGTAACACTCCCTGACTAAGCATACTAAATAAAACAGTCTGGTCAGGTCATATTGTCACACAGTAAGTAGGAAAACAAATTGGTTTAAAACCACCTCATTTGCATACGGAATAGCAAAGATAACTTATTATGTCATCGGCAAAATAAAGGTGTTGACCAATTTCTCAGTGTGGGTAGTTAGTTGCTGCACAACAGGCAAACCGGGAGGTCGAAGTTTCTAGTGTCAGTAAGGACACAAGCGGTAGTTAATGAGAATTACCGATTATAACAAAAATGTAACTATTTTGTCATTGAGGACAGACTTTTCGACTTATAGTTAATGAGAACTATTTCACTGGAAAAACTGTTTGTCATTGAGGACAGTGAGTTATTTTTACCTTGTCAATGAAGACGTAGGTGAGGGAGTTATGTGCAGTCTGAGAGAGTCGGTATAACTTTTTGTCAGTAACTCGGTCTATCGTAGCACAGCATATGGTACCAGGTGTAGGAGCTAAAGCTAGATGTCCAACCAAGAGATTTTAGATAATTAATTACGCGTACCTTAGATGACCAACCAAGCGTTTCTAGTTGATAAGTTTAGCGTATCTGGATGTCCGACAAAGCGTTGATGCTTAACTAAGCGCTCTTGTCCATCAAAGCATATTCAGATCGATGTCGGCGTATTCAGATGTCCAATAAAAGCGCATCAAGATGTCGATATTAAATGTAGAATGGTGATCGCATAAAGCGTGGTGTATTCATGTTAGAGCGTATATACTTGAGAAAAAGCTTACTCATTGAACGTCACAGCTGTTGCGCAAAGAATAACTCGAGTAAAGTTTTTGTTTCTATTTTGTTTTGTGGTATAAGATACCGCACAGATGTATATATATTTGTGATGTTTTGTTATATTGAAGAAAGAGTGGCAAAAATTATATTTTGCTTCTTATAAAACTAAACGAGAGCTCGAGTCATTATTCTTGGGTGTGTTTCAACTGGGTGATCTTCAAACAGTCTAACTTCGCTTTACGATGCCATAACCTGTGACACATATACTGTAGCAACTTAATGCAAATGACTACAATAATAAAGGTGGAGTTTTATAATCATGCCTGATAGTGATAGAACTGTGGTGCCCAAATTTTTTAAGGATTTTAAATCTCAAGTACTACAAGAGAGACACTTGAGGATCTCTGAAGAATATTGGAAAATTATATCATTTTACAGTTATCTTCCAAGAAAATATCAAATGTTTTGTAGACTTTTTAAAGAAAGCAGTTTTTAATCCTGTCTCAAGTATCTCTGAAAAACTTTAAAATTTTATAGGGAAATTCTAAGCTTCCATAAGGATATCTGAAGAAACTTAAACTTTTTCTGAGGAATTCTGAAAACTTTAACATTTTCTGGGGAATTCTCAAAAAAACTTTAACATTTGTGAGGAATTTCAGGGCAAATCTGTGGACGGCCAGACGGCCAGACAGACGTACGGACGTAATCGCCATTACATAAATTCACATAATGCTTCGCATGCAAACCAAAAATGAAGATTGTTAGTCTCAAATTGACAAAACTGTAATTCAGCCTGATATTGTCATAATGTTTTTCAAAGAATATTTTGCAAAGAATCTTTTTAAAGAACCTTTTTCAAAGAATTTTTCAGGAAAATGTGCTCTAAGGGTAATAATGTACTCTAAGGGTAATAATGTGCTCTAAGCCCTCCCCTTGAATACACAATTTATCTATTTATGAAAACAGACATAATTAAAGGATTAGTTCAGGGGTCAAGCAAGTCTCTCTTATATGAAAGATGACTTCAAAAGAAACAAATGGTGAAGAAAGCATTCAAAACTCTTATTTCTTTAAGGAGATATCTAAGTTTAAGATTTGGTACCATTTGTATAAAAATGACTGAAATCAGACTAGTTGTGATGTTATAGCCTCAAGATGCCTCAGTCTTGATGTATTCTATCACATTTTGTCCTGTGATTTTGTGGCTTAAAAACCATGGGATGTCAAAAAGTAGTAAAACTGAATCTACGAAGGGTATTTATAATATACCACCTGAAAGTTCAAGGGAAAATAATTTTGAAAGTGAAAATTAAAAAAAAGCTTTCTTTAAAATACATTAACAATGGTTAAGAATGTGAGGATGAAGAAGCCAACATTCTATAGTAGGACTTACTGTAACACCAGTAATTTCTACACAGATAAGAAAAGAGCTTTAAACTTTAATATCTCTTTAACAGAATAAGACTTCTGAATGCTCTCTTCACCATTTTGTTTGTTTGAAGTTCCCTTCATATAAGATGGACATACTTGACCACTGAACTAATCCTTTAATATTAACACTGTCTGTATATAGTCATAAACCAGGAAAATGTACGAACAATGATAGAATACAATGATTGTAACAACGTAACATAAACATCATGTTACTCAATATGCATGCGATTTGTAGCAACTTTCATTAATAAAAATAATTAAGAGAAAGGATGGATATAAAATGCAATACTGACTAACCTCGCTTTTGGACCCAGCCTTCTTTGACAATTACACAAGAATTTTCGTCAGAACTCATCCTCTATTAGTCACAGATCTGGGAAAAACAAATAAAAACAGCTTTATCAGCAATATTCTATTTCATTGTAATGACTTGACAAATATCAGATGTGAAACCTATTTCATAATACACTTATGATTATTTTTTCAACTTTGCCATAATAGAATCAATCATCCTAAGCCATTTGCTCAAATTTCACATCTTCCAAAGCAATCTACAGTAACATATGTTTTTTCCAATTATTCTAAACATTAATTTTCAAAAATAACTTTGATGGGAGCAGCCATTTTATTCATATTTCCATCTAGTAATGACATCATCAACGCAGTTGTTAACTAGAATATTAGCACACTGTAGAGTGCATACCTCCGCCCTATTGCAATTCCAACATGCCCAGAACAATTGTAGAGTTCATTCGATTCCCATAATCAATTTAATCTACCTCAAGTGATCCTAGGCCCATCAAGGTTCTTTCCCAAGTTTTGATGTGTACTGATCATTTGCATTCCGAATACTTAAAGATTATCTTTTGACTGGATTTCTTTCAAGGACATACCATTGTTTTCAGTTTCATTCAGGCGAAGCTTTCATTGTTTGAGTCCCTCTTATTCAAGACTGACATTACATCATTTTCTATTCAAGGCAGAAATCAATTGTTTTATTTTCTTTGATTCCAGAGACCACTTGATTTAAGTATCTTTGAATCCAGAAAATTGATTGTTTGGATATCTTTTCATTGTCTGAATCCATTGTTCACCACGTTCCATTGAAAAGTTTCAATTATGTCTTGACAGACCTTACCCTTATCATCCCCACCCCTCAATTTCTGCCCTTCCCCTGTTCCAATATGTCCCAAATTTTAATCACTTATTTGATCCACATCCAGCCATCAGTTCTTGAGATATCTTGATGACAGACAAACATAACCTCCATCCAACTCCAATGGTGGAGGTAATACAAAATATAATGTATTTCTTCAAAATCTATTTCAAATATGGTAACATTTTTTCTTTTCTTTTCTTTTGCATGGGTCTATAAATACATGAAAGTGATATTACTGATACAAGCCTTTAAAACTTCATGTCAAAGCAAATTGCATAGAAAATTTCAAGAAGAATTATTGTATGTGAACACTACTGTTTGTGTGTTAACAGATGCCATTATTGGAAGTATTCAACACAAAATGGCTGCATCCATGTAACAACTTTAAACATGGGTAGCTTGAGAATTGAATAAGCTTTTAGATTAGTATTAAGTGTTTGGCATCAGATTTCTTTTTGATAGCAATTCTCTATCATATGTCAAGTTTAAATCTTTAAAATGTCTCCTATAAGCAAACACTACACAGCATCTGTATCAAATGACAAACTTGTGTTTGTACCCATGATATGCCTTACTCTTGTCACACTGAAATTGAGTGATGCACAAATGCCCTGTACTGTCCCCATCCATCAAGGGTTAGCATAAACCTTTGTCGGACTACAAATGTCAATAAAATACAGGTGCTCTTTCTGGTCTCCATCAAACATGGGCAACATTCAACCCTAAAACTGAGTGGAGCGCGGGTCCTCTATCCATCACATTTACAGCTTGTTGGGATGGGAGTGGTCAGTTCTCTCAACATTTTCTTAAAATCCCAATTAAATGTTTTCTGGGTGGATCATCCACTAAAGTTTATGCCTGATTAATTGAATATGGATTGTGATATACTTTGACAGTGTGCTCTTTATCTGTCACTTTATTAACCTAAATGGATATTGCTTTTAGTGCATGATTGAAGTGCTAAACTCGTCAAATCAGAGCACAGGAAAATGACAGACAGGTTCAACATGTCTGAAGACTTAATCACCTCAAGGTCAGTAAGAATAAGGCTAGGGCTGCAGATGAAGTAGAGAGGAAACGTGGGAAAAAGATCCATACGGGTCTATTTTCAGAGAGCTCACCCCCTTCCCCTACCACTCCAATTTAACCAAGATCACATTATCCTAAATCCAATCATTTTAAGATACAAAATGTTTAAAACAATGTAACTTTACAGAAAATTTCAAAAACTATATATATGTAATTCACTTCTTAAATCCCACCAGAAAGTATGGGTAAATGTCCCCATGTCCCCTCTTAATCATTACCTATACAACACTCACAAGAAAAACAGTTTTACACATACTATGAGGATGTACAGTACTTCCTGAACAGCATTCCAACTTATCTTTAGATTTCATATATAGTTTTAATTAGTGCAAAGAACAGGATTCTATGGAAACTGTATCCTCCCATATGTCAACATATTTTATTTCAATGAAAGTTGACGAAAACATTTCCAGGAACTGTTATAAAGTTATCATGGCACAAAAAGAAGTTACTCCTCCCTGAGAAAGCATTACCAAGTATGATTATCCTTATTTCCATTTCAAGCTTTATTTACTGAACAGTAAATCAAGATATTTTGTTCAATAATATGATCATCTGAACTATTTATAATCAATCTGATACTGTAAGAAGGAAAATACAACCTTTTCTGTGATGGAATACTAACTACACAGCATCTCTTCTAGCAGAGCTACAACCAGTGTGAACAATCTTTTGTGATACAAAAATACCAAATGATCATTGAAAAAATACCCAAAAATAACCCATATCTGAGTCAATGAGAATATCAGCTAGAAAAAATACCAAACTGATCATAATACCACAAAAAGAGGTTAAAGCTAGAATGGTAAATACCATCATGGGTTGCATGCCCATGCAAATTGACACCCATATCATATGACCTGCCCAATTATAACCAGAAAACTAAAATGCTTAGTGGTTCCAATACATTCAGTCAAAAGCAACAGGGCACATCAATGGACCATGGGCTGTCTGTCTACCAAATATGACATAAACCTAGTTCACCATTCTTGAGATAACGTGTTTATAAGCTTTTTTCAGCAAAAACATATTAACCCCGCCCACTATGCATATTCATATAATCAGCATATTTACATTAGAAACATGTACACACCAGCTAACATCATAAGTACACAAAATATGAAACAAAACAGACATGCGACGCCACAGGTTGTTAAAATATGAGCATTTCAAGATTTTCACATTAAGCCTCGCATACTCATTGATATGCATGACATCACCACTAAAAACCTTACGGCACATCTATAGACCATGGGTTATCTGTGTACTACATATAACATAAATGCAAGTTATTCTTCTTGAGATACCGTATTTACAAGCTCTTTTTAGCAAAATCATATCAAGCCCTGTCCACTATGTATATTAACGTAATTTACCATTATAACACCATGAACATGTACACACTAGCTAACATTATACTTATACCACATATGAAACAAAACAGACATGTGGTTGTTACAAGATAAGCATTTCAAGATTTTTACATTAAGCCTTGCCTACTCATTAATATGCATGACATCACCACAAAAAAAAAAAATAGGGCACATCTACAGACCATGGGCTATCTGTGCACTAAATATGACATGAATCCTGTTTACCATTCTTGAATGAGGTGTTTACAGGCTTTTTTCAGCAAAATCAAATTAGGCCCTGCCCACTATGCATATTCATGTAATTCAACGTTTTAACATCCAAAATATGTACACACCAGCTAACATTATGAGTACACAAAATATGATAACAATAGACATGCGACACAGTTGTTAAAATATAGGCATTAAAAGATTTTTACATTAAGCCTCGCATACTCAATAATGTGCATGATATCACCACCAAAAACAATAGCACACATCTACAGACCATGTGCTATCTTTATACTAAATATAACATGAATGCCAGTTATCGTTCTTGAGATACCATGTTTACAAACTCTTCAGCAAAAACATATTAAACCCTGCCCATAATGCATATTAATGTAGTTCAATGTTTTAACACCATGAACATTTACACACACCACCTAACATTACAGTTATACCACATATGATACAAAATAGACATGTGATTGTTGAAATATGAGCATATCAAGAATTTTACATTTAATATGCTTGGCATCACCAACAAAAACAATCAGGCACATTTACTGACATTTACATTTACTGACCAGACTATCTGTGTACCACATACACTGTATGACAAGAATCTAATTATTATTCTTTAAATATCATGCATACGAGCTTGCTGTCACAGACACACTCACAGACACATACATACATACATACACACATACATACATACACATATACATACATACATATATACATACATACACATATACATACACACATATACACGCCAGCATAACTGCATAGGTTCCTTATGTAATTAGCATTGGAAACAAAAATGGTATCCACACTATGTCCCACATGGCATCCTATGTCCCACATGGCATCCTATGTCCCACATGGCATCCTATCTAAAACATGGCATTCTATGTACCACATGGCATCCCGTGTCCCACTTGGCATTCAACCCCACGTCCCACATAACATCCCATCCCATTTCACGTCCCACATGGTATTCCACCTTATGTCCCACATGGCATTCCACCATACGTCCTACATGGCATTCCACAATATGTCCCACATGGCATCCCACCCTATGTCACTTATGGCATCCCACCCTATGTCCCACATGACATCCCATCCCATATCCCACATGTTTTTATACCATGAAAACATACACACTAGCTAATATCAATATTATGACAAATATTAAACAAAACAGATGTGATCGTCAAAATAAGAGCATTTCAAGATTTGTATGCTTAAGCCCCGCCTACTCATTAATATGCACGAATCACCACCAAAAACCATAGGGCACATACAAATCATGGGCTACTTATGTACTGCATAATACATTAATCCAGTTTTACTCTTCTTAAAATATCACGTTTACAAACTTTTTTCAGCAAAATCATATTAAGTCCCGCCCACTATGCATATTAATGAAATTCAACGATTTTACATCATGAACATTGACACACCAGCTAACATAATTATCACAAATATTGAACAAAACAGATAATGCAGTTGTTAATATATGAACATTCTTTTTTTTTTTACATTAAGCCCAGCCTACTCATTAATACGCACATGACATCACCATCAAAAACAAAAGGGCACATCTACCATGGGCTATCGGTGTACCACATATGACATGAATCTAGTGTATCATCACACCGAGTCAAATAAATTTTACAAAAAAGAAAAAATATTGAAATATAAACAAACATAAAAAGGTTATGACGGAGCTAAAATTCTATGTGCTTCGCAAAGATGGCGACCATTTTTTTTAAAGAGGACTAATATTGCACAACTTCCGGGGTGCTGACGTAGTTTTGAAATGTTTTACGGCGAGGTATCACAGTATGCAAGATTTTCACAGTGAAAGCCCTAGCAAGTACGGCAAAAAAAGTTACGCGATGTTGAGTTTAAAAGACATTGAAAAGAAGTTATCTGTTCCTTCTAATTTGAATTTCCATTCACATTTTCCATAAAAATGATGATTTATACTGTAAGAAGTAAACTTTTTAGGATTTGGAAAGCAAAATTTCAGCGTCTATTTGGGCAATGGAGTCAGTACTTTTGCCATACTAGTTGCGCAATTTTTTCACTTCGCTTGTAAATTTAGAGCAATTTGGTGTATTTCTGAAAATTACGGTACTAAACGCGTGTAAACAATACACGCTCGCTTTTTTTGGCGTGTACACATTTACTAAAATCCCTAAACGTTCACAGCTCTAATATACATACACCCACAAACACATATACACACAGACACTCCGCTTTGCTTACAAGAATGTCGCTTAATACAGTATGTCGTATCTTTATTATTGTATACTGTATGATTACAAAATTCTGTGTCAGGGCTAAAAAAACTCAAGTTTTGGGCTTAACAATCTGTGTTAAGGATTGAAAATTTCATGGCTTAGGTCTTTACAATCTGTGTTAGGGTTGCATTGGGGTAAAAGAAATCAGTGTTTGGCCCAAAAATACACGTCAAGGTTTGAAATTTAATGGTTTAGGTCTTAAAAACCTGAGTTAGGGTTAAAAAAAATCAGTGTTAGGCCTAAAAATGCATGATAGGGTTTGAAATTTCATAGCCGTCTTAAAAAATTTGCGTTAAGGTTCAAAAATCAGTGTTAGGCTCAATATTCCTTGTAAGGATTAAAAGTTTTATAGTTAGGTCTTCAAAATTTGCGTTAGTATTAAAAATATTAATGTTAGGCATAAAGGAGACATCAAGTCTGATACAATCATTATTTCATATGATACAGAAGATAAAAATCTTAACCAAATGGCGCAATTGATGTAGCTATGCCTCGCACCTGATGTGCATTTACAGATTATTCCGTGAACAACACGGATTGTTTGTACGTGATTGCCTGAAGTGTTCCTGGAGGTTCCTGGACGGATTCGAGATTAGGGTGATGGCGTTCTTTGCCAACAGCTCTCCGATCTCTGTCCTCAACAACTCGGCGTGGTTGCCCAATCGTAGCGTAGGGGTGGGTGAAAGACAGAGGCAGGGGGTTGTGAACTCCAGATGGTAGCCCTGCCAAATGCTTCTCAGCACTCACTTTTCTGTAGTGACTTTCTCCCACGCCTTGGAGAATTTCCCCAAATGCCCCCCCAAGCTGACCGCTCATCAGCGGGGGCATCAGGAGAGGGTTAAAAGCACTGCCCCATGCCTTTTACCCACCCTCGTGAGAAAGAGGCCCCCACTCTCCGTGTAGAGGGGAAGGAGCATCGACCATTCTTTGCCCCGTTCACTCTGCCGGTCCACGAAGTTGATTCCTGGCAAGAGAAAAAAGCTGTGTCGGGCCTCGCTGCCATTATACGGCGACAATGGGGGGCCCGCCACTGGGTAGCCGCACCCCAACCCCTCGCAGAGACTGGAGGCGGGCAACGAGTGGGTGGAGAAGACAAATGCTTCGCCTTCGCAAACAGCTTTTTGGTCTTCCTAAGATCGTCCTGTTGGCCAGCTTGGCCAAGAGGTCCGGATCTTCTGTTGGCAAGCATCAAAAGTCTGTTGGTGTGGCTTCAGAGAGTCCAAGGAGGGGGAGAACATTCTCACGCCTCTCCGTGACCACCTTTGTAGAGACTCGAGTGAGTTGGTCAACTGTCGCAAATCCGAGAAGGCTAACAAAGGTGCGGTCGTTGGGATGTCGGCCGGCAGATGTCTGCGCAGGACCGAGTCCAACCCCTCAGCCACCAATACGGCGAGAGCTTGGTACTTGAAGCCCCGCAGTATGACCCAATCAGCAGCTACAAGGGACTCTTCCCTCCGCTGACCGCAAAGTCAAGACACTTCTTGGTCCTGGCCGCAGAGCTAGACACCGCTGGAGTGCCATTCACGGGCTGGTAGAGGAGTTGCCATACTCCTTCCGAAATCAAGGAGGTGCCTTTGAGTGCCTAGTAGGCAGCTGGCTGAATGCGAGTGGCCTGGTCAACTTCTTTGTTGTAGGCCATCCAGTCCTTGGCGAGGGTCCTGGCCCAACGCTGTACCCTGGTCACCAGGGAGGCATCAATGGGGAATTGCTCAGCCGCTGGCTTAGTTTCCCTTTGGACTGTAGTGAGTAGTCTACGCTGAGACTGTGCACAAGTCTCTACAAGCGGGGCTTCTACTACATCCTGCCTAATCTCCCTTGCTAGAAAATATAGGAGCTGGGGGACCGTTCCCCCTGTAACAGGGGGTCCACTGGAGGGGGCGGCAGGAAGAGGACCTCGTCCAGTACCCTAACGGGTACTGGGGTCCTATCCAGTATGGCCTGCGTCAGCGGGGCGGCACTAGGGACAACTTGAACCAACTTGGGCGGCGGAGGGAATCCCCTGTTCCGGGTGGTGGTCCGGTGCCATGCGAGTGTCCAGAGGCTCCACAGGGGGATCCAAAACGTCCATAAGGTAGACATCTTCCCCAAAGGGATAGATATCGAGGGCATCCTCTTCAGAGACCTCAGGGTCGGGGAATGCCTCGCGCAACTACTGGGCAGCGAAGTGCAGGAGGCGGCAGCCTCTGCTCCATCGCCTGTGACATCAAAGTCTCAAGTGTCTACTTGAGTGTGTCCATGAAGGAGGAATCCTCCAGGGGATTTCCCCGGGAGACGGAAGCCCGGAAAGTCCTGAGCTCTGCCACAGCGTCTGGCACAAAAGGTGTACGGGTGAGCGTACGCCTACTCAGCTGCGGGAAACCATCATCAGGCACTCTGCTGAGTATAGGCGGCGGTCTCGCCTCCCAGGCGAGAGGGTGCTGCAGCTTGGACTTCTCCACTCTCTCTGCCGCTCTTTGAAAGTGCCGGTCATGGTGGAGTCTATGCTCCGACCACGCAGCTTGATCCCAGTCGCTGCAGAGAGTACACGGGTTGGACTCGCAGCATAATCTGCACACGTAACACGTGAGATGGATGTCTTTGGAACATAACCTAAAAAAAGCGCTTACAAGCGACGCATTGCGGGACATCTTGGGTGCGTAACGCACCGACACTCAGAGACCTGTCCTCAGTGTCCATGATACTGGTGAAAGTTTTGCGGAACCATGACATTTAACACAAAAAATCTTACTAAAGCAGTTCACACGGCCGTGGAACTGTGTAGCTAATGGCTACAGTAACAAGAAGAAAAAAGCTCTCGTGAGGCAATAATAATAATAATAATAATAAATGTTATTTAAATACGCCATTCAACAAAGTACCATGGCGCTTACAAAGTAAAATAAAAACAAAATGAAAAATATCAAAATAAGTGGGTCTTTAAGAGTTTTTTTAATACTGTGGTGGATGGAGAAGTTCTCATGTGGGTGGGTAAAGTGTTCCAGGATCTGGATGCAAGTATTTCAAATCTTTTGTCACCTATGGCAGAATTGGATATGGGTATGTGAAGTCGGGTGGAGTCATTACTCGATCTGAGTTAACGTGCGGGTTTTCTTATCTTGATTATATCCTTTAAATACCAAGGCGCCTCACCATTCAGGATTTTGTAGATGAAGAGAAGTGTTTTGTAGGTGACCCGTTTTGATATTGGTAGCCAGTGTAGCTTGCTGATCAATGGACCTGGATCAGTTTGTTTACCAGCACCGAATATCAGACGCGCTGCTTTTTTCTGGAGACGCTGCAATCTTGTCAAGTCTCTACGAGACATAACAGTAAAGAGTGAGTTGCAGTAGTCCAACCTAGATGTAATTAAAGCACGAACTAGGTATTGACATGTGTCTGTGTCGATAAATCTTCGAATACGCCAGAGGTTTCTGATGTGGTAAATTATTGACCGACGTAGGGCGTCAACATGGCTGGATAAGGAAAGTGAAGAACTGAAAGTGACACCAAGGTTACTGATTGATTTGGATGGTTTGATACTGCTTGACCCATCAGTGATCTCCAACTCAGGTAGTATTTTAAGATGATGAGGTGAACCAGTTATGAAAAATTCAGTTTTAGTATCATTTAATTTCAAATAATTGACTTTCATCCATATCCTCATTTCATCAATACAGGAGGATAACTTTGTCATAGCATTATCTACGTCGCTGGTGTTGCGAGGGTTGCAGGAGACATATAATTGTGAATCGTCAGCATACATATGATAACTCACTCCATGTTGTTTTGCAATGTCACCCAGTGGTGCAGTGTAAACCGGGAACAGCAAGGGTCCTAATATGGAACCTTGAGGGAGTCCATAGTTATGTGTTTTTGGTTTTGATAACTCATTAGAAACACTCACAGAGCTCTTCCATCCTGTAAGGTAGGACGAGAACCACCTAAGTGCAACTCCCGTTACTTTGAAGCGTTTCTCAAGACGAATAAGTAGGGTAGCATGGTCTACAGTATCAAATGCAGAGGTAAGGTCTAAAAGGACCATTAAAACAACTCTTTTTGAATCCACTTCTCGTAAGATGTCGTTCTGAATTTTTAAGAGAAAGCCAAGACTTCTTGTAAAGATTGTTTTCTTATCACCTGACCACGTAGCTTCGTAGCTAGTGGGTCTATTTCCGGGTTTATCGTACGTTGTACATTATCCCGTTCAAAAACTATGGAGCCGTACAGACCCGTTCACCGAAGCCGTATGGACCTGTAAAGCAGTGTTCGACAAATCGATCCAAATTCTACTTGCCTGTCGGGCAGTTAGTTGCTAAAGTTTGGTTGCCCGGGCGTCAAATCAACTTGCCCGAAAGCACAAGTGGGGATTCCCCGATTGTATTTAGCACCTACACTAACGTTAATGCCAGGCCGTATGAAGAAAATATTTACATTTTATTAACGGTTACTTATCACGAATGGAATGATATATGAACTATTTGAGTGAATTGTCATGTATTAAACAACAGTTTGTGTCTTAATGTACATGAAATATTGTTCAAAATTGTTAAATAATCTTTGCAACAGAAAAAAGAAAATGGGAACCCTTACCGTAGCATCTGTGTTTCTTTCACTTGTGTCACTCATACACATACTGTATAGTAATTCTAGTTACATATACGGGGAACAGAATTCTAACATGGAAATCAGATTATCAGACACACACGTGTGTACCCACATTGAAAGAGTCCCAACTCCCGGAATGAACCAATCATGTCAACCGTTCCCTAAAACCCAAGCAAAATGTTAATGTATTTATGCAAATAGTCTACTGGCCAGGGCTTAGGCTGATCACAAGTGAAAACAAGTTACAACACGTGCGTTCAGTGCACTCTTGTACAGCCTGCTGTTGTATGTACTGTATATACCGTATTGTGCCGTGGGACATTAGCATTCCGTACTGAACTAACGTTATGCAATGCGTAAAAGATTGAAAACGTGTGATACAATAACATGTACGAACTACGAAGGTTATCGCATCGCTGAGGAAGGCGACAGTAACATTTCTAGATTTTTCACCTTGGTTTGTCTCGCTTTTGACAATCACTTTTTAGGACAGTGTGACGTTTAAAAGAGTACCATAGTTTGCATCATATTTAAATTTTAAAGGGTCACTTTTAGGTGAAAAAGTAGTTGCCCGGCGGGCAGGTCACTTTGACAATCCACTTGCCCGGACATGAGTTTTGGTTGCCCCTGGCGTCCGGACAGGCGATTTGTCGAACGCTGCTGTAAAGCTATGGTACGGAGCCGTATGGACCCGTACGGAGCCATACAATGGACCCATACAATGGACCCGTATAGAGCCGTATTACCAACCTTTATGGAGCTGTGGAGCCATATGGAACCGTGGAAGTAATCCAATGGCTCTACTGCGAGCTGTAAAATTACTTGTAACTTACTGAGGACATCGCCTCTAGTGGCCCAACTAGTCCCTACATGGAACCATGGTCCACAGCTGTGTAAAAAGGAGTTACCCATCACTACCTGTGCCTCTCTGACTCAATATCGTTGAGACGTGGGTGCTAGTATTGTGTGGTTTATTCTAAGCTACGTCTCAAGACGCCACTTAGCTGATTAAAACAGTCAGAAATAACTTACATGCGACAGACCTCTGCCCGCGGTCCTTCCAACTCAGTAGCGTCCAGTCAGGGACCTCCAGGGAGTAAGTCAGTATAAGCTAACAAAGTAGACTACTGCCTCAGAACTCAGGGTCATCGCATAAGCAGAACACTCTGATAGAATGATTTATATATATAGGGGAAAAGTCCTGTGAGTTGGACCGAAGATATCCCGCTCCCATGGCCACCTTGTCTTACCTCAGATGACTTGAAAAGGCTAGAAGAAAATGCTAAACAGTGTATAAACCTGCATGGTTGGAGCTGCAAGGAAGAAAATTGTTCGAAAAAGGTGAACATTTTGAAGAAAATTTTGGTCAGTTCCAGCAACGTTGTGAAAGCAACACGCTGAAAAGAAGTTAGGGATATTAGAGGTATAATGAAGGTCAGGGCTGAGCTGGTAACTATGGTTTTAAGGTCAGTTAGAAGTTTGTTAGAATCAGGTCAATGGACCAGATTGCATATTTAGAGCATGGAAGGTAAGGTATAACTTGAAGTAAATACATACATACATACATACATACATACATACATACATACATACATACATACACATACATACATACACAACACACATACATACACATACATACACCATCATGACTGCATAGGTTCCTGATGCTGTCGCATCGGAACCAAAAATGTCAGTTTTCGGAAATTTTGAAGTCACATATATCCACTGACTTGTTCATCATACACACACACACACCATCATGACTGCATTGGTCCCTGATGCTGATCGCATAAGAACCAAAAACTGCTGCACACCAAGGATATTTAGAACAAACAGTTCTTTCAAATAATACATGAGATAATTCAATTCAATAATACATATCCATAGTGAGGATAATTTAAATAAAAATTGCAAATTGATGCAAATTTAACCAATATTTTATCATTTTACCATTCTTGTTCAACCATTTGTAAAAATATTGTTTATATAACTAACTTATTTTCTGTATAAAATTTATGCAGAAATAATTTGGCCTATGATCCTTTGTGTATGTATAGTGTTAGTGTAGCATCAGAACATGTCATCATGGAGCTGTAATACTCATTCGCTATAAGGCTATTACTGCAAAACAAGTGTTGCATATAAACAAAAAACAATGTTTTATTTACTTGAGGAATGTGTTCCATCCAAGGTGCAACAAATATACATAATTGGAGGCTGACATGGCCACAGCTGGGAAGTGTTTACTACATATTCACCACTCATTCATTAAAGTTCAATAGGTTCCTCTACAGGTGACAATGTATTACATGCTATCTCCATACCTGAAGACTCCAGTTTTTTGATGCACTTTGCACACTCTCCCATCATACATGCATGCCAGACAAAATATTTATGAAAGATTTACAAAGCAAGCAATGTAGATATAAGAATCCATAATCAATGTTTGTTTTACGCAAGTTAAAAAGTGACTATCAACAAATTACTATCTTCAAAGCTCCCAAAGAAGTCCACAATAGGAAAATAACATATTTTACACGACTGCAGTGAGTTATACTGCAAATGAGTCGCAAGCTACTGAGAAAAGATTTCAAGTAGCTCTTGGTCAGAAGGTGAAGGGGTTTTAATTTGAGGTCAAAGGAATTTTGAAATAACAATGGCCTAATTTTCCATACATGTGTCTTTAGAAATTTACTTAGGTATTCGTAAGAAAAAATTATGATTAATTTGATCATTTGCTTTAAAGGTTTCCTGCAACATCACATGCACAAAGTGTGTTTAAATATTCTTGCGACTCAAGAAAAATACGCCCCCATTTTTCAACTGCCAGCGAACTTCACAACGAAATCAAGGCACCTTGTTGTGGTATAAATAATCTGTTTACTGTATTGTTTTGTCACACATCATCAATAAACGCATCTTTGTCACAGCACACACCTTTGCCTTTATCACTTCACAAATAAAAAGTGGGTGGGTGCATGGTCTCTATCAGAAATCTCCTTGAAACATCCTGACAAGTACTCATTTAGCACTCCTTGGTTTACATTTGACAGGAAAACAATCCTCACATTTGCAATTTTAATGTCCTTTATAAGGAATGTATTAGCAAGAAATGTTTTGTTTTGAATTACAGGTTTTCTCAAGAAGGAATAAAAATCAATTTTCACATTATGTTGAATGAAAAAAGCTACTAAGCAAAGAAGAAAATATATTCTGTGGGAAACACAATATATGTCATGCATGTTAAGATGAGCTATTACTATATTCCAAGTGGATGAGAATATGTTGTAAGTGTAATAATGACAGCTTTACGACCCTGGAGACAAACATCAGAGCAATTGCAGACGTTTGGGAAACTCTTTTACCTCAAAACACCTTTGAAAATCCCTTACATAAACAAACAACAACTATTAAGTTACAATCGTGATAGAAGTAAAAACACTTTTTTCAAAACTGAAGAGGAGAATGGGAAATCGAAAAAGTCTTGAATATCAGTAGAAACAAATGATAGTCTAAATGTCAAAATTGTGTGCTGAAATTATTCACAGGCTCAGGGGCGTACCGAGGTAGTTGTGATTAGAAAAAGGAGGAGGGGGGGGGGGGGGGAAATGTGAAGGAAATTTTGACAACAAGAAGTGATATCTATATAAATATATAACGTTGTAAGACGTCATTGCTTTGCGCATAGCGCAAAGCCAAACGATGAGGTCCAGGGCCCACTGAAGGGTTAGCACATTTGTCTTCATTTCTTTTTTTATTGAAAAGACTATGTTTATCTATGCAAGGGGATCGAGGGGGGGGGGGAACACTTGACCGAAGTACGCCATATAATTTCCTGGTAAAGTCCAGGGGCAAAACCCCGGTGGCGGTCCAAGGATAAAGCTACCTTTAAGCTCTGGGGTTTTAACAATTTAGGGGGTCATAAATGGCTTCTAAGTTCACTTGAATATTTACCAAGACTTACATAAAAACTAAGTAGACAGCACCCGTATTCCGATATTTCCGAATAAAGATCTACTGTATTTTTTAATTTCTGAATTCGAAAAGTAAACATTTCCAGTCTCTTCTGGTTCAGAAAAGGAACACAAAATTTCAAAAAAATTAATAACAGTTACCACATTTGTCCTCTTTTTTTTAAATCAAAAAGACTATGTTTGTATATGCGAGGGCATCGGGAAGGGGGGGCGGCAGCACTTTATCGAAAAACGCCGTATGATTTCATATAAAGTAGCATGTATGTATCGATCACATTCGAAGTCATCATCCCTGCATCCCTTCCCCGCAATGATTTGAGGTCTCCTACAGCCCTGCATCCTTGGTGTCTGAGGTGCATTTACCCCCCTTATCCCTCCTAATGGATATGCATCATCCTTTTATTCAGCTTATAGTCAAAAAACCCCTGGGTCTGCAGTAGAGTCACCAGAGATTTAGGATTTGGGGCACAGCAGTCAAGAGGAGAAAATTGTGTGCATAACTAAAGGGCCCATGGGCCAAAGGGGCAAAGCCCTTGTAATGGCCCAATGGTTGAAGCCCCGGAAATTCTGAAGATTTCACGCCTTTGATGCCCCAAAATGGCCTAAAATAATAATAATAAAAAAAAATTATCACCTGATCAGGGTACATGAGGAAAAGAAATAAATCTAGTTCTTTAATTTAAGGAAGCAGAAGGAAATCTTTCGTAATTCAACCAAAACTTAATTCCGTACTACTATTTCAATGTTAAAAAACCCGTGCACATTAAGCCCTGCTCCATGATTGTGCACAACAACTAAACTTCACAATATACCACTGATGCAGTCATTGGCGTAGGCAGATTTTTTGTTTGGGGGGGGGCTACTCATTGGTATGAATTTTGACCCGTGACAGTATCTAAGCGGAGCGCCACCATGGGTTGGCGCGTAGCGTTCAGATAAATTTTTCCAATAAAATGCTGCCTATAGATTGCCGGAAATGGCACTTCCCAGGCCAAAAACTTGCAAATTTGAGGCTGTTATTTTTTTTTTATTGTTCACAATTTTGCCAAAATTTTGCTGTACATTTTGCCCGAATTCTTGGTTGCCAAAAAAATTGGGGGAACTGTGCCACATGCCCCCGCCACATACTTGCCGAAGTACAATTTATTCAAACTCTATTGCGTAGCGATATAGGGGCAGTTTGGGTTGATGCCTCCCGAGTTTTTATGGGGGAAGGGGGGTGGTACATGTCAAAAGAAGATATTTGTAAAGCAAACAGAAGATCATTGATCACACTTGCACACCTGGCCATAATTTTTGACTCCAGAATATTGAAAAATGAGGGGTTGAGTGAGGTGGCATTGTACTTACTTGTTACTTGGAGTTGAAAGGTTGGAAGTAAGATTTGACAATCAAACTTACCAAATCATAATTTTAGATTCAACCGCCGCGCTGATGTTATGGCAAATCTGTCGATGACTGATTCCACGTCTGGGCAATGGGCCCTATGAATTTGTAATAGAATAAGTGCCTCTAGTCGGACTTCCGTCATTGTTTACCGAATAGCTGTAAAGGTTCTTTTCATTTTTGAAAAGACTCTCTCGGCCTGTGCAGAAGTCACTGGCAAAGTTGCCAGCAACTGGAGCAACAGTGATATGTTAGGAAACATTTCAGAGCAATGATCCAGGGCACAGACGGATGAAGATGGTCGGGACTTGACAGGAACATTTTCCCATTTCTTCCTCCATAACATGTATTCGCCCTTAACAATCATGAAAGGATCTCTAATCAAACTTGCATACACCTCAATAGCAGGAGTTAAATCATTCCACTGCCTCTCACCGTCAGCTTGTTTGGCTTAATTCCATACAATTTGGTACAAGGTAGTTAAGTTTCATAATCTGTCGTTGATGTGGTCCAAATCTGTGCTTGAGGTCTCCAATAATGGAGTCTATGGCTGGATAAAAAGGTGTTGTTGATGTGGTCCAAATCTGTGCTTGAGGTCTCCAATAATGGAGTCTATGGCTGGATAAAAACAGTTGACTCTGTAATAGCCTTCGTGGTGTTGTCCGATGTTTGAGCATTTGGTCGGTATGAGCTTCTAGCTGCAATGCGTGGTTTTCGCAGTTCCACCTCTATCACATCTTGTGCGACTGATTCTGCCTTTTGATACAGGTCATGGAACTCCCCTTCACTTCGCAATTCTTTGAGAACAGACTGGAGACGGTTTACTAAGGCTAACGCTTGGGATAAATCTCCCCCCACTGTTTGTAAGACTCAGGAAACTGGTAGCATCAATCCTGACAGTTTCTCCAAAATGACTGAAGCAACTGCAAATTCTGAGTTGCACACCAATTTTTCAAGGCTTTCTGCTTTGTTTCTGTCGCAAGGTAATGCCCAGCATTTGATTTCCGATAAGGCATCTAGTGTATATTTCAAAAGTTGCATAAATGTTACAACTGCCGTGTGTCGTTCCACAGAACGTGTTTCGCACAACGTAATCAGAAGCTTCTTGGTCATGGAAATACCAGAGTCACTTTCTATGAGGCTCTTCAACAGATCCGGTTTTTTTGCACTTGCTCGAAAAGTTGATAAAATTTCTCGCAGAACATTGCGGAAGCACTCAAATTTAGGCAGTGCATGGCGCAATGAAAATAAAAGGCCAATGGAGCTGCCTTATTTATTGTTGCTGAAGCACCAACCCATTCACTGGCCATGGCTCCTGCCCCATCATAGCCTTGTCCCACACAAAGAGACAGATTCAAACCGAGCTCACAAATCTTTCTCAGCAACGTTTCTCCAATAGCTTTGCCACTCAACTTGGTTTCATTATGCTCAATTTCACCAGGATTATTAGATTTGATGTCAGAAATCAAGTCCAATACCATTACCGTGTCCTCATGCAATCTCCAAACTCCAGAATCGCTAGGTGAAACATATCTTATAACAATTGCCAGTTGTTCCCTTTTTTGGCGATCCAATGTTTCATCAGCTATAATAGACCAGAACTGTGCTTTTTTGATGTTAGCAACAACACTTTCCCTAATCATGTCACCAGCAACGCAAATAGGTTCATTTTGAATCAAGGATGATAGGTAGGTTGCATTAGCATGGGAAGTTTTTATATGATCCTTCAAAAGTAAATCCCCACTACGAAGTCGAAAACGAAGTAACCCTAAAATTTCCGTCATTTTCTGTTCCCGCCATCCTATTTTTATGGACTGTGAACATATATAAAAAATGTGTGTTTGCTTCACCCACACCGACGATGACAAATAGCTTTATAAAACTCGTGGAACTAAGCCTATATTAAAGACAATAGAAGAACAACAAATGGTCACTTATGTATACATATCATTAATATATTTACTGGACTGGGCATACATTACCTTCATCCGTGTTTTCCCTTTTCCTTTTTGAAAAACCATATGCGAAAAGTGACATTTTCAAAATTCAAGTTTAACCGAACTTAATTACCGCCTTCAGAGTTTAGACAAATTGATTTCTATTTGTGGAAAGTTTTGAGCAAAATAATGGGGCACTTGTAGTACTTTGTTATCGCAAAGCAGTAGCAGAATGGCGCCATCTTCCATCGTCATCGCGTAAGAACAGGCTTGGCAAGTTCACGGCTCTTGACAAATTAAAAATTGCGTCAAAATTTCATTTAAAAGTTTGAATTATTTTTTGTTTTGTTTTACAGGGATACAACGAATTTACATTACAGGGAATGCAGGGAGATTCGCATTTCATGTATGCGCATCTGTACGATACATAGGCATATAGGTGTAATTAAATTTTTGTAAATATGGGATTGGGGGGGCCATGGCCCCCGTGGCCCCCCCTCTGGCTACGCCAGTGGATGCAGTTATGAATGAGATTGTCAGCATTCTTCTGTAGAGTTGCACTTTTATGTTACAAATGGAATTAATATTTGCAGAGGGAAAATCCTCATTAATTTTTTCCCAGTTTCTTTTTCCCAGTTTCTTCTTTCCCGCTTTTTAAAAAATAATTTTGGTATTTTACCAACACAGATTTGTTCATGTTTATCGTATGCCAATTTTGATAATTTACCAACACAGATTTGTTCATGATTATCGTATGCCAGTTTTGGTAATTTACCAACACAGATTTGTTCATGTTTATCGTATGCCAGTTTTGGTAACTTACCAACACAGATTTGTTCATGTTTATCGTATGCCAGTTTTGGTAATTTACCAACACAGATTTGTTCATGTTTATCGTATGCCAGTTTTTTCAAAAAGTAGTGTTCTCTGAAGTTCAATGTCCACGATTTGCGGACGGACCAATAGAACTGAAGAATGAGCTGAGTGATTTACCGACAAACCAACAGAACTGAAGAATGAGTTGATATTTACCGACGGACCAACAGAACTGCCTCCAGCAGAAGAATGAGTTGCGTGGGTACAATCAACGATGAATGGAGAGCTTTACACAGACACTGTACATTGCTTCAATTCAAGACTAAACAGTGTTTTCATCAGTCCTCAGTTTTCATTGAAAATTACCTATCCAAGTAACCAATAAAAATTCTTCTTTAAAATCAGTCTTTACATCTGAAAACAGTTCCAATTCATCTGCCTAGTCAGACTGCAGCTATGGTCTGAATTTCATTTCAGTGCAACAAATATTTCAACAAAAAAGCCCAGCAATTGTATTATAGTACATGTAACACGGCAAAGCAATTGTACTATAGTACATGTAACATGGCAAAGCAATTGTACTATATATAGTACATGTAACATGGCAAAGCAATTGTGCTATAGTACATGTAACATGGCAAAGCAATTGTGCTATAGTACATGTAACATGGCAAAGCAATTGTACTATAATACATGTAACATGGCAAAGCAATTGAACTATATATAGTACATGTAACATGGCAAGCAATTGTACTATAGTACATGTAACATGGCAAAGCAATTGTACTATAGTACATGTAACATGGCAAAGCAATTGTACTATATATAGTTTATGTAACATGGCAAAGCAATTGTGCTATAGTACATGTAACATGGCAAAGCAATTGTACTATAGTACATGTAACATGGCAAAGCAATTGTACTATAGTACATGTAACACAGCAAAGCAATTGTACTATAGTACATGTAACATGGCAAAGCAATTGTACTATAGTACATGTAACATGACAAAGCAATTGTACTATTTATAGTACATGTAACATGGCAAAGCAATTGTACTATAGTACAAGTAACATGGCAAAGCAATTGTACTATAGTACATGTAACATGGCAAAGCAATTGTACTATAGTACATGTAACATGGCAAAGCAATTGTACTATAGTACATGTAACATGGCAAAGCAATTGTACTATAGTACATGTAACATGGCAATGATAAGGAACTTTTCAAATACAAAATAATCTACAATTAAAGGAGACACAGTCTTTTTCTTCATTTATTAATAATAATTATAAGTTATCTCAAGAGATTTGGGAGGGGGGAGGGGGTTTCCGATTGACAAAATGCTATGCGAATTCAATTTAATTCCATTATTACGCTCAAAAATTCTAAAAAAGCTCGGTTTACACAGCGACAGTAACCTAGGAACAAATTATTAAAGACGCTGCATGCAAATCGGCGATAATTCGTCAAATAGCTAGGTTGGGCCGAGACCCACAGTACTCATTTGGTCCGGCGCAGTGATATGATTTATCATAAGTTTCCCTTTTTGCAGTAGTACATGTGTAAAATCATTTTTCACAAAACTTTACGAAGCATTTAACATTATACTAAGTTTTAGTCAAATATCCTAATATTTAATTTTTTATCATGATTTTTTTTCTATAGAATTATATTAAGAAATAATATTACACGTACCAATAAATCCTGATTTGTGATTTTTTTCTATAGAATTATATTAAGAAATAATATTACACGTACCAATAAATCCTGATTTGTGATAATGTCCCTTCTCTCGAGGTGAACGATTTGAATCTTGCCGCAAATCGTGTGCGCCACCGAGTGAAAAATCAGAAAACCGCAGAAGAGACGTATTTGGAATAAGTTTTTCTTACCATGCTATTGGTATATTGAAGATGCATATAATCAAAACATGCATTTTCAAAAAGAACAAGAAACGTCACAAATCCTTGTCATGTAAGAACAGAGTATCGCTATCAAAACCAGTCATTCATTAAATGTAGGCCTCAACAATTTGTTATAATAACTGTCCCGTTTCCTTTTTGGAAAGTTACTTATTGTACAAATAACTTTGTTACTAATTAATCTTATATTTTCTTCTGTTCTCGATATGTTACAGCTAGGCCTAGGCTAATGGTATTCAAAGAGAAAAACAATAACATGTCTAGAATAGTAATTAGTAAATAGTAATTTGTAATTTCCGTATAGTGATATTACAACAGCTTACTGATTCTTATATCAATGAAACTTTATATGCATAAACTGACAATGAAGCTTATTTTCATCCTTCTGCTATGGTGCTTGAATGAGACTTTGCACATTATAGGGGCCTTATGGGAACTATTGCATTGTTGTGATGGGAAAAGTCAAAGGTGAACTGTTATGAGGTCAAAGTTAAGAGTTGTAGATGGGACATAAAGGGTGAAATAGCAGTGTAACTTGTGATATGCATGTGATAGTTTGGCTTTTGAAAAAGTCAAGAGTCAAAGCTCAAATACTTGTTCAAAATAAAGAAATTTGAGCCAATATAAAGGTAAAAAGTACACTGCCGACTGTGATCCATAGTGGTAGCATGGTACCTTGTAAGGTGAAGTTGTGCTGCGCAGGCTTTCGAGCACAAATGTCAAGTGGTAATAACCTATTTTCACATTTCTGCTGCAGTGTTTGAATGAGGTGAATGGGATTTTGCATATAATAAGGGCCTCATGGGAACTATTGCATTGCTGTGATGGGGAAAGTGAAAGGTGACTGTTAAGAGGTCAAAGTTTAAAGACTGATATACAAAATGACCCATAGGTAATTGCTAAGTGACGAGTGGTGATGAGATCAGCAATTACGTGGATTGCATTACATTAATGTTTTATATTATCATTAACGTTAACATGAAGACTGACCTTCAAACACATGAAAAGATTTGCTTAACTTTAGAGGGTGACATGTTCTAGTTTATGAAAAACACTAAAGATACATACACTTGTAATAATAATAATAATAATAATAACAATAATAATAATACAAATAATAATAATAATAATAATAAATAATTATAATTATATTAATAACAATAATATAAAAATGAATAATTATAAATATATTTATGATAATAATAATAATCATAATAATCATAAATAAAATAACAAATCATAATCATCATAATAATAATAATAATAATAATCATAATTGAAATAATAATAATAAAATAATAATAATTATAATAATGATAATCAATATAATAATCATAATAATAATAATAATCATATTAATAGTAATCATAATAATAATAACAATAATAATAATTAAAATAATAATAATAATAATAATAATAACAATAAGAGTAAGAATACAGATAAAAATTAAAATAAGAATCATAATCATAATAGTAATTATAATAATAGTAATGATAATTATAATTAGAATCATAATAATAATAATATTTAAAATAATAATAATAAACATAATAATCATAATCATAAATAAAATAATCATAACCATAACCATAAGCATAATAATCATAATCATAATCATAATAACAATAATAACAATTAAAATAATAATAATAATACAAATAATAATAATAATGATAATAACAATAATTATAATAATAAATATAATAATAGTTATAATAATAATACTAAATAATAATAATAGTAATAATAATGATAATATTAATAATAATAACAATTACAATAAAAATAATAATAATAATAATAATAATAATAATAATAGCAATAATAATCATAATAATAATCATAATAATAATTATAATTAAAATCACAATCATAATAATAATCAAAACAATAATAATAATAATACATTTCCATCTCATTGATTTTCTTTTAGTAAAGTGAAACATGTACAGAGTAGCAAGTTGATTTACGATAATTCTAACATAAATGTATATGTACAGAAATGATGCATGCATATATAAATATATATATAACAATCTCGAGTAAAGCAATTGATAATATTACATGAATATTAACAAAGAAAGAGAATGTTGAATCGAATCGCAATTTGGTTAACAGTAAGCATAGCAATCAATATATACATAAATTACCTTTATGGGTACCCAAGTGAAGTATTCAACTACGCTTACGTATAAACATTGGCTACCTCCCAATACACAAAAGAGAAAGAATTATATTTAAAACGTAGATTATAATGCCCATGTGCTGGGTTAAACTGTACAGAAAAGTAATGTACACCATTAAGCCTACTAAACAGATGGACATACAGCAATAAGTACTGTTTAAGCTGTGCAGTCTCATATATAGAAGCTAAGGGAAACTAAGACTGATGAAAAATAAAAAAGCAACAGTGCGGCGATGAAGCAAAGCCATCAGGTGGTAAGTGGCTTTTTACAATGAAAAGATCAAATCTTCTTACTGCATGGAGATCTAGTCACATCACATATCTCCATGGTTTAATTTAAGTACAGTAACTACACAGAAATAGCTTAAACTGGAAAAAGTAGACTTATATTGATTGAAGTGTGTTGATTATTGCAAAACAGATCAATAAAAGATTTTAAAATAGTGAAAAACATAGATAAAAACAAATAAAAAAAAAAAAATTCAATCGCCTAAAGTACCATAACTAATAAGTTTAATATGTAGGTTAGTGTCTAAACAGCACCAAGGACAAAAAAGGGGAACCCACCCTACAACCCAAGACCCTATGGGTCAAGGGATTAGAGCTGATCGGAAATGCTCTCGCTGTGGGGTTTTGTGACGACCAACACATTTTTTAGATGTCCCAATACTCGTAGTATGATGACTACAAATACTGGTGGAATTTACACAAAAACAAGAGAGTAATATTTGTGGTGCATCAAAACTAAATTTTATGTTTTTACAGCTCAAGATGTATATACATTATGTACAGTTTTTCCAAAGATAATTCTCGGCTACATTGTTACACAACTGCACTGACCAGCCTCTGAAAGTCTCCTGAAACTCTAAAATTACTTCCGACCAGGACATGTGGCCTATCCCATAATATTACATTTGGCTACCCCATAATACTCTAAACAAAGGAACCCTTCTTCTGTCCAGACTTTGATTGACAGATGAAAACAGGAAAGAGAAAAAACCAGGGTCACCAAATAAAAACAAGAGGATGAGAGAAAATGACCACCTTAGATGTAACTGAATACACCAAGGGAAGGAAGTCTAAAGTGAGAAATGTATCAAAATATATGTTATCAATAAAGTGGTAGTTAGTAAGTTTAAGGGACCAGGTAATATCATTTAAGTCAGAATTTTAAAGTCTCAACAAATAAAAATTAGCAATCAACATAAGAAGATGGAAAATACATATTTCAGTTTAGAAATGGCATAGAGTTTAAAAAAATACACTTGCAGCACATTTTTTGCAAAATCGAGAAAACACAAATGGCTAACCATAGGCAAAAAGAAACACTTATTTCAAAGCCCACATGAAAAAGCAACATGCAAGTAAAAATGCTAAATATGCTAAAAATCCTACATTTTCCAACCTCTTACATGTGTACACGCTACACGCTCGCAAATCTTGTAAATGTTTACTAAATACTTTATTGAGAGTAATCGTTTTTCATAGTCAGTCTGGCCGTTGAAAATCAATATGATCATTCATGATTCGAATCACACACACATTCGGCTGACAAAATTCTAATCACTGACTTTTTACAGACTGTAAATCCGACTTGCATAATTCTTTTTAAATGTGCGAATCACAAATGCGCAGTAATCACCAATGAATGGGGATATTATGCACTTCGATTTCGCAGAAATCTGAGTAGGCTAACTTATAAAATGCACCGCGAATGTGCAGCAGTAAAAAGTAAAACTAACAATAGGCCTTACGTTAGGCCATAAGGCTTTAAATTCCATGCAATCAAGGCCCGTTTTACAAGCTGTTAAATCGACCAGAAAACACTTGAATCGTGACAATCAGTACATTTACATGTAAATATTACCTTATGAGTCAAAAAAAATTTGCAAGAAAGGAAAAATATTGCCTAATAAACAAACAGAAAAAGCTTTTAACAGAGCTGAAATTCTACATGCGTCGCAAAGATGGCGGCCATTATTTCGAGAGGACTGATATTTCAGAACTTCCTGGTGGTGGTGGCGTAGTTTAGAAACGTTTTACAGTGAGGTATATCATAGGCCTAATAATATGCAAGATTTTCACAGAAGAACTTTGAAAGCTGTAGCGAATAAGACAAAAAAGTTATGCGATGTTGAGTTTAAATGACATTGAAAGGAAGTTATCTGTTCTTTCTAAACTAAATTTCCATGCATATTTTCCATAAAAATGATGATTTATACTGTAAAAGTAAACTTCTTACAATTTGGAAAGCAAAACTCAGCGTCTATTTGGGCAATAAAGTCAGTAGTTTTGCCATAGTGCTTGCGTGAATTTTTTTACTTCGCCTCGTAGTTTTGGAGCAATTTTGGTGTATTTCCGAAAATTACGGTACTAAACGCGTGTACACGATACACGCTCGCTTCTTTTGGCGTGTACACGTTTACTAAAATCCCTAAACGTTCACAGCTCTACAAGGGATGCAGAGGTCAATGTGTTAACTACAGCACCTAAGACAAAAGAGAATAGACCCCCCTTTTTCCTAATAGACCCCCTTCCACCTAAAACAACAAACAAAAGGCCCTAAGGGCGAGGAAATGCATATGTCTCGTAAAATAACTTAAATGGGTTGCTCTGTTTATTCATTATAATAAACTTTTCGACCGATAAAAGGAAATTGAACTTGCGTGAAAAAAAAATGGCATTGGGATTAGTTTTATTTATCTTACAACAAAAGATAAAATGTTTAGCATGCAGTAAAAAGAAGTTGAGCGGGTGGTACACCTTAGTGGTGTATCCGAACAAAACATATGAGCGGCAAATATCAAAGGTTATCTTAAGGCATAGATTACAAGCATTGATCCAAAAATTTCGAGCATAGGCGCAACTCCAGAATAAATGGTCAACTGTTTCACTCACAACTCCACAAAATGTACAAACAGGGGAGTTACTCAAATTAATTTTATGTAAATAAGCGTTAACACCAATGATTCTGTGTAAGAAAAGAAATTGAAAATACTGGAGTTTTGCCTCTTACGGCACAAAATGGGAGTTTAAAAACAATTTTCCAATCCGCAGGTACATTCACAATTTCCTGCTCCCACTTATTCACAGATTTAGGCATTACAAAAGAATACTGCAAAAGGTAACTATAAACATGACGTGTTGGCTTGCAGGCAGAAGAAAAGGTTATTAAACGATTTATGTTATTATAAACGGGCTCAACGGGAAATAAGTTATCTTTCCCAAATTTTGGGATTACATCTATAATGCCAAAATATTAAGTAAAGGGAAAATTTCTCAAATCAAATTTAGTAACAAAAGAATCATAACCAAGGGGGTTGCCGTTATCATCAAAAACAATCCTTAGAAGGTAAGCATTGTTATCTAAAAGACTATTCATAAAAATCACCTGGGAATCAATCTTGATAAAAGAGTTTAGAACATATTGGCTGGCATAATTGTAGTTTACAGGTTCATGGTAATTATAATCTGACCAAGCCTAACAAACATGTGAAATAAAAATATTTGAAATTCATAAATTTTTCATGGAAAAATTACATTTGAAAAAAAAAACTAGAACCATGCCTCTTTAAGAAATAGTCAAAGAATGACTTCCATGGTCTATTAACATTCTCAAGATACATCAAAACCCATTTACATTTCAAACTCTTTGCAAAGATGAACATATTGATCATTCTAAGACCGCCATCACACTTATCATTACACAGTACAGTTCTCTTGACTTTATCAGACTTATTACTCCACATGAACTTAAAGAAAAGTGAGTTCAACTCATCAAAAAAATTTGTCTGGAGGACTGGGAAGAACAGTTAACAGGTAAACAATTTGAAAAATTGCATATGATTTTAAGATTTGGATTTTTCCTATAGGTGTAAGGTCACGGGTTGCTTAAGAGATGTTTAATTCATGACAGCTTAGGGACATAATTTAATCGAAAAAAATCCTCGTGGTGATGGAAAAAGGAGATACCCAGGTAAGTACAAATGCCGTTACAAATACGATAGATGTAATTATTGAAATGATTTGGACTTTCAGTAGCATAGGGCCCCAGTAAAAAAATGAAAGATTTCTCAAAATTTACCCTAAGACCAGAAATATTTGAGAATTTGCAAAGAACATCATGTACATGCGAAGGGAAGTGTCTGAAGCATCAGAAATTATAATGGATCACCGGCATACTGGGAGATCTTAAAATGAGAATTACCAAGATGAATACCGTTAATATTGTCATTACAATTGATTAATATATTTAAAATCTCAGTACGTATCTTAAATAAATACGAGCTAAGAGGACAACCCTGGCGGACGCCTCTTGACACTTTAAAACAAGTAGAAACAACCATTGTTTGTTAGACACGTGGTTGCATTTTTATAAAAGGTTGTTATCCACTAAATTAACAAGGGACCGAAGTTAGGGTAAGAAAGAGTAGTGAATATAAAATTCAAGTCAAGACAATCAAATGCTTTTTCATAATCTGAAAATAATAGAGCACCAGGTGTAAAACGGTCTTTGCAAAAAGAAATTATGTTGTATACAATTCTAATATTTTTACCAATATATCTCCCTTTAAAAAAGCCTGTTTGGTCATAACTGATTATTTCAGATATTAAATTTTTGATCTTGGTAGCGATTGTTTCGGCTGCGATTTTATAATCAACATTAAATAGGGTGCCAGTTTTTCAAAAATCTGGGGTCTTTGTTATTCTTAGGAATTAAACTTATACATGCTCTGCCCTGGTCATCAGAAACAAAACCATTTTGAAAAGAAAAGTTTAATGAATTAACTACCAATTCACCCACCTCATTCCAAAAAAATCTGTAAAATTCAGCTGGGATACCATCGGAACCAGGTGAATTAAGGGACATTGAAGACAAGGACGTGGTGCACTCCCTCTAAAGTGAGGTACCCCTCACAACTTAATCTTTCATTCTCTGAGAGCTAAACATGATTGATATTAAAACTATTGTAAAAACGATAAGAAGAAATATTACTGTCCCGAGTACAAAGTTTCTCATAAAATAATTTCACTTCAAATAGAATATCTTCAGATTCTGATAATGAAACATTGTTATCGGTAATTATTTTCTTTATGGTATTTGCAACCTTGTTTCTCTTTTTCCAAGCTTAAAAAGTAATTTGTGTTCTTTTCCCCTTTCTCTATCCACCTTGCCCTGGACCGAATTATAATACCCTTAAGTTTAAAATCATACAAAAGATCTACAGTAACTGGTTTCTAGCATCAGCTAGTTGCCTCTTTACATCATCAGAAGGAAAAGCAAGTAATAAATGTTGAGTTGAGTAATTTTTGCAATTTAATCGTACTCTGACTGCTTACGTTTTCTTGCGTTTGACTTAGAATAGGTCTGTAGGTGATGGAATGTGTTCTAATGTTTAATTTACAAATCTCCCAAAGAAGGACAGGACTTATGTTATTGTACGAGGAAATAGTATTGCGGATAGCATCCTTAATGGGTCAACATATATTTGATCGTTAAATAGAGCGGTATTTAGCTTCTAAATTCCTCTGCCTCGTTTTTGATTCAACAATAAAACAAGAGTTACGCTAGAGGTGAAATCTTACAATCAGTTACCGTATTTTTCAAGGAGCATGAGATAAGAAAATAGCAGGTCTTGCTGCAAGCATGTAACATTCATTTTGATTTAATACATACAGTATTTTGCTGATAGTATGTCTGTGTATGATTTTAATTTCCATTAAAAGAAAATAATGTTATTCAAATTTGCATCATATTGCTGTTGAGGGTCTGAGGCTTAAGTTTTTGTAGGCTTACTTGAAAAACAGTTTACACATATTCAAACAATATTTAAAGCTCCATTATCAGTAAGACAACTAACTAGAGTCCTGGGGGTCACGAGGGGATTTTGGCACTTAGCAGGTTTGTCGAAACCGGGCTGGGCAGGAGGTGCCCTTTAAGTTTTGAAAGTTGAGGGCAGACTGAGCTGGGTGCGCCCTTTTGAAACTAACATGTATATTAAATTATTCTAGGTCATTCTTTTAGGATTTTAGTAAACGTATACACAGCAAAAGATGTAATTTTTGGAAGTACACCAAAATTGCTCCAATTTACGATGCTAAGTAAAAAAATCGCGCAATCAGTATGGCAAAAGTATTGACTCCATTGCCCAAATAGACGCTGGATTTATGTTTTCCAAATTGTGAAAAGTTTATTTCAATAGTATAAATCATCATCTTTATGGAATATGTACATGAAAATTCAGTTTAGAAAGAACAGAAACTTCCCTTAAATATTATTTAAGCTCATCACATAACTTTTTTACCGTACTCGCTAGGGCTTTCACTGTGAAAGTTTTGCATACTATGATATCTCGCCGTAAAACATTTCAAAACTACTCCACCACCTCGGAAGTATTGCTCATATCAGTCCTCTGGAAAAAATGGCTGCCATGTTTACGAAGCACTCAGATTTCAGCTATTACAACCTTTTTTTTCTTCATTTATTTTGCAATATTTTTCTTTCTTGAAATATTTATTTGACTCATAAGGTAATATTTACATGTAAATGTACTGATTGTCATGATTAAAGTATTTTGACTGTGTGTTTTGGGATCAATTAAACAGCTTGTAAAACGGGTCTTGATTGAGTGGGATTAAAGCCTTACGTTGTGGCCTATTGTTACTTTCCAGTTCACTGTTTACTGCTGCAAATTTGCAGTGCATTTCATAAGTTACTCGGATTTCGGCAAAATCAAAGTGCAATATATCCCCATTCATAGGTGATTACTGCACATTTGTGATTCTCGCATTTAAAAAGGATTATGCTTATCGGGTTTACAGTTTGTAAAAGTCATTGATTGGAATTTTGTCAGCTGAATGTGTATGTGATTTGAACAATATTGATTTTTAACGGAAAGACTCAACTATGAAAAACGATTACTCGCAATTCGATAATTAGTAAACGTTTAGTGCATTTGCAAACTTTAAGCATGTACACACTAAATGGTCACAGCTCTATAATGGATGTAATATGGAAGTGGTTTCACACCCCTACTGTATGATCACCTTGAAAGAGAACCTGCATTGAATTTTAGACTAGACTAGAAGTAATACTTCAATGAAGATTTTGGGTCATTTAGATTTTGATATCTGACTGTACTGCATGAAAACTTTCATATTTTTACCTCAAATTAAATGCAACAACTCTTCTTTTGTTTTACATTTTTTTGAAAATTACACATCTTACCTCATAGCTATCTTAACCATTAAAAGTCCCAGGGGCTCCAAAGCGTGACTATAACTTTTCAGAATTTTTTTTTTTTTAATTGATTTTCATAACTTTCCTTTCATTTGGTATCACTACAAGTTTAGTTTATATGAATGCAAAGACAATAAACTTCAATAAAGAAGTCAAAATAAAGAAAATATCAACATAATTATGCAAATTTGCAGTAAATTATAGGCAAAATTAGGCCAATTTTTTGAGCTTGTATTTTTTCTTGTGAATAATGAAAATGGAGGATTTTTTTACATATTTAGAATATTTGTGAAACTTCCTTTCTAATGATACCAGTCTTAAGTTTTTCTCAAAGCAAACCTGCAAAAACAATGAAAATAAACAATAAAATAATCACCGCTGTAATTACTAGTGAAAAACAAAGCAACAAATCTACTGTGGTATTGGAACCCGGGGCGCCCACACTGCAATCCCACATGTTACCGCTAGACTACATTGCGTATGTCATAGTATCAGGATTTACAGTATATTGATACTTGGATATTGGTATGAATAAAGAGTGGGTAGTTGCTCTTTTTTATTTCAATAGAAAGCATGTGAATTGGCCTTTTTTACAGTATATTTAATGTAGGGAGTTATATCGCGATCGGAAGCTTTAATTTTTCCCAAATTTTGGTCTCAAAAAAGCTAGAAATCATGACATTTTTCACAACATTTGCCAAAAAAAAAAATTGATGGTAGGGGCAGTCAAAATTAGACTGGAATTGGATGCATTGATGTCTTTGTAAGTTCCTCATAAATTTTCAGGCAAAAACAAGGTCTGGAAGTATGGCAAGTAAGTCTTTGAAAACAATCATTTTTCGTTAAATTTTGTTAAATTTCTTCATTTTAACCCATCTTTTTTCAAAAATCTTTAACATTACACAACCCCCATCAAAAACTTACATTTTCTGAAAGAACTAATCAAGCTCTTTCAAATCATACCAGAATCACTGCTGTGGGCCTATCTGACAAAGTGAAATTATTTTTTGAAAAGTGCATGTCAATTCGGTTGTGTCACGACTGTGTGGGAATTGAAGGGTTAAAGGAATTGTTGGTTCAAAAATAAGCTGGACAAATTTGTGATGCACTCTCATGATTGTTCTAGGCTGATACTGTATTCATCATTTTTCCACGTGTATATTTTGCGACTTCTTTATTGGTTGGGTTTGATGGCACTTTGAATGCCCATGTCATATATATGTGCAAAAAAGGGGAACTTAGGGTTGTTAAAAAGGACACTTTGTCAGTATGATAGAAATTTAAGATGCTGTTCTTGTTGTAGATAGACTTTAAAAAACCCTTATGATTTGAGTATTTAGGTTTGGGATTAAAGATCCCTTGTTGGAACTATATTTGCTATGGCAGTTAAGGGACATGAAGCCAAGAGAGAGTACCTTGAAGAAGTGTTGTAGGGGAGCAAAACAGAATTTTCCATGATTTTCAATGACTGAGATTCAGGAGAGAAATTTAAAGAATTACATAGGCCTGAAGATTCAAATCTTGGAGTTATCCACTCATATATGTCACAAATTTAGACTTAAAATAAAGATTAATCAAACTTTGATCAGCCGTAACTCCAAACCATTTGAGTGCTATTATCAAAACTAATTTAGAGATTTCAAGACTTTCTTTTTAATTTCAGATTTCAAGACTCTTTCAACAAAAATAGAAATCTCTGTCAACTTAAGATGTTTCAGACAAATCCATTTTTCCAAGATGGAAAAGAGACTGTGAAGATAAAAGAGTTTTTGATAGATTTTTGGAGGGTTCTTTAGAGAACATTTGGTTCAAACTTACATGGGTCTAAAGTAAGGTTATTTTGAAATATTAAGGTTCTGAAATATCAATCCTCTCAAAAAATTGGTCAATTTAACAGCTTATAAAACAAGCCTTGATCGCGTGGGATTTAGCGCCTTATTAATTATGGACTAACGTTAGGCAAATTGTTAGTTTCACTGTTTACTGCTGCACATTTACGGTGCATTTTACAAGTTAGCCTACTCAGATTTCGGCGAAATCAAAGTGCCTAATATCTCCATTCATAGGTGATTACTGCGCATTTGTGACTCTCACATTTGAAAAGGATTATGCTAATCGGGTTTACAGTTTGTAAAAAGTCATTGATTGGAATTTTGTCAGCCGAATGTCTGTGTGATTAAAATCATGAATGATCTTATTGATTTTCAAGGGCAAAACTGCCTATAAAAGAAGGATTAATCGCAATGAAGTGTTTAGTAAAAGCCTACAAGGAATTGTGAGCATGTAGCATGTACACGCTAAACCGTCACAGCTCTATACTGGACATAATTTATTTTTCTTCACAAATGTTGTGTATAGTCTATAGATAATAGTTTTCAACACATAAGAGTACCACTAATTTTCGCTGACTGGCTGAGGCAACACATGTATTCATAAAAAATATTCCATTGACTGTTATGATAGTTTCCCCTCCAACTTAGCAAAACTGAGCCCGTATATGGTTACATCATCTCCGACCTCGAGAAACCACCATGCTACTTCACACAGGCCGTAGGCTAAATTTGAAAGGCCTATGTTTAATGTTCTTCAAACAGTTACTACTCTAGTCTTCTGTAGAAATATGGGCAGTAAAATCAACTTCTTGGCTAATCTTGGGTAAAACATGGCTTTACAGTTAACTTGCGGGTCACTAGTAACGTTAGGCCTTACTACACACTACAGTATTATCAACATAGGCGAGCACAATAACGTAGCAAATGCATGTGTAACTTTCATACAACATGGCTTCTTCTGTGTGATCATCAATTATTTTGTAGTTCATTTGCAACCCGAACAAAACAAAGAAAAACTGCTTACCATTCGTACATCCGATCTTCAACATTAGAATAATCACAATCTGTACATTAAAAGTTGGCATGGAGATTAGATATTTACAGTAAGCTTAGATCTGTTCCCATCATACTTGATATTCAACACAACATTTACCACCAAGATTTTACGCTTCCGCCTTCTCTGGCCTTCCCTTGTCAAGTTGTTGTTGATGTAGATGTGTGACGTCAAGAGTCTTCATGGTCAAAAAAACATGTTCCGCTACTTGACTGCTGCCCTCAATAGGATGACAATGCATTTAAAAAATGTTAATGTTTTTTATGTATCCAATACCAGATGTTGTCAAAGATTACAGTTTTTGTTTTAAGCTATCTTTTTATTTATTTCTAGTATAAATTTCCCAAGATCAACGTCTGTAGTACATTTTTATTTGCAAGATTATACAATGGAGAATGCTTCAGGCCCGTAGTGCCGGGGATGCGACGAGTTCGTTCGGCATGCAGAACGCCACAAATCTCATATACCTCCCTACATTTCATGTGAGATTGAAAATGTTACTCTGGAAACGTACCCCACCCCTCCCCCGTGGAAAAACTTGGCCACGTGCCTGTTTTTAAAGAAGATTTTGAATGAAGTAATTTGACTCCAGTGAGGTCAAACAAAAGCATGAGAAGTAGTTTCTGTCTAGAAATCCCGGGTTTCTGCTTCCTCTTTTGTTGGCAAACCTAATTTTCAGAACACCCCCAAACACCACCCCCTTTTTTCGTTCTCCTCCCCCTCCTCCGTTCCCTTACCCCATTCTCCCTACCACCCCACCCCCACCCCACCCCCTACCCAATTTTCCCTCATTTTTGTAAACATTTATTTGAAAGAGCATGCTTTTAGAGCCAATTTGGTACAAAAATCAGGTTGATATTCAGGAAACATGGATTTTTAAAGAATTCCTAATTGCATTTTAAAGTTTTTTTACAGTATGATCAATTCGCGTTTGATGATTTCATAGAGGCAATTCCATTGCAAATTTTTATGTATTTCTTTGAACGTTAATTGGTTGTTTTGTATGATTAGAAACAATTTTCCAAAAGTTATTGAAGTAGGGTATATTTGGCAATGAATACAAATACCTAACTTTCATCAATTTATTTTTCTAGCAGGTTTCACTAATAAAAGAGAATGATAGATTTTATTGAAATACAAAAACTGTGTGGGAGAAAGTGTTGCTGTGATGTCATACAGTCATACTGAGCCTTTTCTGTTTCGTTTATTAGCATTTTTTTTTTTTTTTTTTTTTTTTGGTGAAACTTAAAATTTGAATATCTTCTGCTAGGAACAACATATCAAGATGATTTTTGTACTTAATTGTTTCTAAGTTTGTTCTCTTGCTTATGAAAGGTTACGAAGAAACATGGGAATATTCTTTTAAAAACATGACTAAATGTGAACCTCTGATAAACAAATAAAGAAGCATCGAGTCCACTGTGTGTGGGCCCAGCATTTTTTAAGTGCAAACCTTAGATATTTTGCTGCACTTTGCTGGAAGATAATCTTATTCTTGCGATTTTTTCCTTCTTCCGATTTTCAATACATTTTTGTTTTATAAATGCAAAAATAAACTATGCTGGAAAAGGTTGAAAATTTGTCATTCATACAATTGGGGGCTAGAAGTGGGTGTAGATATGTTCATCTGACGCCCATTCCGTTTGCCTATACTGCTGATATAAACGAGAACATCAATGATGTAGTAGCTCAACATATTTTGAGGTGGTTAAGTCTTTTTTTCTTGGTGGGTGGTTAATTCGAGTAGGCTGGGGTTATTATGAACGAAATACATGTTTGATGTTTATTTTGGGGGAAAATGCAAGCGGGAGTTTTAATATCGTTGTGATGCTAGAACATAAATGATGTAGTAGCTCATGGGGTGGGTATAAGACTCTTTTTGTTGATGGGAAGTTACATTGGGTAGGCTGGGATTCTTAGGAAAGGAATACAAGTTTGATTAGCAGTGGCACAACAAAAGGCTGTGACTACCCGGAAGGTAGGAAAACCTTACAGGCCGTGGGAAAAATCGATTTGGGTCAAGCCTCTAACAATGACACTGCAATATCTTTGTTATGGGACCCAATGCGCCAGAAGTGTCGGAAGGAATTCGGGGAAACGGAGAGAGCAGAAAATCAAGTTCATGTGCGTTTTTTGACAGTGATTAAGGGCACTTTTCATTTAGAACTCTTGTCAGTTGACAGTTTTTGCTTGTCACTTTTGACTTTCCCACACTTTCGGTACGCAAATTCCAACTTCGGTTCAAAGATTGGGGAGCCAGGAACAATGTTGACAATTACCCATCGGGCGAACAAGTAAAAGGCTTCTTTTCAAAATTGCTGTTTAGGCTTACCAAGGTTTATAACGTCCCAACAGAACTCTATTGGAGTATTTACGCCAAGACGCCCACCGTGACGGATGTTTTATTAAGCAGTCGTGGAGCACTGGTTGGAGATCCATCGGGAATCGAATCCGGGAAGCTAGATTGAAAAGCTGAAGCTTTGCCACACTGCCACGGAGGTCTGCTTAGAAAATTATTGGGGACATACCTCCTCCCACCATGGCCTTCAGTGTTGGTGCCCCTGGTAAAATGTTATGCTCTAATTATGTCAAATGAACTAAATGTATGTGACAACCTATATGTATTTTGTAGTATTCGTGAGTGAGTGGATATCTATTTGTTTACAAGCTTGAAGAATGACCTAGAATAACTTCAAATAAGTTTCAAAAGGGCACCTTTAGGTTTCACACCCACAGGATCCAGAACGGTCTACCACAACTTTCAAAGAGCAAGTCCTGCCCCCGTCCGCACAATTTCAAAAGGGCACATTCTTCCCCTTAGGGCCAGAAGCAGTGCACACCCCACCCCCCACCCACTCCGCTTACCGCCGTGGTTCCAACATCGCTGCAGAGGCCAAAATCCCTACGGGCCCGCAGGACTCAGTTGCCCCACTGCGTATGGGAGTTTTATTATCGTTTGAATATGTGAAAACTTTTTTTCAAGTAAGCCTAAAAAAGCTATGCCTCAACATCAATATGATGCAAATTTTATTAACAATGTTTGCTTTTTAAGTGAAATAGAAATCATAAACAGACATACCAACAACAAAATATTCTTGCATCAAATCAAGATCATGGATTTTACATCCTTGCAACAAGACATGATATTAACTAATGATAATGTATTAGCCATTCTGGGCAAATACTTAATGAATCACAATTAATCAATATTAGCATCTAGGCCTAATAGCATCACACAAATGCAATTCCAAGTAGCAATCATTATAACAAAATATAGCTAAAACAATCTTTAAACTTTCTTTTGAGGTCCTCTTTAAGATAAGCTGATAAGATGGATCTATACTTGACCCCTGAATCTTATATCTATCACAGATAACGGTAATTTTCCCGAAAAAGGAAAAAAAATTGACCGGAAATAAAAGAAATTACCCCAGAATTGGCCAAAAATACTCGAAAGTAAGGAAATTTTACAAAAATAAGCAAAATGTTCCGAAAATGAGCAAAATTTCGCGAAAATGAGCAAATTTTCTAATAATTAAATTAACTTTTCTGGAAATTAAAAAATAGTACCCGAAAATATAAATTTTTACGAAAATGTTCTGAAAATCGAAGAAAATTGGAAATTACCCCAAATTGGCCAAAAAGTTCCCGAAAATAAATAACATTTTTCGAAAATAAGCAAAATTTCCCGAAAACTTAAGAAAATTACCCGAAAATGAAAGAAGATTTCACGAAAATCGAAGAAAATTGTTCGGATATGAAGCAAAATTGGGGGTGGGGGTTACCTGGAGGTGAGTTTGTGTATTAGTACCCCCCATTAGTACCCCCATTCCCACCCCACCACTAAGAATTACTTTAAAAGGCACTGAATTTATGCATAAGTTACAGTAATACAAGTGTCCAATGCGATATACAGGGGACTCATGCAAGGTGTTTGTTTATCATTGAGTTATTAACACTTTGGTGATTTTACAGCCAAAGATTCAATCGCGTTATATGGTTCAAATAACCTATTTCTGTTTAAGGTATTTAGCCATTCTTGGCTTTTAAAGGTTTTTTAAACTCAATTTGTAGCCCAAATCACCTATCAACTACAAAAGTTATACTCCAATTGAACTACTCAATGGGAGAAATCCCAAACAGGAAATCACACTCGATTAGCATAGCGTAAAGACGGAATTGTAATGCTCCAGCCAATAAAAACATAGTTTTCTATTAATCGGAGATGATCGGTGGTATTTCCCGAGCCATGCTAAATTCCTTCGGATTGCGCGGAGTGAAATCCGAGTATTTGAAAGATTTTAAGTGAATTTTGTAATGCAGAATTCGTTAAAACTACGCAACAATATGAATTGTTATTGCATTCACATATCGATCTATTTAAGCCAAACATAGCAACACAGCAAAATATCTAAAATATCATAGGATATGATAAACGCTGCAAAAATCCGAACGTATTCGGACCAGAACCTGGCTCTTAGGTTAGTCATCGCATAAGCTCAACTCCCTTAAAGGGATGTTGAGCTAAAAATCACAAATAATTTGCAGGCAGGCTGCCACAAAAAGTGACTGACATTGGAGTAAATCATGTTAAATTAGAAGTGACAGCCAACATTTGGTTCCGCGGCAAGGGTGCTTAGTACCAACAAAAGACTGTTATGACATCTATCCCCCTTGGCCTCCATCGGGAAACGTTTTTATTTTATCCCATGGAATACATATTTTCGAAATGCTGAATGTTTTCATTTCGCTGCCGGGAAAGGGGGAAGAGTAATATAACAGGAAAAATCATATTTGCCTTATCGCAATATATAGTATATATGGCCATAAGGTATTGTACTCAATTTTGTGTGTGGGCCAGGGCCGGATTTAGGTAATAATGATACTAGCTGGTGCTTATAAAGCGCCTTTAACTCAGAAGAATCTCAAAGCGCTGTACAATACAATAAAAATGGAAGAGAATAAACAAACAAACAAAAACTTAAAATTCATAAGTGTCTAAATAGGTAGGGGCAAGAGGGGCAGTAGCCCACGGGCCTCTACATATTTCATGGAAGAAAAAATTGTAAGGAATCTGTACTTGTGAGAGGTAGTTAAGTGGAACAGATATTCGTCTTATTTCATTCTCTATTTTATCTCTAGGAATTTTTGATTTCGTAGATTCTTACAGATTGATCATAATGTTGAAATTAATGAGGTACATTTTGATTCAGATTCTTTGTTCTTAGAAAAAATATACTTTATGGATGACTGTAACTATGTATCGTCACCTTTTTAGTATTCTGAGGTAGGCTGCCCAGGGGTCCCCACGTGTCTAAATCCGGCCCTGGTGTGTGCGTGGGGGTGGGGGTGTATGTGGGGGGTGTGGGTGGGTATATGGGTGGGTGTGTAGGTGTGTGGGTGGGTGTGTGGGTGGGTGGGTGTGTGGGTGGTTAGGTGGGTGGGTGTCTACGGGTGTGCGTGTGTGGATGTGTGTGTGTGTACACAATTTTGTGTCTCGTGTACAGAGAAAACCGAACAAGCTATCATGTTGAAACTTGGTGGGAGGGTGTAGGGTGAGGTAAACTTGTGTCCTGCACAAGTTGGATTAAGTACCTTACAGGTCAAAAGTCAGAGGTCAAATATTTGATTGAAAATGGTAAATATTGTGCTGCGCTTCCTGGGAAAACCGTAAGTGATATTGGGATGGTTGGTGGAAGGTGATGCAAGGTTGTATCCTGCACAAAATAAAACATGTCACTTAACTTAAATGTGAAAGGTCAGAGGTCAAATAGTTCATTTAAAATGGTAAATTTACATCGATCGCGAGTTATGGAAAAACCGTAAGTGTAATTGGGTTGCTACTTTGTGGGTTGATTGAGGAGGATGTAAAGTTATGTCTCTAAAAGGTTGTGACATGTCGCTTAAAGGTCAAAGGTTAGAGGTCAAATAATAAGGCAAATGGTGCGCTGCATTTCGTTGGAAAAATGTAATTGCTAAATCATATTGATCCTCGATGGGTTGGGGTCCTGAGTTTGTTATTTGGTAGGTTAGTGGAAGGTGACGCAAGGTTATGTCCCACACATAATGGTATATGTCATTTGAAGGTCAGAGGTCAAACAATATATTCAAAAATGGTAAATTTTGTGTTGCGCTTCCTGGGATAACCGTAAGTGATATTGCGATGGTATTGGGACGGTTGGAGGAAGGTGATGCAAGGTTGTGATCCTACACAAGATAGAACATATCACTTAACTTAAAGGTGAAAGGTCAGAGGTCAAATACTTCAATTAAAATGGTAAATTTAGGTCGATTGCGTGTTATGGAAAAACCGTAAATGTAATTGGGTTGCTACTTTGTGGGTTGTTGAAGGAGGATGTAAAGTTGTGTCTCTGAAAAGTTGTGACATGTCGCTTAAAGGTTACAGGTCAGAGGTCAAATAATAAGGCAAATTGTGCGCTGCATTTCGTTGAAAAAATGTAATTGCTAAATTGTATTGATCGTCGATCGGTTGGGGTCCTGAGTTTGTTATTTGGTAGGTTAGTGGAGGGTGACGCAAGGTTATGTCCCACACATAATGGTATATGTCATTTGAAGGTCAAAGGTCAGAGGTCGAATAATATACTTAAAAATGGTAAATTTTGTGTTGCGCTTCCTGGGATAACCGTAATTGATATTAGGTTTGTACTTGATGGGTTGATGGCAGATGATGTCGGGTATGTTCTTTACAAAATGGACAGGTCATATAAAGGTCAAAGGTTAGAGGTCAAATAGTTAGGATAAAATGATATATTTTGTCGGTCGCATGTTATAGAAAAAAACGTAAGCGCAATTCGGTTGTTACTTCGTGGGTTGATAAAGGATGAGGTAAAGCTGTGTCTTAGAAATGATGTAGCATGTCACTTCAAGGTCAAAGGTCAGAGGTCAAATAATAATAGTAAATTATGTGCTGAATTTTGGTTGATTGCCTGTTATGCAAATATCGCAAGTGCAATTGGCTTGTTACTTGGTGTGTAGATAAAGGATGATGAAAGGTTGCGTTTCGGGAAAGATGTAATCCGTCACTTAAAGGCCAAAGGTCAGAGATCAAATCAATGCTACTTGCTGAGTTGGTGTAAGGGGATGTAGTGTTGTGTCTCGCACATAATGCATGTAAGACTCGCGCCCTTACATTAGCGATGTTTGGATTGTCCACATGTTGGAAAATCAAACATCTCGAAATTTACGCATCACTGTCCCCACACTCTATACATACAGCGTACGATTAAATATATACATACTGTATATAAGTGCACGCGGAGATTGTTTCGGAAATGGTTTAAGCGTGACACAGCGTATACACTATTTAAAGAAATATTGAGTGAGGGTGCTGCGAATAGCAATGTCTTAGATGTCGGGGCACAATATTGGTATGGTTATTTATAGATCAAATGTCAGAGTTCAAGTAATTGATATAAAATGATATATTTTATGTCATATTTGATCATTTTACAAATTCGATGTGGCAGAGGCGATAAAGTCAGCAACTCCGTGGATTGCTATCTTGTGAATTGTTTCTGCATGTTTATTCAATTATTCAAAAGTTTTACAAAATTTTCGCGGATTAAAAAATGGTATCCAAATGTCGTGATGCAGAATGTCGGTAGTAAACAGTTCCATGTATAAATGCTAAGCTCCTGTTTTAGTGCTACTCAGTAGTGTTAAACCATAAAAAGTATATGAATTGTACAAAGGCTTTAAAAGGAATGCAAGTGTATGATGTATGGGAACCAGAGTTTGATCTACAACTGAACTTCAAAGAATTACAAAAATCTTGAGATGTTTACCTTTTCATCGTATATTACAGGAGCACTTGAGGGCGTATTATTCTGGAGTCTCTATGATACACATTCCTTGATTACAACGGTGAGTTCAAATCCACCGAAATAATTTTTTACAAATACTTTTTTTTTTTTTTTTAACGACACAAATATTAAACTAAAAAATTGAAATTAGTTTGTCTCCCCTGGCATACATTTTTTATTTTGTCATCTAAAAATCAGTAGCAATGTATTTTTTTACAAGTAACATAGATTATAAAAGAAAAGTGTTAAGACTTTTATGGCCATGGTTGGCAATTGTAAGTACCAACCCAGGTACTTAATAATGCAAACACAACCCTCAACCGTACATATCTGGCTTGGCTAAACCGGTTCCACAAAACTCTATTGTTATGCAAATATCAAAATTGATAAAAACACAACACTTTACTTAATTTAACTTTGTCAGTTTGTATAATCTGACCACATCCTCTCTAAATTCAAAAGATAAATATAAACAAGTACTTTAATTGTTATGCAAATATGCTAATTTAAATGAACACAGAACCCCCAATAAATGCATCTATAAGTTGTTATGCCTGATATGAATGCCTACACGTAGACATTCTTTTTTAAGTAATGAACAGAGGTCTAACATTCCGCACGAATCTATTATGCAAATAAGCTGCATGATATGCGCGCACCACCTTACCATTCAACGTAAACAATTGTCTTCACATATATCATTAGTGTAAATAACAAAACCACACCCACCCTAGAAACATCAGAGAAACATATATTCCCATTGTAATGCAAATAGGCTAATTAGTATGCACACACAAACACTCCCCCTCCCCCAATAAGAAAAAAACCCATCATATATTCCTCTACCCCTGTGTCACTTCACGTAAATGTACACCTTTCAAAATTTAAGTTGATCGCACGAAAGTCTATTGTTATGCAAATAACTAAATAATAAATCAATAATATGCACACTACACCTCACCATTAAGTGGGAACTATGCTCTTCGCATAAATGATCATTTGTGTAAGCAAAATCACCACACCCACTTTAACTTAAGCGATATCATAGATACAAATATGTTCATTGTTATGTAAATAAGCTAACACGACCCCAATCATGCTCAACTGATGACCCCCAATTATGTTCAACTGATGACCCCCAATCATGCTCAACTGAACAGTACCGATGCCCGCTGCCATTGTGCCAAGTACATCTCAGGTTAAACATTTTGTACAAAAGTCTATTGTTATACAAATAACCTACATAATATGCACATTACACCTCACCATTAAGTGTGGACAATGCTTTACACATATATGATCATTTGTTTAAGTAAAATCACCACACCCACTTTAATTTAAGAGCTAGATATCATAGAAGCAAACAAAAATTGTAATTGTAATGCAAATAAGCTAATTAGTATGCAAACACAACCCCCAATCATGCTCATTTGAATAGTACCAATGTTATCTACCCCTGTGCCAAGTTAGATTATTTCTAAATGTACACCATTCATAACTTACGTTATCTAGTTATGACTTCAAGTTAAAGGATTAGTTCAGGGGTCAAGCAAGTGTCTCTTATATGAAAGAGGACTTCAAAAGAAACAAAATGGCGAAGAAAGCATTCAAAAATCTTATTCCGTTAAGAAGATATTTAAGTTTAAAGTTTAGTATCATTTGTGTAGAAACGACTGAAATCAGACTAATTGTGATGTCATAGCCTTAGATTCCTCAAAGTCTTTTGTCATTCTACATGCACGACAGTGGGGACGCTACCAAGAGAGGGAGATTTTTGGAGCTCGGCACAGCGACATCCGCAAAGTGGATGGCATTATTGAAGTCATAGTAAGTCTTTTACATGAACTGGACATAAAAGATTTGTGCAAAGAAAAATTGGTGGGTTTGACTACCGACGGCGAAAGTTGCAATACTGGCACACATGGTGGATTATGGGTCAAACTACGTCAATTCTCAGGCTTGGGACATGGATTACTTACATACTGGTTTATCGGGCATCGGTCAGATTTGGCTCTTGAAAGGCGTTGGACAATTTGTCTCTGAATTCAAACATTGGAAGTCAGACTTACAAGGTGTGGCCCCACACTATCGGTGATCAGCAAATCGATTCAATGAACTAAATGTTTTTGCAAAGAAAGATAGCGCTGTTGCTAATAATTTTAATTAATGCGCCAATGCTAATGCGCCATCACAACGTGCGGTTTGCGGAGAACTTACCTGCTTACTCAATTTGGCTAGTGCCATCATTAAGAATTAATCCTATGTACGCACACTGGAATAACATCATCAACTCGGTCCAAATACAAGCGAAACATCCAAACATGACCGAGCTGCGAAAAGTTTTCTTAAACTATGGGCTGACAAGTCCACAAATGTGAAAATAGGTTATGTATCAATGGATGTCTTAATCTATTCCGTGAACTTTAAAAAGTTGCTCAGAGAAGCCTTGTGACATTACCCGATTTGATGTTGGCTCAACAAATCATTGTAAATGGTTTGAAAAGCATGAGGCAGAATCCATATCTGGGAGGGGATGGATGGGGGGGGGGGCGTGGTGAGAAAAGGCCATGCAGAAAACCGATTACCAATCTGTTGAAACTAGCAATGATCGTCAACTTCGCAGAACTGCACGATTTGGTTACAAACTCTGGTCGAGAAATTGCCGCTATCAGGACGTGATTCGTTGAAAGTGCGGAAAATTTCTTGTCTGATCGCGTGGCTCTCGAAAACGATGAGCAGTTCCAATCACTGAAGTTGGTCGCGGATGCTAAATCTTCTTCTACTATGACAGAAGCTGGAAGAGGATTGAGGATTGATTAACTTTTACTCTACCAGCACTTTTTTGAAAATGCGCTCGGGAGGCGGGGCCAAAGACGGGGCACCCAAAACGGCGATAATATCGCCGCGTGGTAGAGTAAGGGTTAATCAAGGCGTGATTATTGAAGGGTCCTCTGTCTTCCAGGCAGAAAAGTCGGGCCCCTTCCGCTTTCGGGACCCGCTGGGCCGCCCACCGGGATCATGCTGCCTACATTTTCGGGTTGGCGCATATGTTGCGGGTTGATTAACCCTTACTCTACCAGCACTTTTTTGAAAATGCGCTCGGGAGGCGGGGCCAAAGACGGGGCACCCAAAACGGCGATAATATCGCCGCGTGGTAGAGTAAGGGTTAATCAAGGCGTGATTATTGAAGGGTCCTCTGTCTTCCAGGCAGAAAAGTCGGGCCCCTTCCGCTTTCGGGACCCGCTGGGCCGCCCACCGGGATCATGCTGCCTACATTTTCGGGTTGGCGCATATGTCGCGGGTTGATTAACCCTTACTCTACCAGCACATTTTTGAAAATGTGCTCGGGAGGCGGGGCCAAAGACGGGGCACTCAAAACGGCGATAATATCGCCGCGTGGTAGAGTAAGGGTTAATGATGTGTTTGTATCAGAGGTGGTAGTTATATTCATTGATGATGTGATAGGGTTCTTTACTTGCCATGGAGCCTGTACCTTTAAACCTAATAATTCGTATAAAGCAAAATTATATGATCTCCTGAAGAAAACGTTGCCGGAATTTGTTATAAATTAACTTGTCCATATATTCATCATCGCATGTACTTATTCCATAATTGTCGATGAAAGAGTAATTTCATGCCACACTGAAATAAAAACTGATCTTTGGTCGAGTATGACACGAGAAATTGCAAATGATCGCCTTAGAACTGCACAAAATTCTTAAGGCACGGCCTATTGATTTTTGTTTTTTGGGCGGCTAACCGTGAGCGGCGAGAGGTATTTTTGATGGGGGTAACCAAAAGTATGTCACCGTAAGGCGACATTGCTTTGCGCGTAGCGCAAAGCCCACGGCGTGGAGTCAAGGGGCCCGCCTAAGGGTCTCTGGTGGAGTCCAGGGGCGAAGATTTGGTGGGGGTCAAGGGGCGAATCTCCCGGAAGCTCTGAGAAATTACGAATTTTAGAGATTTGAAATGCGTTAAAAATTGAAGTCAAATCGTGTGGTTAATTTTCAAGGGGCGAAGTTCCAGAAAGTTACGTGACATGAAGGAAATTAGTTTTTTCGGAGAAAGGAGGAAGAAGGGGGCGTGGCGGTAACTCTGTGATATGTGTCACACA
>JAIGNY010004580.1:0-10000 GCA_020152595.1 Chiridota heheva
ATAACAGCGATACATACGACTGAATTGTAGGATAAAATGAGAAACAAACAATGATTTAACGCCTTTTCTTTATTAAGAAAAGGAAAATGTGTTAATTCTTAGTTCCAAAGCTACACAGAATTAATAAAGTATACCTGGTCTTGCTTCAGTTCAATGTCTAGCGTCAGTTCATTGTCGATCTGTGGTACTGCTCCTGTAAACCAAGTCAAATTTTTACTCCGTTATTAAGATTCACATGAACAGATTCAGCATGGATGGTAAGAACTCTCTTTTACAATCGAAAATATCTCACAATAACTTTGACGTAGGTTAGGATTACAGCATTTCTTAGCTTTTTTTCTTATAAAACAGACATTGCAAGTAACACATAAGTCTAAATGTAAGAACAGTATATCGACCTACAAATCAGAGTAAGCATAAAGTCATCTCAAGCCACGATTCTTCTAACAGTTCTTGAGAAGAAACGTTCAGTGTGATTTCATCAATTTAGTATGGTAATTTTATGAATTTTTTCAGGGGATTTGAAAAGTGGTTGGCTTCCATAAGTTTTGGCATTAAAATTACACCGATTGACCAATGCTAAATCCATCTTGGCAATTAGGCCCATAATATTGGTTATTCCCGATTTCCATGGAAAAAACGAATAAGAGCACAGTCCATCGCAGGTTAACACCCCACAGGGGTACAGGGCTGGTACCAGGAAAGATTCGCGCCTTTACATCAGCGATGTTCTGATTGTCCACATATTGGAAAATCAAACATCTAAGGGCCAGCGAAAATTTACACATCACTGCCCCCGCACTCCATACGTGCAGGGTCAAATTATACATACACTGTAATTACGTACTTACGAGTTTATTTTGGGACACAGAGTGTACACTATTGAAGAAGTATTGAGTGAGGGCGCTGCGAGTAGCAACATCGTAGATGTCGGGGCACAATATTGGCATGCTCATTTTCACTAGAGTACACTGAAACAAGTAGAGTATGCGTCTTGCTCAATCACACACTGCAATGCTCCCGACGGGACTCGAATACAGCATTTTTCGCATACGAGCATGAATCATTGACCACTGAGCAACTGCCCTTCTTGACTTACCAATAACAAATGTTAATCAATCTACGATGGAACTCAAGTCCAGCTAACTATATAGTTTTAAGGATATCATATGGTCATTTTGCTTGATTGTTTTCAGGTAATGCTCTTTGTAATGTAATTGTTTTATTACACCGAAGGATAATAAGGAAGGCATCAAGTTTTTTTTAAAGTTTTTTAGTTATTTGTATTTGTAAGAGGGATAAATAACATCAACGATTGAAATCCTAATGTAAACTTTCCAACACGCATCATCAAAGCTTAATCAATTCGAAGATATTAACAAATATCATATTCTGCATCATAATGCTTCTTACAGTGTTCTTTTCCTTGTTTTTACATCGATCATCATTCAGTATGATTAAACACAGCCGCCAGTGTAAATCAAGATTAATATATACAGAGTTTTTCTTTACACAGAGAGGAAAAATATCAGCGTAAAAGCCGAATCGTCATGCTAATTTAAAATGCGTTTTAAAACATCAATAGAGGGATATATGTGAACAAACATTATTTATTAAAGATTGGATTAAAAGCCGTATATGTGTAACCCTTCCTGTAATCAGTGTATTTTAATTACAAAGTCAATTAAAAACAGAATCAGTTAATCTCATTGTATAAAATTCCTATATATTATCATCATCCATTTTGATCAAAGACAGCACCATGTATTATATATGAAGACGTTTAAAATGTGACTGGTTTGTGCGTAATACATTATTACTTCGCGCACATATAGTACATTTGTATTGAAATTCAAGCTCACCATACGACGGTTTTCTTGTTATTCTGTAGTATATAACACCAATTACTACAACAATTGTAATTGCAAGAATGACAGGAATAATAACAATTACGGCCAGTTTGTATCCTGTAGGTGTAACCGTAGTACTCATTACTTTGTTTGGATCCTTTGTCGTCACTGTCTTCGAGGCTAGAGTAGGTTCTTATAATGAAATGAAACAATATGTACGTGCATGTTTTCTTCGTATTTACTTTTACAATGTATGGATACAACCTTTCTTCATTATCAACAAATTTAAGCCCACCGTACTGCGCTTGTCATCTTTAGCAAAAAAATATCAGTTAGGAAAACCATTGCAATTGTTGCAATAAATCTAAGGACAATAAACATTACATTTCAAGAAATAATTTGATGAGATCTTCCTTTGTCTAGAGGAGAATTTAAACGGTATGAAGTGATACGAAAATAAGTTTCTTTTACGAAACATTTTCAAAATGGAAGTACACAAAGGGATGTACTGAATGAAGGCTAAATAATACATTAGTTGTTGTTATTATTCATAACTGGGATCCTCGGGAAAATGTAGGAATAAGGGAAGTTTCATATTAAACTACAAGCGGAAATAATATACATTAACTTTTCTATATTTAGGATAAAATATAAATTTGTTTATAATATAGTTGGGCGCTGTTGTGCTGCTGCCACAGAGTGAGAATGCTCTGATATTCTCATCTTTTTTTCAATTGCTTCTTGTGTGCTTATCTGCTTTACTGTTTTACATGTTGGACTACTTACCTGACTGCATGTATTCATATTTGTCTGGAGGAATTTTATGCTTTTGATTCTGAGAATGAATTCTGGATTTCTTCTCTGGAGCCTAACCAGCTTTTTCATCTTATCCTCCTGTACTGTTCTTCAGCATACTGATTCCACAACTGTCTTCTTGATCATAGAGCTGACTCATTATTGTGATCTGGACAATAGTCTTGATCAGCTTGGCTGCTTTTACACAATGCATTACACCAAACTTCAACTTCTTGCACTGAGATCTAATGTGAGCAAGACAATACATCTCTCTCTGTATAACACACTAAAGAGCAATGGCCTTTTAGCATGCAGTAGAGGTAGGAGAGCTGGAACTCATATTAGAAGACACCAGTATTTTGGACTATGGACTTATGATAATCAATTTCAACACCACCTATTGGAAAATGCATCCATACCTGTACTTGCTGATCATCGAAAATATCCCATATCTAGGATATATCGTGGAGTGTGCTGTGATAATCTTATTAACATTAAGACAGTTAGTAAACCAGTCCCTCTCTTCACTGACTCAATAAAGTTTACTTTATTAAATGCCCGATCTCTTTGTAATAAGTCTCTTGCAGTGAATGAGTTTATACAGGAACACAAGCCAGACTTTGCACTTATCACTGAGACATGGCTCAAGGATAACTTTCAAGTTGTTATTAATGAAGTTACCTCCTCTGGTTATAAACTTCTTTATGTTCCCAGACCTGGTAAGGCTCGAGGAGGTGGTGTGGCCCTTGTTTATAAGGACCCTTATCAGTGTAACTGTATTGATCCTTCAATAAATGCTACAACATTTGAATATATGGAAGTTTCCTGCCGCAGACCATCCCTTTGTATTGTCATTATTTACCGTAAACCATCCTCAAATTTAAATTCTGGCTCAGGAGTATCATTTATGGATGAGTTCATGCTTCTGATGCAATACCTAGCCACTAAACTAGGCCGTCTTATAATTGGAGGTGACTTCAATATTCACCTTGAGGATTTGACTTGTACTGGTGTGACTGATTTCTGTGACATAATGGAGAGCACTAACTTGAAGCAGCACGTAGAGGTTGCTACTCACATCCATGGCCACACACTCGACCTTATCATATCTCGTAAAGCTGACAATATCGTCCTTGACAATGTCAAAGTCTTTCCCAATGCTTTCTCTGACCACCATACTATATCCTTCAATATTCGTGAGCCTAAAGAACCTCCCTCTCACCAGGTTGTTACTCTTAGAGACTTCAAGTCTATGGATATCTCACAGTTTGTAGAAGACCTGTCTCCTGCACTCACCAAGGCCTGTGAATCTTCGAATCCTACATCACTGGTCAATGATTTTAATGATGCTGTTAGGACCATTCTCGAGAATCATGCTCTGACAATTACTCGTGTACCCAAAAGAAAAAGTGCACAATGGTACTCCATAGAGATAAAACGCCAACGACAACTTAGGAGATCCCTTAGAGGAAGGCAGACAAGCATCCCTCAGATGAAAACCTGAACTGTTACAAATCTCATTGCCATAAACTCATTGAGAACATTAGACAGGCAAAGTCTGATTACTACACTGATGCTTTAGCTTGTGGAGATCAAAGAACAACTCATTATGTTGTCAGCTCCCTTCTTAAGTGTAACGAACCAAAACTCCCAAATATGGGATGTAATCAGACTCTTTGTGACAGCTTCAGCGGCTTCTTTAATTTTAAGATTAACACAATTGTAAATGAAATATCTAATTTGGTTGCAACGGAAGGGCTATGCAGACCTATCATTCCACATAAGTGTCTACCTTCTGTTGTGCTATCTGATTTTAAGTTTATGAGTTGTAGTGATTTGAAGATATTATTCAAGCTGCTCCTAACAAAAGCTGTGGTTTGGATACAATGCCAACATGGCTTCTAAAAAAGTGTTTGACATGCTTCCTACCTCACTTGTGTAAGATTGTGAATTCATCCTTGTACTCTGGTGTCTTCCCATCTGCTTAAAAGACAGGTTTAGTTATCCCAATTCTCAAAAAACCATCACTAGATCCTAATAACCTTGCTAATTACAGGCCGGTTTCAAATTTAAACTTTGTCAGTAAACTTGTGGAGGAGAGAGTTGTTTTACATCAATTATGCATACATATTTCTGATCAAGGTCTGGATAGCAAAATGCAGTTGGCCTATAAAGCAAGACATAGCACTGAGACTGCTCTAATGAGAGTTCAGTATGATATAAGTGCACAACTTGACAACAATCAGGCAGTTATGCTGGTACTCCTAGATGTCAGTGCTGCTTTTGATTCCATCAATGTTGATTTACTTCTTGACACCCTTGACAAACGATTTATTTATAAGGGGCCTTGTTTTAGATTGGGTAAAATCATACTTAACTGACAGGTTTCAAAGAGTCAAGGTTGGCAATTTTTCTTCTTCCCCAGTGCCCCTCAAATATGGTGTCCCACAGGGGTCTGTTTTGGGACCAATTTTATTTACAATGTTCATTGCTCCTTTGTCTGATCTCATTGAAAGTCATAATGTCATGTACCATCAGTTTGCTGATGATGTACAACTTTATATACCATTTGATCCCTCCTTCACTTGAGATGGTGACCGTGCCAAACTTCAACTCTCCAGTTGCATATCTGATATTCGTACCTGGATGTTGACAAGTAGTCTGAAGCTCAATGATGATAAAACGGAATTTATCATCTTCTCATCCACTTACCATAGGCATAAATATGGATTGCATAATATCTCACTGCAAGTTGGCACTGTTGTAGTCCCTGGATCTGACCATATCAGGAACCTTAGGGCCTATTTTGATAGCAGTTTATCAATGTCTAAACATGTGAATCAGGTGTGCAGCAGTGCCAACTTCCACTTATGTCAGCTGCGTAAGATAAGGCCTTATCTTACTCATGATGCATGTAAGTGTGCTGTTCAATCACTGGTGATCAGCAGAATTGATTATGCTTCTGGTTTACTGAGTGGTTTGTCAGGTGGCCTGTTAAACAAACTTCAACTCGTTCAGAATACTGCTGCAAGACTGATCTCTGGCATAGGTATAAGATCTCATATTACTCCTATAATTTCCCATTTGCATTGGCTCAGAGTACAGTCACGAATTAGGTTTAGGCTTTATGTTCATCTTTTCAAAATTCTTCATGGTCTTGCACCAATTTATCTGTCTGAATTAATTCATCTGTTTGTCCCAGATCCCAGACTTAGGTCTGCCTCTAATGGCCCACTGATAAGGAGACAGTATGGCAGCAAACAAGTAAGTCGTTACAACTTTGCTGTCACTGGATCATCTCTCTGGAATGAGCTGCCTGTCCACATCAGATCTGCAAGTGACATTATCAATTTCAAGAAGCAATTGAAAACACACCTTTTTAACCAATAATGTAAAGCGCTTAGTTTTGTTCTCAATATAAGCGCTATATAAGCATCTACATAATAATAATAATAATAATAATAATAATAATAATTTGAAGTATTGCTCAATTCTATTAATTGCCGTTATATATTATGGAGGTGGTAAAAAAAAGGTTATATCAAGTTCAAGTCAAAAAGATGTAGTATTCGTATAATCGTTAGCGCACATTTGTAACCCGACAAAATGTGACGACAAATCAAGCGTGGTGTTCTTACTAAAGAGCTTTGTATTCTTCATAGAATAGTTTGTATATTACAACAGTAGCGCTCGTAGATATTGAGTTATAGCTAGTTAAAATTTGAAGAATTTGAACTGTGCCCAAAAGTCGTGATGAATGAAAAAGACGGCAGCCAAATTCATAGAATAATTCTTTAAATTCTTTTCCTAAATTTCATATAAGAAGATATTGAGAAGAATTGAAAATGATAAGTGAACATATTGAGAAGAATTACAAATATTAAGTTAACAAAAGGAAAGGTTTGAAAGGTTTCCTCTGTCTGATTTTAAAAATTTATATTACAACTTACATTGTTTTAAAGCACTGCCTGAAGCGTTGCAAAATGGTACATTTTTAACCGATATTGATGAAAGGTTAAATTGAACTTTACGTTGAGTTCAGAAACAAATACAATTTGAGAATTTCCACCATTTAAAGAAAAAACGTTATATCCTTAAATATTGTAAAATTTGCAGTATCGTACACTGACCTTTCTTGAAGTATTAAGCATATATCTTGTGAATCTAATTCTCCGACATAAGTGCAGTATATAATCAACCTAACTGCTCTAAAAAATTCCATCTAGATAACATTTTTAATATTAAGTCTATACAAAGTTTACATCATCTTATATGACGACCTTTAAAATTGAAACTGCGGAAGAAATAGCCAAATAGGTAAATATAATATCTTATCACTTATTGTGCAGTATGAGTATTGCATATTTTGTAGGAATTTAAGAAAGTAAATGATAACATTCTTTGTACCGCAATTGTAAGAAGTAATGTACAGATGTAACTAAATTTACTATCCCGTAATAGAGAATGTTGTCATGTCATACTTCATACCTGTCACAAGAATATTTGTGCTATCTTGTCCAGTCCCACTAACCACAGTTACAACAAAGAACGAGTAGATTCCAGCCTCCTCCATGCTTGCATCATGAATGATTAGAGACCCGTTGCTAGTTATGTTATACTTGCCCAAACTACTTCCCGCGCGCCGTCCCCGTTCATATTTAACAATGTTTTCTTCACCCGGATCAGTTCCCCTCTTCCAGTAGAGTCCAAATATTTCTCCCATGGAGTTGTATGAACAGGATATCATGGCGGTGTGGTTAACCTCTATTTCATATTCCTTATCACATCTTATATCAAGCATTGTTTGTCCTGCAAGTAGAATTTAGAGGTAATTTGAAAAACATATGCGAACAATTTGACCTATTGCAATGCATTGAACATCGAAAAACCATGGTAGTTTGTTCAAGTTACTTTAGGTTGAAATTTGTCATGCAAGTGCAATAGAAACTTTTGTCCATTCTCTAAAATGTCACCCTAAATTGTCGAATCAGCAATCGAAAGTTCTTATAAAAAGAATTAAGACTATATGGTGTTCATATTTATACGCTTTATAAACATCTAATAATGATTCTTGGCAGCAAAATTACGGAACACATTGTTCTTTTTAATATTCACATTCGTTTTGTTAATTGTTTTGCACTTTATGTATGAAATGTTTCTGTTTTCTTACGTTTCTATGGGAAATTGTATGGAAGAGAGAAAAGTAATTGAATTTTGAACGCACATATAGATATATATATGTATATATAGATATATATATATATATATATATATATATATATATATATATATATATATATATATATATATATATATATATATATATATATACATACATATATATATATATATATAGATATATAAGCTCTTTTATGTTGATTATGGAAATTTGATTATGTTAATTATGGAATATTGAAGGCACTTGTTAGTAGTTACTATGAAAACAAAACTTACCCATAGCTATACACGATGACAAGATAGGTAGAAGCCAAAACGCTACAAATATGTGTTTTCCAGCCATTGTTGTTCTGTTCTAATGGTTGGGTAGATATGTAACAAAAGGTTATTTAAATACGGAGGAGGAAATATGGAGTTGCAGATCCAATTACTTGCCAAGATACATGATAAACAAATTGAAGAAATTACGCAAAAGGACACAACAATTGGAATTTGGAAAGCATTTGCAAATTCATAATGATAACATGCCGGGAATAAGGAAAACAACTAAGAAGGCCATGGAGTTAGCCTCGCAACTGCCTCTAGCATCCTAAGACCATGTTAATTATATTATTGCTTCCCGGCAGATCACAATTGAATATTATCTCAACAGGGAGAATAGGTTGCTCCCGCCATGAAAGCTATATATGACCTCTACTTAATTATATTACGAAACAGTCGATATATAGACAGGCAAGGATGGGTTATTTTAGGTACTTTCTGTCCGATATTTTGAATACTTGTTGGAGGTCCTCAGTGTTACCATTGTTCTTGAAAAGGAACGAAAGATCGTTCAAAATATATCAAGTTAGAACTGAGGTAAACCAACATCATATTTCCATCCATTCATTCAGTTTATGGGAGCTTTTTTTGCGGCGTCTCGTCTACGATGAATGTGTACTTATCAGTGTAACTGACGATTGTTTCTAAGAAATAACCAAAGAGTAAGGAAATTGTTTAATGGGAATAAGAAAAAAGGTCTTCTTTCGTATGTTACTGTAGTTTGTCATAATTATGTTCGCTTATTGAGTACAAATACAAATAAAAGTCAGTGGGAAAGTATGTGCAAATTCGGCACTAGGGTCGGTATTTGCCAGCATTGACCGTATTCGTTGCCCTTGCGTGAATACAAGAGATATTCAATTATGTTATGGTTATGGTTCCTGGAATATTATACTCACATTTTTAGGTCGAATGTTCTTTTAAACAGCGTACGTTTGCACATGGGCTTATGATTACAATTTTTGGAAATCTATAGCACATTGCGGGCTGCAAAGTAGTACAAACTGCCAAGTATTTTTTTGTGGAGGGTGTGGCAGATATATCGTGGAAATTATGTTGGAAAATGAAAGCAATATGTTTCAAGTTGATGTTGAAGCCAACAGTTTATCAATAATTCTGGAATGCAGGTAGAACATGTGACCTTATCACCTTTTCATTTACCATTTCTCACATTTTCTTGTATAGATTCATTAGGGTTTTTACAGAAAGCGCAAAATTGACAAGTTTTATTTAGTTATTTGACCTTTAAGGTGCATTACCCATTTTTTACTGAACATAACTTCACAACCCCCAGACCATCCCATCTAGTTTCAACTTGATATAACCGTTTTCTCGGGAATCGCAATACAACAATTCTGTGTACACTAACACATCCACAAACATCGCCAACCGCGTCCCACACACAAGTGAGAACAATGCATTTGCGAAATATATGCTACTGTATATGTTGCGATAAGGCAACAACAGTTGGTTTTTTGTATCTATTAGCCCATACATTGTTGCTCTTACAGCTATATTGCATATTCAGTTCATGCTTAGGATAGATTGTATGATTTCCGGAGATTCATTCTCATGATTTCTCATTCAGCTTTGATATCTCATTAGCAAGATGCATCATGTAAACTATTCGAGACGGAATACAACGGTAACCACGTCAATTTGTTGTACACTGGAAAATGATTCGAACATCAAAATACAGTAGCACGTTCATAACAAAGTTGAAACTTACACAAATTGCACAATATACCATGCTTACCGTTACTTGTCTTCTTTGTCTGAATGAAATCACCGCCTCGTTTTCCCCGAAATCCTAGATATATCGGATGAACATTCTTTGAATTTTCCTGACTGAGAAA
>JAIGNY010004580.1:12500-40000 GCA_020152595.1 Chiridota heheva
GGGGGGGATTGCTGATCCAGTGACCAAAAGCCAACAAAATTCATCGTTCCAAAATTGAAAAGGGATGGGGAGGGTTGGGGGGTGGAAAGGTTGCATCATGCATTTTTTTTTTACCTGGCTGCTTTTCTTTAAAAATTCATGTAATACTTGTATTAATCATTTTCCTTTTATTTTTGGTACGATTAGGCAGGGGGTAGGGAGGTAGGGGATTGGGGTGGGGGCTTGGCCGTAGGTCCTGGGTCTGGGAAGTTTTCGGGCTGTTAGGAAAAAGGAAATGTCTTGGTGTTGTTTTGTGCACAGTGGGAGTCCTGCAGAGCTTGCTAGGAATAAAGATCATAAAAAGTTCACAAAAGGTTTGATAATACAAACGTTTTTCCAAAGAGGTTAAGATTAATCCTAATAGTCGCTTCATTCTTATGTTTGCTCAAAGCAAAAACCCCAGGAAGTTGTTGGTCCCCTTCAGGGTAATGATGGTGTCACCATCGATACTGGTAAGGATATAGCTGGCATTTTGAATGACTACTTTGTGTCTGTTTTTACCAAGGAGTCCCTTGCTGATGGTGTTGTGGATTATCTTAGTGGGCACCCTCCAGTATCCATTGAGGATGTTAATTTTTCAGTTGATGTTGTGTCTAAGAATTTAAAAGGTTTGAATTCCAATAAAGCAAATGGACCGGATGGTATACATCCTGCTGTCTTACGCGAGTGTTCTGTGTACTTTCTGTTACACTGAGTTTGCTTTTTTCATAGTGCTTTGATGTTGGTGTTGTTCCTAGTGATTGGAGAATTGCTAATGTCACTCCTAGTTTAAAAAGGGTGACTACAGTCTGCCCTATATCTATAAGTCAGTGAATCTAATTCGTGTTGCATGCAAGTCATGGATTTAATTGTTAATGATGTTGTTTAAGACCATTTACTGGTCAATAGTTTGCTGAATTTGTCACAGCATGGGTTCTTACCTAAAAAGTCTTGTGTTTCTAATTTATTAGTTTTTGTTTCTTGATGAGGTTACAAACATAGTTTATTCTGTTCAGAAAATGGATTTCATCATTTGATAAGGTTCCGTTAGGCAGGTTCATGATGAAAACAAGAGCACTTGGTGTGGAGGGAAAGTGTGCCAGTTGGACAGATTCTTGGTTAGTTGACAGGTCACAAAGAGTTGTTGTTAATAGTGAAGTATCTCCATGGAAGAAGGTTACAAGTAGTGTTCCTCAGGTTCTGTATTGGGTCCGCTTTTTTATAAATCTTCATTGATGATATTGATGTTTTCTTTGGCTCTAAGATTTGAAAATTTGTTGATGACACTAAGTTCTACTGAATTGTTGATGATGCTAGGAATTCTTTACCGTTAAAAATTGATCTGGATAAGTTAGGTTTTTGGTCCCAAACGTGGCAGATGTCATTCAATATTGATAAATGCAAAGGTATTCACTTTGGTCAGAACAATTTAGGTTTTGATTACCGCAAGAATGGTTCAAATCTTGGATTTGGTGATAAATAAATGGATCTAGGTGTTGTCATTACTAGCAATTTGAAACCATCTAAGCAGTGTGCTTTAGCAGCTGCAAAGGCAAGTGGGATGCTTGGTTTGTTTAAAAGACATTTTTGTGTTTTGGTAGAGTGGTTGTCCTTAATTTGTATAAGCAATTAGTCAGACCTCACCTTGAGTATGCTATTCAGATTTGGAGTCCCTTTTATGAAAAAGATTACTTCATTTTGGGACAGGTTCAGCGAAGAGCCACAAGACTTATTTCGAATTAAGGAATCTCTTTTATGGACCTAGGTTGCGAATTCTTGGTTTGACCATGCTGGAGTTGAGACAAGTACGAGGCGATGTGACTCAGGTTTTTAGATTCCTATCTGGTAGTGATTCTTTGTGTTCCTGTTACTTCTTGCATGTGTCAGATAATCCTCATGTGACACGCGGTAACATTTTGATGTTGACCAAAGATTTCTTACGGATAGATATTCGGCGTTTTGCCTTTCAAAAAGAGCTGTTAATGAGTGGAATAGTTTGCCTGAGTGGGAAATTAGCTCCAATTCTTTTCATAATTTCAAAGTCAACATTGATAAGTTCTTTACTAACTCTGGGCGTCTTTGATTTTTTGTGGTAGTGGTGGTGTTAGTTTGGGCTTTTTATAGGGTGACTCACCCTTTTAGCACGTCATCTTGTTATGTTATGTTAGAATACGTTAAAGCATTATCTCTGGTTTGGTTTGACTTCGCCCCTGTAACATTTTATCCAAAAAAACCGCCCCTGCTTACTGGGGATAGTGGGGGGAAGGGGTCGGACTTCTGTTACTTCTACTGCCTGTTTAAACTCCTCTTCTCCCCCGTTTTTCATTTTTTGCAAAAACAAGGAAAAGGGAGGGGGGGGCCTCCGGCTTTCACCGCTTCCTCGAAAGAAAGAAAAAAATTGTACACCTGCGCTAGACCACATTGAAGCTTGTCGGATACATTTTTCCCATTGCAGCTGTCTCGGCAACTTGGTTACACGTCTCCTACGAACTCAAGGATCCTTTGCTAAGTAAAGCATATGTAGGCGTTAGAATGTAGTTTTGGGATAGATTAATTTTATCTTACTTTGTTCCTTCAAACATGCGTGAAGTTATTGATCGCTTTTAACTATTATTATATTTAAAACACGGTTCAATGAAAATGTACTCGGGCATTACCCTTTATTCCTTCTTTCATATTCGAAAATCTCCCTCTTCTCGCGCACCCATTGCTTCTCGATTAGCATACTTGAGTCAAAGCAGCTGAACCAAGTTAGGCACTACTGCTTTTCTGCCCAAAACAGGTTTCTTATAGGATTAGGGTTTAACAGATATACTGAGAATGAGACCTTGTAGTTATGTAACAATTGTCCATTATGTAACAATGGTCTATTATGTAACAACTTTTGGTCCATAACGTAACAATTCCCATTATGTAACAAATTTGGCTTATTATGTAACAACCTATTGTGTGTCATTATGTAACAACTTTTGACCCATTATGTAACAATATATTGTGTGTCATTATGTAACAACTTTTTGACCATTATGTAGCAAGGTTAAAATGTACAATGTCCGTATAACCTTATATGTAAATTTGTACAAGGTTACTCGACCGATCATATAATGGAGGGTAAAAATCCGATAATTTTGGAAAGGTATGGATGAAGGCGCTTTCGGGAGAAATAATGGGCATTGCTACATATAGATCAACACTTGTTACATTATGGGCCATTGTTACATAACGAACCATTGTTACATAATGGACAATTCTTACATAATGGACAATTGTTACATAATGGGCCTTTACAGACCTATTGCTAGGCATTTAGATACAGAGTAGGGTGATGATGTGCAGCTCAAGTGGAATGAGAAAAGTGAAAAAGGAAATACTGTAATGATCATTTTTGATACTTATACCATAACGTAATATATTTTCATATATAGACAGAATACATACAAAATATCAAGAAGGGCAAATCACTTATGATTTCGTTTATATGTAGCTTTTAAATATAAATTGAATGAAAAATTGAAAACTTAAAATGATAAATTCGAAATTCTAAACAATATACGAGAAAGAATAAAAACCACAAAGAGCACTTATTTGTAAGCTTCATATCTTAGGTGTGTATTAGCGGGTGACGGAATGGAACTGGAGAGTGGTATCAAAGTACATATCACTATAACAGTTGCATAGGTACTTCCCGGCCAGAAGGTGGAGGGGAGAAGGGGGGGAAGGGGTGCAAGTACCATTTAAGTGCTCAAATTTTATGACCATATAATTTGTTTATACCATATCAATTTTTAATTGAGTTTCAAGTGTTCTTCATATGACGCAATGGACCTTTTAATGTCAACTGCAATGATTATTCTTTAATCAATACCCAACGAGAACAAATGCGATCATCAACCTCTTTTAAAAGGTAATTGATCATTGTACTACGTTTTCAAAAGCGTGGGTTATCTTCTTCCACTCATACCACATCACAAAATCACCATAAAATATAAGAAGGTAATCATCATACAAATGATATCAACATGAACACAAATTGTTTGAGGGAAGGGAAGGGTGTAGGCGTCTGTGCTTCTTAGTATTTTTTCGACATTTTATAAATAAAATATGATGACTTTTCGAGGCACTGTGTGCTGCTATTTGAAATCATGCTACATCTTGCCATCATAAGTATAGTTCTTTGTATAAATGTTGATAAAGATTCAACCATTACGCAACCTTGATTTCATTCGATAATTGGTGGTGTCGCGTGAAAAGAACTTATACATATAAACTACTTAAATATGTTAAATTGTTTTAAAAGATTTACAAGCCAATAATCTTATTGGTCATTTTGCATTTTTTTAAATTTACCCTGTATTATGACAAAGGATAAACTACCATATATTCTTGCATTTGTACTTTTATAAAACAATAAATGGGTTAATTGTTTAATCACAGTACACATTATTTTGATATTGTAGTGAATGCAAAGTGTCCTTTTTAACAAATCATTATTTACCCCCGAGCTAAAATGTTAAAGTTGAATGTTGCTTTTTTGACGAAGCCTTTTTGATACCTGAAGTGCTGAATAGATGAAAAACAAATTTGTTTCAGTTTATTCACACATTCCAACTATTTTGCTGAATTCAAAACACATGTACACCGATAGATATAATTTTTAAACTAATAGAATATTATATTATATATTACTGTTATACAGGTCTTGGGAAAATTACGTTTCTGCTCCTAAATAATTTGGAATTTGAATAATGTGATAGGATTATAAGAGCATTATAAATGCTTATTACTATAAGACCTTCACCGAAAGCATTTGTCCATACAGTAAAAGTATAGGCACTTGTTGCTTTCCAGAGTTTTATGGAAAGCTCTTGCATTCCTTGCAGGCGTATTAATAGTATGCTCTTGTATTCGGTAGTGAATTTAAGAATGTCTATCACGACGGTGTAAGACAGTATATTATTTTAGCCCCAAAACTCCATCGAAATACACAGACTAAATCGTAGTAGGTGATGTAATTCTGTTGGAAAGAGATAACTATCAATCCACTGCTGTCATGTTTTCCTTAATGATTGTCACTCAATCGTTCAGAAGCAGTTTCATGTTTTCCGGTATAAGTGTATGTACATGTAAAACATTTTATTTTCCATTTTATTTTGAATAATAAATCAAAGAAGGAAGGTTATATCAAAGAGTTTATATAAAGACATACAACTTAGAAAATAAATAAGAAATTTTAAAAATTATCATAAATTTGCACGTTTACGTGGATTAAATATGTCATACCATTTGAATAGTAATGTAATTGATACTTATTCCCCAAAGAATCTGGTTATCGAAGATTGGAGCGCAAATGAAAAGGAACATATAAAACAATAAATTATACATCATGGGCCGATAAATGAGGCAGTATAATTAACAGCTACATATATTTTAATTTCCAATAAATTACAAAACAACGAAAATTTTTCATTTAAGCCTATTTTGCGAATGTTACAAGGTAAACAATTAGTGGTGAAATGTTCAACATCTTGATTGTGATGTCGCATTGGGTTCAAATTTACCCAATTGCAGGAGAAAATAACCAGGTTGGTGGATACCTTGTTTAAAAGTAATATGTTTACAACATTGCATAAATTTGGAAGTCTACTATCTTTAAAAGTGTATCTCATATCGCAAGGCATATCATATTCATTACATTAGTATAGTATATCTGATATAGAACAATGATCAATCTAAAAACGATTTGGCAATTATTCCTGGGTTCCTATATTAATCGACAGTGTTTTTCTTCCATATGAAGGTATTGATATTCTAATATAAATATAAGTAGTTAGTCGTAGTGGTTGATCACAAATATGTTTAGTTCACCCACGTTAAAGCTCGAAATGTATGAAGGGAGTAAACATATAATATTTCTTTGCTGTTTCAAACAAGTTCCCAACATTTCCATAAAAAGAAGTAGACCATGGGACCGATATGACTTTTCTGATTAAAGTGAATTCATTTAACAAAAGTCTTCAAAGCATTTGAAATGTCTCATTTTATAAAATGCGTACTGCATAGAGTTGTGAGTTTAGCATAAACAAACATTTTTGGAATTTCCGTGTTTGAAACAAGTGCCATTTTTTATTTATATCTATCATGTTTACGTAGTGAAATATTGATATATTTTAATTGCCTTTCCCACAGCAAATGGGAATGAGGTTGGGCATTTCTTGTTGATCGGTAATTTACTCTCGAACAGAATAATTTTAATTTTCCTTGTTTTTGTTGGTCAGAAGCTGTGAAAATCAAATTAAACAAAAAAATGAAAGATTCATTGGTGTATGATAATTGAATAAAAAATAAAACGTATTTACAAAATGACATATGTTGACATTAAACGGTTAAAGGTATAATTTATTGTATACATTACAAACCATAGAATGAAGAAATTTCAACTCATTGAAAAGTTTGGATGAATATTAGAGAAATCATTTACAAATCTTTACAGTAATCTTTATCCTTCATAGTAAATGGATTTAGTTTTAAATGTCTTTAAGTATATTTCAATTGATATAATATCCAATCGCTTCCTTTATAAATGCTTTATGAAGGTTTTAAAAACAACAATGAATTATTATAAATATCAGTTTGCAAAAGTTATTCTAATAAAGGACATCAAATTTGTGTGAAATAGTCAATTTTAACCCATTTTATAAAACTTTGGCTAGTTTTTCAGTATATTAGTTCAATTAAATGGCAACACTGATCTTTACAATCCAAGATTATAAAATCTACAAAAGCATTTTACACTGCTAGCACATATCAGAAGTGGATTCATTATAATTGATTGACTTACTGTTATTTTAACATTTCAGAAGTGGATTTTATAATTGATTGTTTGAAGAATTTTGGAAAAATTAACATCATACAGAATATAAATAGTCCTACGTACATTAAAGTTTAATGGATTCACTCACTTTTGAACAAAGCTAGTCCATTTTGGAGAAGAGCTCCTTTTTTTTGTCGCTAATCTAAAACAAAGAAAATCATACAGATGGGTTCATTTTAATGCTAAAGTTTGTTATCTTTCTTTCCCTGCATTTAAAACGCTGGGTTATTGAAAACTTATCCAAACTTTCCTAAACAAATTTGACCCGTGCCATGGAGAACATGTTTTTTAATTAAAAACTAGTGTTTCGATTATTTTTTTTCTTCTTTTTTAAATCTATCTTTGAAATATGATTATCAAAGGTTGAATTTCAGGAAGTCCCATAAAAGAATAACCATATTAAACATTACTAGAAGGAGGACAGTCCGATTTGTGTTGATGTCGATATTTTTTATCAAAAATTACAACCCCTGACTAATTTCCATTTTACTGTAAAAGACGTTTTGAATGATTGTGGTGAAAAGTGGAATCTTATATAATCCGGGCCGTAATAGATAAGTCACGACGAGACCGTTGTGAAGAGCAGAATTCAAGACAAAGTAATATAACAGAAGCATGTTGGACTGATTTCCCCAAGCGGAGAGAACTTCTGTGGGAGACACTAGTGCAAATTTAGAAAACATTACCCGTAAGCAAAATAAGAAAGACGGAAAGAGAGATATACCTTGCTTTCAGTCTGAAGAGTCTCTATTTCTTCTTTGAATGCTTTATTTTCCATCTGCCAAAGAAAATGTAACGAATTTAATTAAAGAATTAATGACGTAAGAGTAAATAGCTGACTACGCCAAGAATTTGAAACAAAAAAACTTGAAGCATTCTTACCTTCTTCTCTTCCGCTATTTTAAGAAGTAAATCGCAATAAAATTTGCAGGAAGAGAAGTTAATATTAGATTCACCTACTGCTGATGACATTCTAATGGGATATTAGTAAGATAAAATATATGATCAAAAGTCATACACATTATCGGTGTCTTATATTTAGGAAATATATATCATTTAAAGCCGTTTATGAGTCAGGGAGTTTTCCTAAAAGTAGGAGATATCCTTCTTCTAGAAGATAACATTTTCGTGTTCCAATTACTTAAACCATAATCAACGTAATGTCCCTTCAATGTTCATGTAAAGATATCAAGAGGCATAGTAAGTGGTCTTCTACATTTTATCCATTTATCCGCAAGTATTCGTGTAATTCAGGTCAAGGTCAGGATTTTTTGAGCCGGGAATTTTCGAAATCTAATTGATGAAAGTTCTTGAAGCAACACACTATTTAACTTTTGAAGTTAACGAATACTCATATCCAATGTGGAACCAAAACCTAGAACAAATTTCCCAACCGTTTTAAGTTTGACCCATACACTAAGTCTATGTGAGAGCATTGGGGAATTATGGGTAATATCGCAAAATGGCGGCCTCCATTGATTTTTTATTTCCTACTCCTTGGAGATATATTATCTCCTACTTTTAGGAGATCTCTGGGACTGTTTACTTGCAACTTGGGATCTGTCACTCCGAAATATGTACTGCCGCTGGCCAACATGGAATACCAATTAGCGTAGAAGAATTTATTATGAATAAGGATTTTAAGATGTAGTAGAAATATTTATCTTAATTTTCAAAAATGTGAAGTTCTGGTCAGTCAGTTATTAGGAGAGCAGTTAACAACATCATATGCCATGGTTGGGCGTTGGAAGTTATATATACTTGATGGGTCTGCCCGTAGAAAACTTTTCTAGACACTTAAATCCGTCGATGAAAATCAAAAGTAATACACATTGAAGTAACCTATTTTTCAAGAACTTACCACTCCATCCTTTAATAATTCCTTTAGTTTGATGAGAAATACTGTGGATTCCTTTGGGAAGGAACAGTGATATTGATATATGTATTTATAATGTTTCCACAACAAACAAGAGATATATTAGATAGGTACAACATGAATATCGAGATATTTGTTTAACATATATTGGAGTTTATCATGATATCTAATTGATAATGAACAGGTTTGATGAAGAAAATAATTTCAGCGGTACCTGTTTGTTGAATTGGAATTCACGAACCGTCGATTGTAGCTCGTCGACTTAAAACTACGTTGTAGAAAAAGGTAAACAATCGATGGTAATTAATGGAACATTCCACATTCATGCAAAATGCACATAGATATACTTTTGCTAAACCTATCATAGAGCTATTAGGTAATCTCTCTTTTAAGCAGTAAGCATGGAATATTCGATGAAAGGTCACAGTGGCGAATAAACAAACTCAATAACACCTAGAGGCTAGGAATTTAAAAAAAATGAGAAAAGTGTAGTAAGGCCATGATAAAGATTGACCAAATTCTCAATCCAAACGTATCTAATATTGGATACCATTTTGGTGGTGGATAAAGAATACTTTAAAAGGAGTTGTCTTCTTGAAGGAGGTGCGCCATGATCTCCTAGATTATGTATTAAGATAAATATTACGAAATTCAGCAAATACTGTAAATGTGATCATTATCATAATTACCTGATGGTTTTCATACAGTATTCTTAGGAAGTTCATAAGATCCTCACATATTATCTAAAAAATATTCTAAAACGATGTTTATTGTAATTTCTTTATTCTGATGCAGGCTATGTTTTCGAAATATTATATTTGCTATAGTTCAGCTAACCTTTTTCTTTAGATACATCTCTTCTAATAATTGTCGGCGCTCAGTCTTTAAAAGCTAAAATTGATAGAATAAAAAAATGTATGTTTTCAACGATTGATGTAAATGTTATTACGCTGACAGCACTGTTCAATATATTTATGTACAATTCTAAGCTTATGACATTTTTTAAATGTCCTGGTTGTATTTCAGCTGTTTATCATACTTTCATTAAATGACTTCCACTTTTTTGGTGGACAATAATGAAATATTGCGTTGGTCTGTATGCGATTATATACTGTATGTTTTCAAAAAATATTAGTTCGCGTTCCAATGACACTGACCTTGTTCTTATTATGCTCTCCAGTTGATATTTTCTATCCCTGTATGAATTTTCTACACAAGTAGATGAATACAATCTTACCTAAATCTAAACAAAATTACCAAATTAGTTTTCTGTTACCTACCTTACCGCTCTCCTCTCATGACTGGATATTGTAGCTTCGTGAAATAGCTTGTACCTTTTCTTCTTGTCTCACGAAAATTCTGTCGCCTCCCTCCAACTATTCCACCCAAGCTCCTTTCCCTCTTTCTTAGCTGTCCTTCTCCAAGTTGTTCTCGTTCGAACTCCTTTCCTGCTTCCCTCCGGGGCCCACGACAATGCGAGTTTTACATAGTAATCATTCTCTCTCCTTAGCACATGCCTAATTTATCTCCATCCTCTTATTTAAATTGTCTTCCTAATTGGTATTGTCTGTGTTCTTACATATAATTAATCATTACTGATATACATTGGTCATCTCATTTTCATGATTTTTCTCGTGCAGTTCCTTTCACATATGTCAAGTTTATTTCCGTCTGGTATGTTGAACTTTCAGGTTTCCGAACTATAAATTATCACTGATATAACAGTGGTGTGAAAAATTATAATATTGGTTTTTCTATTATATATCTTCGAATCCCATATTTTACTAATCTGCTTAAATGTGGTCTATACTAAGGAGATTCCCCTTCTTATGTTATCTTCGGTACCTACGTCCTTATACAATGTTGCGCCCAGTTATACACACTTATGAACATCTTCTAGCCTTCTATCTGATACAGTTATTACTATTCGTTGTTTTTGTTCATTGTCTTTGGTCTTCTTTTCAATCATTTTATATGACATAAGTTCCAATTTCATATGATTGAAATTAAAGCAATATCATCAGCTTAATCTAGATCTTTCAATGTTATAAATATATTCCACATGATTCAAAGTCTACTGTTGTCTGTGGTTGTCTTCATAAACTATGAGGGAATGCTAGGATGAAGAGAAATCCTGACATTGCACATCGTTGTCTGAAAATGAACCAGCCCGATAATTTTCCATCAAAGTCTACCGCGCTGTCACTTCCTTCATATCAATTAGGTATTTGGTTGATATATTTTTGCGGAATTCCGCATTGCACATCCCTGTCTGACTCCGGTGTTGATAATGAACCAGTTTGATAATTTTCCATCAAAATCACCGCGCTTTTACTTCTTTTATACCAGTCATGTATCAAGTTGATATATTTTTTTCAGGATTACATTTTATTATTTTCTCTAACATATGTTTGTTAACACTGGCGAAAACTATTGTAAAATCAAAGTTTAGATACAGTGATTCTCTCCATTCAATGTTCTGCTATATTATGTTTCTTAATGTGAATATATGTTCAACTCTCAATATATTATCTGTTGCATCTTTAATTCTATCAATTATTAGGATGGATATGTGCGCGTTATAAATCTTATTTATGACTATAATTATCCTTCCCAAAATTTGCTCCAAGTTGGTAATATCCCTCTGAAATTGTCCTATCTTGTGATACCACCTTTCTTGGACACTACCACGATTATCCTCTTAAAATAAATGCCTCCATTTCCTCCATTGTTTTCGTAAATAATCCTGTTAATAATTCTTTTGAACTTTCGATGCTACCTTTTGACATATCTGTTGTTATTTCATCTATTCCAGCTGCTTTCCCAATATTAATTTTTGTTAAGACCTTTGTCACTTCTTTGGTTGTGATTCTACTCTCATCTTTCTGTACCCCGTCTTCATATGGGTCCAATAACTTGTCGAGTTAATAATTTAAAGCCTCTATTAAGGGTTGGTTTAGTGCGGATTTAAAAAAAACTTCCTTCCATTTATCCATAATCTCATCTTCTCCTGTACTGTATCTCTTATACTGTACTTTTCTTTCTTCCTTTATAGCACAATTTCGTTGTAATCTTGTAGAAGCTGCGCATGTAACCTCTGAATGCAGCTTCTTTCGCATCGTTTGCTACATCTACCATTTGTCTGTCCGCACATACTCCCCATTTTACCAATTCATCCTTTTCTCGTTCTCACTTTCTTTGACCTGCCTTATACTGCTATAGCTACAGATATACCTTATTCCATTTTTCATATCAAAAGCTTTTTCTCTTCGAGTGCACGCCATGGCTCCGCATATACACAGGGCTTGTTTGAAGCCTTTCTTTTCCCGAGTACTTTCATGATTATCTTGTGTGCAGTTGCTATATGTTTCCATTCGTCGTTTATACTTCAATTTCTCCTATCTAAAGTAATCTTCTTCAGTTCTCTCTCACACTCTTGTCTTACTTTGGTACACATCAGTTTTTTTCTATTCATACACTTATCTATATTTTTCAAGTTGCTTCTGTGGTCCAAATTTTATTCTAAATCTGCCGAAAGTAGGTTGTGATCATTGTGAATATCAGCTCCATGCTGTGTTTTTATGCGTAGAATTAAGCATCTCTTTTTCTTAGTGATAGCAATATGGTCAATTTGATTCTTGGTGTTACCACATGATGATATTCAAGTGTATTTGTGTATTTTCTTTTGCTTGAATAAAGTGTCATCAACTGCCAATCCCTTCATTTCACAAAAATCAGCAAAACGTTCTCCGTTATTGTTTATAACTCATATTCGTTGCCTTCCCATATTAGTCTCTCTTCCATCATTGCATGTTCCAACCTTTGCGTTAGCGTCTCTCATTACCACATATGTCATGCTTCTGCACATGCACTAACTCTTTTCAGCCGCTCGTAGAATTCCTTTTTTGCTTCATCACTGGCTTTCGCTGTTGGAATATATACCTGTACAATCGTCATATTCATAAATCTTATTTTGAATTTTGCTTTTTTTATTCTTTCTGTAAGTGGTTTCCACTCGATTAAGCTGTTCTTGAGTTCCTTTGCTATGCAAATTGCGACACTCCTCTCATGCTATTTTCACTGCATGAATAAAGTATCCTTTCTCCAGAATTTGTAACCGATTTTTTCCAAACCAGTCAATCCTAACTCACTGATTTGCAGCCCTCCGATGTTGTATTGTTCATCTCTTTAACCAATTCTGCTGCCTTTCCAGATTCAAATAAGGTCCGGACATTTCAGTAGTCTATCCTTGTTTGGATTCTAGCATTTACTGGAGAGTCACCAAAATGCGTTTCCGCTTCCTGCTCTTCAGTGCAAAGGCCTCTCGTAGGCTTTCACTCTGGACGTCATATTTAGACCATCGTGTACACACTGCAAGATTGGATCAACCGGGATCATACAGGACTGGAATATCAATTGCTACTTTTAAGGTTTCCGTGACAATTTTGTTTTTTACCTGATGGGTTGTCAATCCTTTGTATAACCACAATTAGTATTGAGGGTGCCCTGGTGTAGTTGTCTGTGAAGTGCACCATCACCTGGGTTTGAAATTTATCAGTCTCCTATAAAGGTTGTCTACCATTGACTGCCGAGGTCTACCCCTCGGGTTTTATTTCAATACCCAGGGCCCCTTTTGTTAGTCTAGCAGCAAAGTACAAGCATAACAATTATAACAGTGACCTAGTATTTTCTCTCAAGCGCACTTATTACAAATGATACTTAAAACAAATGTTACGTTGATATAGTACAGCGTGGTATCTTTTCAATCACAAATTTGTGTCCAGAGTTGGTGCTTTCGGTTATAGTTCTAATTCATAACATTTGAAGGAAAAAAACATTTAAGCCAGGAAATATTTTTTCTTAAAATGTTTTCACAATATCAAAATGTATGGTTAAAAAAACCTTACTTAAACATTAGTTTATCATGTCAAAGTATACATTCAGCATTTAAAAAAAATCAGATTGATGCTTTTTAAATTAATGATGTAATGAAAACAGTTTTCTAAGTATTCTACAACCAAATAAGTTATGTTATTATATTTTGTAACAATTTATTTCAATGATGTTGAGAACACTTTATTATACTTGCTGGGAGGAATATTTACCCCGTCTGGATCATGCAATGTCTGAACAGCAACGCCAAAATCGTTTTTTGATATCTGAAAAGTAAGTTTATTTTATTTACAAAATAATTATTTCGAATTGAAATACATCAGCATTACCCATTGTATATTCATTCCTGTGTGAAGTTTAAATGCACTAGCACTGAAATACATCTGCATTACCCATTGTATATTCATTCCTGTGTGAAGTTTAAATGCACTGGCCCAAGTGCAAATCTGAACTGGAGATTATAACATCCTTAAATTTAAAGATTGCAAATTAGTTCTAAATGTATTAATCAATGTATTTTTGAATACCATCATTTAATTTGCATTTTCTGGATTTATACTCTTTGTTTTACCCCCTCTCAACCTCTATAAATGTGTAATGTATTCCCAAGCATAGCACCGGAAATTTGAAATGTCTTTCGGTATCTCACACCTTAGCAGTTATACTCACACGATAGGAGATCAAATCACCTTTGGGGACTTCTAGAAACTGTTGGCCGTTTATCTGTAAGCAAAGATAGCCAAGTTAATGGTCACCTGGGGTATGAGTTAGGCCTAAAGAAAATGTTTGTTTGCCCTTTCTTGTGGAAAATTGTAAGGAGGGGCGGGCGAAAATTTATTTGTATACTTAGGATTAAGTATCAAGAACATTTATAAACCAGAATTAAAACACTTCACTTCTTTTTCGGATTGTTGGCTCCTTTTATTTTGCGCAGTTTTCAAGCTATGGTGGGAAGTGGGCGTAATTTTCTCCGCAGTAACAGCAACATTAAACGGGAAAAAGTTGTTGCCACGCTATTTTGTAGGGCGAAAGAGGAAAACAATCAACTTTTTTAGGCCTAATGCTATGACATCTTGAATGTACACAGCATGTGAATGTACAGTGCCATTCAAAAACACAAAAACTTCTAAAGCGTTGTTTTACATAATTCCCGCGTGACTAGCGTTCTGTTTTTCCGTCATAAAATGCATAGTCATACTGTAGGATTTTCTTTCCAAAAGAGAAACTTCTTCACATCATCAGCTGGACAATGTTCTTTACGTTATCACCATCTTTCATCATCATTCTCAACATAAAAATAAACAATTGTACAAATCGACTTTCTTTCTAAACAATATTTCTTACTTCATATTAACTGGCTGTAGCTAATCGCTATTTAATGTTTAAACACGCTTCTATATTTGTATATTTCATTTATTTATTTTTGCATCATATACAACATAAGAGAAATACAATAGTTAAGGCAAAATCTATACAAGAAGTCGAATACGAAAAAAAATCAAATAAAAAACAAAATGAGAAAATAAGTGCTTTTAAACATAAAATAAATTAAGCTTGGAAGGAGGAAAAAATAAGATAATCATAGTATAATGCAAAAAACACAACAATGTCCTACATCATCCAAAATATGTATGTCATACCCTTCCACCCATCCCCCTCAACACCAAAAAAACATATTGCTGGAATGAAGTGGGGTTTAAGTAAAACCCAATTTGTTGAATAGATATCAATGTTTAACTATTTAAGGGCAAAGAATTTTATGGATGAACTTCGCGATTCTTTGGACGGTAATGAAGTCTTGTGGCGACAAGATTGTGTTATTGTGTTGTCTTGTGCAATAAGAGTAAAATCTATCATGAAATGAAAATAATATTTATAATCTTTCATAAAGTTTCATTCAAAGACAAACCCAAGCATATAGAAAACACACATATAAGAGTAATTAATTACCTAAGAGTGATTTCATTTAAATTTATAACTTACTTCATAACTGCTTCGCTTACCAAATAGCAAACCACATTACCGTAATCCAAAGTACAATATTTGTACGAATATATTTACAGGAAATGCCGTGGAAGGAGGGAATTGTATTTTATAAGGTACATGTTTGCCGCTTAAGAAGCCTTGTTACTTCATACTAGTTTGCAAAGTAGTAAGATAAAAGTCATTACCAGTGGCGGACTGGGGCCCCCTGGTGGGAACTGGCATAAGCACCAGGGGGCACCACGATGCTTTTAGATCGCATGATAGCTAGCATTAATAATCTAATAAAAACAATATGAAATTTCCTTTTTTATCGATACTGCAAAAACCTTCTTAGTTCAGCGGATGATTCAGCGAATTTGTCGATTATTTGTGAGTAGGGGATCTCCTCTAGCAGATTTCTTTTTGTACTGAGAAGCAGTAGGGCTTTCAAATGTTATGTTGTTAGCACACTTCTAAGTCTGGTTTTGATTAACTTTAGTTTGAGAAGCATCTTTCACAGGTTACTTGTGTCACAGAAAGTGTCAGCAGCAAGTGATACACTTTATGTAATTTGTCGTAGGCTTTGAAGTGAAGGATGTAGTTTTTCAACAACTTCATAGCACATGTAAGACAAGACTTGCAACTCTGATATTTCTTACAAGGTGTCTGATCTCCTTCTTGAATCCTCTGTTCCGGCTGTATTCCAACCTCTTGAGCAAAGTAATGTTCATCTATACTTTGATTGAGCATATCATACATACATGCAAACTGTTCTAGTTCGGATTTCACTTTGGGGATATCCAGCTGAGGCATAAGTTGGCCAATCTTTTGCAATGAGTGAGCTGGTAGACCCTTTCCATTAATTTTTGGAAAGTTCTGAGGATCAAGGCAATGTATATCTCCGTACAAAGCACTGTGATCAGCAAATCGCCAGGTCAAACTTTGAATTGCTTGGTCTAAAACCACGTTGTACACATCCACGCGATACTCATCAATGGGTGGTAAACTGGGTTTTCAGCCTGTCCTGTTTCTCCATGTTGACGTTTTCGAATTCTCTTCCTCTGTTCTGGAAATTCAGGTGAAACGAAAATCTCATCACACTCTTCAAGATGTAGCACTTCACACCAATCCACTTGACCCAACTCATCGTTGACATCTTTGATGAAGGCATCAGCTCTTTCTTTAACTGGCTTCATGTTGTCTCGAAGTAACTTGAGCTGATCTGTGCAATGTTGGACCTGTCTCCAAGCGTGCACTAGGTAAAGACCACTCGTTTGCAGATATTTAGACACTTGCGTTACATGTTCAAATATATGCATGAAGACATACGCTGTCAAGATGGTTTGTCTCGTATTCAGAAAACATTCCAGCATTCCCTTTGCCTCTGCCCGTGTGGCGGCATCGTGCTCCTTTGAATGATGTATCACCACCAGGCATTTGATGAGATCTGGAAAGTTTGTCTTGGAGTGATCTTTAGATGTACCAAACACGGCTGAAAGCGCACTTGATTTTCCAGACCAACGTGTTTTACCTATAAGTTTCATTTCTTCAGTTGTTCTCTTCCAAACTTGTTTTCTATCTTTGTCGTCCACACATCCATCCGTTAGTATGAACTTCTGAAGAACACGGCTACTTTCTGCAGCAGTTTGAAAAGAGATATAGCTGGGATACACACCTTTGTAGAGTGAAGCACAAACAAGTTGGGCACATGTGCATAGTACCACACATGTACGTTAGTATCTACTCTAGCTCTGAGCTTTGCTTGGAACCCATTGTACTGCCCGTGGCATGCTGCTGCTCCACCTGTGCTGTTTGAGACACACATACTAATGTCGATGTCATGTTCCTCAAAAATTCCTCTTACTAATTCAAAAAGTCCTTTCCCGCTCCCACAGTGTGAGGGTACTAGTGCCAATAATCTCTCAATGACGTCTCCATCAAGAACGTAGCGGGCTACAACAGCACATTGGTCAGTTGCTGTAATGTCTTGCGTAGGGTCTATCTGTACTAAAATATGCCTGCCTTCTTGGTTTCATTCGAAATCGTCTTTTGAATTAAACTTTTCATGGTTGCTATCAGCTTGTTCACCGTGGTCTTCATAATAAATGTGATGAATGTACCTCGTCCTTTTCTTCCACTTTGTTTCCGTTCTTTAGAAGTAGTTACAACCCTCTCCAAATGATTGGACAGCGCTGCATCGTACTTTCTTATTAGATTGATGATTTCGAGTAAGACGCCATGATTAGTTTCGGTATCATTCTACTCAAAGGCAGCCTCCCCACGATGACCTCTGAAAGGAAGACATAATTTGGAAGTCAACTTCATCACAGCAATGACTCTATCAACCACTTGTCGGTGTTCTTGTACTTCCCGATGACGCTTACCGGTGAGTCGATCTCGGGCATAATGAAGAATGCTTTCCTTGTTCATATCTTTTTACATTCATAACATGAGCCTCACTGTTCTTCATATGTTCTATGCTTTCCTCATGCTCTTGTATACGTTGGCGTAAACGTCGCCAACCATTGCATCCACGTACAAATGACGATCTACTGTCTCTGCTGGAATAACAGATGCAAGTGCTGCAAAACAGTTTTTCTTGTTGACTAGAAAATGATAAACATTTTCTTGGAGCTTTTCTACCATCTGATGTTTTTCTGTTGTAAACATTTGTATCAAATGGTGTGTTTTCATATGGTTGCACTGGATGAATTGAAAAAAAAAAGTTTTGCGCAAATTGTAACTATCTGGCTTTACAAATATGGGTAATCTTTCCTGAATATCGGAACAAACTGTAGGGTCCGTGTTGTTGCCCTCAATGACAAGTTTTGTGCCCTCGTCTTCATGATCTTGATCGCCATTGTCACTTTCGTCATCAACATCAACTGTCTCAGAAGGTTCTGTTCCTTCGCTGGTGACCTAGAAATTGATATGAAACCATTTTACCTGCATGTTTTGCACACTTTCTTGAAGCTACCCTACCAAAATTAGTACCCTGCCCTGCCCCCTCCCCCCACTCCCTCACACATACATACAGCCATACAAACACCCATACATATCAAGTTGTAAGTACCGGCCTCGCGGGAATACTGCACTTGAACATGCAGGTTCAAATAATGAACCATGAGTCTAAGCATGGACATGATAGAGCTAAAAACGGTGCTCAAATGTCTAAGGAATCTATTTGCATATATCACATCTAGTGGCGTCGCTACAGGGGCTGAGAGGCCATTTGCCCCTCTTAATTATGCTTTTGCCCCCTCAATTTGAACGATGTCGACTTAATTGATGTATAAAATAAAAAGAAGGTGATGATTTTGCCCCTCTTAAATGCCGACTTGCCCCTCATGTGGAGCATTAATATCATAAGCTGGCCCCTATACTAATCACGTTTGACGCATATTGGTATATATCTGGGATCATACTTGAAGAAAGTGTGTTATGTTCGTCGGCAACTCTGCCATGTCTGCCTTATTATTTACCGTTGGAAAAGTGGGGTTGCTTAATTCGTTGTCTTAAGATAAGCCATGCTTTCATAGGCTGAGCTTTAACCCCAAATTGACTTAGGGAAAATAATCGAGACTGACCCAGAAAACAATTAAATCCTAGTAATATCTTTCATATCGTTTGGCCATGTCCCATTTTTTCCTTTTAGATCACATGAATAGACACTCAGCCTAAGCACATGGATATCAAATGCAAACAAGTCCCAGAGTTACAAGGCTAATCCCCTCCGATAAGGCTTCGGACGAGGCGCGAGGCGATAATTCTTTATTCATATGCAAGGAAGAACAGGGGCACCAGAAACAATCCAAAGTGGCGGCGGCAGCTGTCAATCACTGTCAACACGGGGTATATTTTACACTATTTGACTTAGGGAAAATAATCGAGACTGACCCAGAAAACAATTAAATCCTAGTTTTCAACAATTGTTTTTGTTTGAGTTTTGAAGGGATGCATCAATTAGCACATTTTAATTGTTGGATGGTCCTTGTAGCGATTTTTATTTTGTTTTCTTGGAGATATTCTGACCAAAAAATCATGGATCTTACAAGCAATAATGTAAGCTACCCTATATACCAGTCCTGCGAAAAATCATGTCTTCATGATAAAGATGCCATACATAGAAATCCTATTCGCTTCACTAAGTCCCAGCTTTTTGAGCTTGGACATAAGTGCAAGACTGTAACTCTGTGCCCTTCAGTTATCGATTGCTTAAAATCGAATGGAATTCTGAAGTCCCGGGGTAGCCGTGGCCGTGCTTCTCGGGAGCTCAGAACTGCAAAATGGAAATCAATCTGGGATTATAATAATAAAGTTTATCACGGGGTTCTCAGATATCTTCCTGTTGCAGCTAAATTAAACAATGAGAAACACTGCAAATTTGGTTTGATTAACGCCAGGTCTTTACGCAACAAAACTGAACTCTTTTTACATTATGTAGTCACAGAGGAGTTGGATTTTTGTCTAGTTACTGAATCCTGGATTAAGGATATCGACACAGTAGATTTGGCCGCACTAAGGCCAAATGGCTTCAATTTTATTAACGTCGAACGCAAAACTCGTGTCGGTGGTGGAATTGGTCTGTTCTTTAAAGATAATTTATTCGTCAGTTGAACAGACCATGGTGAATACACTCATTTGAATATGCGCTTTTTGCTGTCAAAATTAATTCATTTACATTTGACTTGGTCGCTGTATATCGTCCCCCATATTCAGCCCGCCATCCAGTGACATTGCCTACATTTATGAGCGAATTTGCAGATTTTGCCAGTGATATATCTTTATCAGCTAACAGACCTATATTCATGGGAGATTTTAATATTCACATGAACAAGTTTTCAGACAATAATGTACAAGAATTCATCACCGTTCTCAATTCCTTGTCATTAGATCAGCTGGTATCAGAACCAACGCATATATTCGGAAATATTCTTGACCTAATCTTGGCTCGTGATGGATGTGATATCATGGTTACCAACATAACGAGTGGACTACACCTTTCGGATCATATATTTATCATTGCCAACATTTTCACTTCTCGCCCCGCAGCTGAAAGGAAGCTGGTTCAATATCGCAAGCCAGAGCATTAATCATGAGAGTTTTAGGGCTGATGTAAACAATGAACTTCAGCAAATCTTGAATCTTGATAATCTGGACGATCTGGTGAACGAATACAATACTCGATTACACAAAGTTTTAGATCTCCATGCACCTATCATTTCAAAGATTGTTACTTCCCGACCCCTCGTACCTTGGTTTGACAGCAAAGCGTCTGAACTAAAGACTGCCACACGAAACGCGGAACGTCGCTGGATTAACCATCCCACAGCTGAAAACTCAATTCTATTTCGTTCTCTACGCAACGATTACAAGCGACATCTAAAGTCACGTAAGGGTGACTATATAAGAGACAAAATAGAGTCATGCGGAAATGATTCCCGTCAACTCTTTTGCACAATTGCGAACATTACAGGGTCATCAAACACAACCCCATGCCAGAAGGAATGTCGGACGATCAGTTAGCTGATGACTTTGCCCAATACTTTTTATAAAAAGTTGATCATCTGCGAACGGATCTTGAAAGCAACCCGATGTATGATCCGCTTGAATTGGATATCTCGGCTTTCAATTTTATGCCATTGTTAGATATTCCAGCCGTGGTTGATCTTATCAAAAAGGCAAAACCTACAACTTGTGACCTTGATCCACTACCATCGTCATTATTGAAGATGCACTGTGATACCTTTGCCCCAGCTATTCGCAAGATTATCAACACTTCTCTGACATCTGGTGAGTTCCACACTTCTTGGAAACATGCAATTGTTAAGCCCCTGCTAAAAAATCAAATCTTGAACATATTTAAAAGAATTACCGTCCAGTGAGTAACCTCTCATTTGTCTCTAAACTTGTAGAGAAAGCCTTTCTCGAGAGTTTTTTCCAACATATTGACAACTATCACCTTCTCACAACATATCAAAGCGCATATCGTCCTCACTACAGTACAGAGACTCTTTTGGTAGCATTATTTGATGCTATATTGAACAACATGAAACAAAAGCTACTGACGCCCCTCGTTGCAATGGACCTCAGCGCAGCTTTCGACACGGTCAATCACCAGCTCTTACTAGATATACTTCAGAAGCGTTTCGGCGTTCGTAAAACCGCCCATAAATGGCTATCATCTTACCTATCTGACAGGCAGTTTTCAGTATGTGTGAGAAAAGAGTATTCTGAAGCTGTAGACATTGATTTCTCTGTTCCTCAAGGTAGCATAAATGGTCCGGTTCTCTTTACTTGTTATACCAGTACATTAGATGAATGTGTAACAGATGATCAAACAATCATTGGCTATGCTGATGATCATAGCATCTACACCTCTTTTAAGCCAAGTGATAACGACTCCGAGGCCATGGCAATGAAAGGTCTGGAATCTACCATGGTAGATGTGCGGAATGGATGCACGCTAATCGTCTCAAAATGAACGATGAAAAATCCGAATTTATTGTTTTGGGAAGTACTCAACAGCTAGTTATGTGACACATCCTCACTGTCCATTGGTGGTGTAACCGTAGAAAGGGCTAAAACTGTAAAATTACTAGGTGCAACTGTAGATGCGAATCTAAACCTCAAGCATCACATCTCACAAAAAGCTAAAGCAGCATCCTTTGCTTCGTACAAACTAAAAATATACGTCGTTACCTAGATAAGGCTACCTCTCACTGAAATTGGCAAGTTCCTCATTTTTTCACATATGGATTATTGTAATAGTCTATTTGTCAACCTACCCTCTTCCTACTTGCAACCTCTTCAAGAGTACAAAACCTCACAGCTAAAGTAATTCTAAAGAAATCCAAATTCCATAGTTCAACAGAATGTTTACGCAGTCTACATATACTTCCTGTTCAGGCCCGTGCTAAGTACAAAATTCTCCTTCTTGTCTACAAGTGTCTCAACAACTTAGCCCCTTCATATCTGTCTGACTTACTCCATGTTAAAACATCCTCCTATGCCACTAGGTCTTCTGCCGCCCTCATTATTAATGTTCCCTTTACCCAAAAGAAATTGTTTGCTGACCGCTCGTTTAGAATTGCTGGACCCACACTCTGGAATGACCTCCTATTAATGTTAGAAATACGCCACCCTCCCAATGTTTAAGAAGGTTTTGAAAACCCATTTATTTATTCAGTATTTTCATAATATATTTTACTCTGTAGTTCACATATCTTTTTATGTTTATTTATGATTCTTTGTAGCACTTAAGTTGTTTAATTATTATAGCTATTTTTGTAAAGCGCCATTGAGTGCATCGTTTTGCAGTAATGTGCGCTATATAAGTTTTCTTACTATAACCATAACCATAACTATTCAAAGGGCTTTCTGATGGACGTGGCATTGCCCCGCTGCCCTCATAACCAAAGGGTTTTGGGGTAAGTGTCCTCGCGCTTCCGGCTCCCCTGAGCAAGAGTCATCGACCACACGCACCAAATACTCCCCCCTCACCCCCCCCCCCCCCCTTCACACACACACGCACAGCCCCAGACTATGATAACACTTTTCAAAGACCGCCCTATATTAATTTCTACATTTTGAATTCCTTAAAGACACAGGCGTAGGAACCTTTGTGCACACGTGTCCCACATTTTAAATTTTGTGTAGCTGTTGATGACTTGACATGCATCATTGTAGATTGTAGACTATTATATATGTTATTGGTGCCCCAACTAAGTCCGCATCCCCAAGCCTATGATTAAAACCTTCATTATACCTTTCAAATTTGCTTGGTTATTAAAGTCTTAAAAAGTATCTATAAAAAGTATCTATAAAGTGAGCGCAATCTTCATTTTCATTTCCCTCCTCGCCCCCGCCTCCCTTTCTTGGTCACTGACCGGCTTTTCAAGTAACACTTACCAAATCCTATACAATAAATTAAGGCATGTGCTGTTATAACTATCCCCGTCTGCCTATACAACATGAATACTCCCCACCTGCTCGCAGAGTTACGAACAACGATTACACTCAAATGGGGGTCCTGCTACAACCAAATGCCATACACTAGTATAAAATAATATTTACCAAAAATTGAGCATTATTGTAAACTGTTATACTCACTAGATCGCCACCACCAGATGCATTTCTCTGAATTTGGGCTTCAAAATACGACCTAAGCGTAGCCGCCGATTTTGCAGATTGATTAAGTTTTTTCAATTTTGCAAACTTTTTTTTCTGGCTTCCACTAGCCTGTTTTCGTTTTCCAGACATTTTTTGTACGGAAGCGCTTCAACCATTACAAACATTGAACTATCGAACTGTTACTCAAGTAAATTATATGCATATAACTGTATAAAAGATTAAAAAAAATTACATCCACTCAATAGCTTTTTGTTTAAAGCGAGCTAGTATCTGATTATATCGCCAAAAAGGGGAACTTTTAACCAATCACAAACACTTTCTTAGATAGGTCAAGTGCTGATTGGTTCCTATCCTAGCGGCCCTTTTAATAATTAACGTATGAATGAATATTGGACTGATGGTTGATTTCAGGGAATAACAACGATAACAGAATAGCTTTCAGACTTGGGCACCTCAGCTATGTTTAAGGTGACAAATTTTAACACAAAATTCATGGCTATTGTCTAATTATTGTAGGGTCGTTTTCCATACGTCATGCACGTTTATGAAAGAAAAGAAAATTGTTTCATTTTAATGAGCAAGTGAAAATAAAACTAATGATGATGATGCAAGTATCGGCTGGAGGGGGCACCACAATCTCTGTTTCAGGGGGGTCCACCAGGAATTTGCCCGGTTGCCCGGTGGGCCAGTCCGCCCCTGGACTCATTACCTTTTCGACTTTGGGCAGCTTAAGAAGATCTTTATGGTATTGTTCCTTGATGACGTATTTATAAGATTGAAAAGCTGTTAAAAGACAAATATCAATGTATGCATGCATGTATGCGTGTACATTTAGAAAGTGCCTTTTCCAAAGGTTGGAAAGTGCTCACGGAAGTTACAAAATAAACAAATAACAAAGATAAGCAGACGGCGAACAGAATAATGTCAAGTTGAAGGAAACAGGCGGGATTTTCGAGACTTTTGAATTGTCCAATAGAGGTGGCATAACGCACGTCTGAAGGATAGGCATTCCAAACAATTGCAGCCACTGCATAAAAGGCATATGAACCAGCTCCAGCTCCAGTGTAGGTCGCCAGTGCACCACAACTGGTTATCAAATGCCGTGGACATTGACTTGGTTGTCGATGTTATGTCTGTCCGTACGTCGTACCTGTGTTCTCGTCCGGGTCGTATTAAGCGTTTCGTGATAGCATTTGTACTATCATAACCGAATACGCAGGCGACGACCCCGTCATTGTAATTGTGTGTTCAACTCTCTCTCTCCAGTCTAGGTACGTCGTTCAACTAAGAAGTTTTCTGGGGAGGAGCATTGAGTGCAAATAGGAACTCATGTTGAAGGCGGTTTGAAAAATATTATTAGGGGATTTGTGCATCAGTTTAAATTGAGAAGTACAATTTTAAAAATAATACGTTTAGACATCGGCAGAAAATGTAGTTGTCTTACTGAAGGAGATGCATGTTCACGGTGATTCTTCAAAACGTGAATCTTGCTGCCGTATTCTTCTACAAAAGGCAATGCTGCCAATTTGATTACCTTATGATTAGAATTTCTTGCAACTTTAGTAAAGGTCTGTTTTCCCCGGGGTATTCCCACAGTTTTTATTTTCGCCTGTTTCTTAAGCTAACCATCTTCTTGGATAAATACCATTGTAATTCTTCAACAATCAGAGCCCCAGCGATCTGTAATATATGATGATAAGAAGCGTGATGTTATTTCATGTTATATCTTTTTCATTTTGCATATGTAGATAATGTCCTTTAAATGGAATATCACATGATCAAAACTCACAACTGTTTCCTTTGCAATGAGCTTCCCGATCTTCGGTAAAACTTTTGTTGCATTGTCGGTCTGCCGAAATGAAAGAAAAGGATGATACTTTGGTATTTCTGAGTCTAGTGTATAACATTCCGAAAACCATGGTCAATTCTAACTTGCATGTATGATAGAAATTTATGGCCATTTATCTGTAACAATCGTAAACAAACAAAGATGACAGAAAAAGGATCTTTACAAACAAACAAAAAACGTTTCACTGTGCTTGTCTTTTTTAGAGAAAACCCCATAAATTCATAAATCAAAAGGCTAACGATTTGTTAATAACAAAATACCATTCAGTGCCACAGAAAATCCTTCCTATTTGTGCAGCAGCATGACAACTGAAAACAATCATTGATATGTGATACTAACCTAATTTGGTGTGAAGAGTTCATGATTACCTGGTACGTATGATCATTCCTTATAGTCAACAGACAGGGAGATTCCTGAACTTGGAACTTTGTATTCATTAAGATCAATGGAGGCCGCTATTTTAACTTGTGATAACGTTATCTTAATATGATTTTTACTAAGAGAACGGTAGTATTTGTGTAATGTAACGTATGATGCGTGTACACGGTAACAGCGATGACTAAGCCAACACAGAATCATGCATGGAGTCATGTATGGAGAGGGCTGTTCAAAAGGTCAACAAAAGTCTTTTTTTAATTTATCGCGAAGTCCACGATGAAATTGTAAAGTCCGCGGTCAAATCTAATGAACATTAATTTGATATCGGTTTCCCCCTCTCCCCCTTCCCCGCGTTCTCAATAAAAAGTTCCCAAAGACTAAACGTTATCACTATACTTAAATGGCGGCCTTCGTGGATCTTAATGAATACAGGGCTACAAATTGTGGTCTATTTAGTATTACACCAAAAGTCCAGGCTTTTACCCTAGTGATCAATACGTTTTCATTTAATCACTTGTAAGTGATTGTACTTTGGGTAAGTAGCGTAACGGCAGCTTAATGAATGAAATTGACAGTCACAACTTTAAATAGAGGAGTAAATCTCATTTCAAATGAAACACAATTACGGACCGATGCATTAATCCTCCCGTCATTAGTGAAAAAAGTATTGCTTTCACTTTCGCCAACAATCGAACAATCCTAGTTCGAATATTTTTTGGAAGGCTGTGAAACATCTCATGGCTTTGAAATTGTTTACATAACACATAATTCTAGGAAATGGGTGGAACCCGATACACATTTGCACGATTACAGATATAATCTTCTGATAATTCCAAGCAAAATATATGATAAATGGTTTCGGAACCTGAAAGGAAGCGAAATATACCTACCAATGTTTCTGCAATGTTCCTTAAAACTTTCAGATATATTTCTGTGGAAATCTGGAAGATACGTTGACCACATAATAGATTATAATTTTTAAAATAAATAAACATCGCATTTATCAGATACTTATTTACTGATACATACATGATCAATTACTATTATATAGTGTACAATTATTTAGGTGTTTCTTAAAAACATGGAAATGTCACGGTTGTTCATTATCAATCAGAAATAAAGGGATCGAGAATTGTAAAACGTACTTTTTGTGTGCTATAAAGGGCAACAACTGAATCTAGCAGTGACTGCCATTTCACATATTCAATCAAAATAGGCAAATAAAGGATATGAGATTTACGCGAGCTGAAGAGAGCACGCTGTAAGTGACATTACATAATCACATTCCGTCAGTCTGTTGCATTGTTTATAAAAATATATATTTTATTTGTAGAAAAGCTTGAAACAATCATCAATTATTAAAGTAGATTGTGATGAAATATGCTTATAGCTTCCACCGAGAAAAACTTTAATTGATTAAAAATCGATATATCACAAGTTACAAATAATTCAGAGGGTGAAACTCTTGCACAGTCATGTGAATCATTTAAAACCATATGCGATTTTACAACTTCTTA
>JAIGNY010004580.1:45000-60000 GCA_020152595.1 Chiridota heheva
CATGAATGCAATATTCTCGCTTGTTATATATGTTTCTATCATGATTAGGCATGCTCCAAGACTGTAATATTACTCAAACTAATCAAACACTCTAAAAAAGAAATTGAAATTTATATCCTAAATTTCTTCAATCGACACAAACAAAAATAAAGAATATATAACATAATTTAGGATTCGTCATTCCTCCTTTTCTTAGAAATAGCTTACCAGATCTTAAATGTTTATCGGTTGTTTCCATTTCTTTGTGGCCCTTTCTAAGGATTTGAAACATTTCTATTAAAAATAAGAAACACACATTAACTATAAAGAAAGCTTACATGCATGTTTGATCATTGTAATGTTGCATAATCTTTTTTATTATGAAAAGCAATGACCCTTTTTAACAACATGTTTGAAAATTATATTAAGGTTGTACTCTTTTAAATAAAACCTATATATTTAAAATTTGCAATACGTTATTGTTAACATAAAACCACGTAGCACCGCTTACATTCATAAATCTAACTAAAGAAAGTGCGTTGCTTTGTATAAGTAATTTATCGTATTTTACCGTTTTATGCCGATGAAAAAACCTTCGTTTTAGTCGCATGAACCTTCCCAGTCTTTGCATTATAATACACTGATATCGATCAAAGTTATAGATTATTTTACCATTAACAAGTTTCATTCAACTAAATATTAAAAAGAACGTAACCTGGTAACGGTCATTGCAACCATATTACGGGGTATTAATGGAATTCATGTAGGTTTGTAATAATGCTAAATTTCTTGATGTTACAATTGATTCGAACATTAGCTCCAATGATGAAATTTCCAATTTAAATTATTCTTTTAAAAATTTTGTAATTTTATACTTTTGAAAACCAATTTTATTTCCACTTTTTTGTTCCTTGCATCCAATAATCGATTTATTAATTACTAAAGTTTATCCATTTACACGAAATTAAAAAAATTCACTATATACAGTTTAATTTCCATACAACCAGACAACAAGTTTTCTATCAGTTTTTAAATAAACCGCTTCCAAAACCATTAAACGTTTATCTATCAGTTACAGTATTTTCATGACAATAACACTCGTAACCCCCTGAATCTTAGGACCTCTTTTCCCTTGACGACCTGTCAATCAAGTACTAAATTTAGCGGCACTACTATATATAAGTCGCATTTATTGAAATAAGAATCCCCCTCCATGCACTTAAAAGTAGCCTAATGTTAAATAACAGTTTTCCTACATTATTCCCCGAATTTAGTGCAGCGGTTGTTATATTAATCCTCTTTAAACTGTTATACTATATCTCTGATCTTACCGTGTTCTCTGCAAAAGTTGTGAGAATAATCTCAGTGTAATTGTTTAAATCAATCTAAAGGAAAATTTAAATAAAGAAATTTATTTATACACAGCGGGGAAAATAATGTTGAATATACCGTAGACAATGACTTCATTAAATACCTAGTAATTGGCAAATTATTATTGTATAACTTATCGTAATTGTATGCCTGTCATTTTGTGTAGTCATTGATCAAGTTGTTAAAAGCTGCACCTTTATATTTACTCAAAGACCTGCATAAATAAACCAATGATGATCTTTCGTGACTAAGTCTATCAAAATTGTCAACACGTTTTGCTCTACAACATAAATATAATGAAACGATAATATACATAATATCATAATTCAGAAAATTTTGGTGTCATTGTACAACTTTTAAAAGGAATGTTTCTGCCATAACCTAAGCAAAGTTCAGCATCTGAACCGTGCTTGATATGTTTTAAACAATATAACGGAAAGCAGTTTAGTGAAAGCGAACGTACTAACCATACACGTATCGAGGAAAAGAAGCATTATATTTTCGTATTCGTTTTCGTCAATCTCTTTGTAAAAAGACAAATAGAAGTGCGTACTGGACAGCTGGATAAACACATCCACTTTGTAATTAACCAGCAATTAAGACTTTTTAAATGAGTTGTCAAACGAAGAAAGGTAGGTGATTTCATTGCAGAAGGTTATTTCCTTCACACAATTTATAAAAGTTATAAAGGCAGTTTGATTAAAACTGAACCACGTCGAATATGCAGACATTCACTACAACAGGCGATGGTGTACGTCCTTACCAGAGTAAACTACAGTAGTAAAAAGTGTTCTAAATAGCAACAGAGGAAAAGACACCTCTTTAGATAATTGAAATCTTGGGAAAAAAGTATTAGTGTTAGAAATGCAATATTTTTTTCCAAGATGGAAAAACATGCGGATTTCAGTTTTTTGTTTTTGCATCATATTATTTAACTAATTGCTTAGTTCTCCTTTAAGCATAATGATGCTGAACCGTTTACAGCTACTTAGAGAATGCGTCGTATAATGCAACTCCTCTGATGCCATCTCAATCATCTTGTTCATGGTAAATAGTATATATAAGATTTGCATGATTGCAACATTTATCTTGCAAATGTATGATGTGCGATTAAAATTGTAAAAGTTCTGTAATTGGCTATTATACAAAAAATAATAGTGATGCTTTTAAAACCATACATGACTTTATGGCTCATGTGCAAATTAAGTAAATTAAAAGTAAAATGTGGTACCATTTCTTTACTAAAAAACAACGACAGTTGCTGACCATCACATGGGCAGACGTCTGGAAACATTAGAAGGTAAACATGAAAACAGTATGAGAGCCATCCTACCTCAATCTTCAACATGAAAGCACCACATAAACAACGAAGGGTGGAAAATTAAGCTCATAGCAAACTAAATACAAATGCACTCTACTGTTGTCAATCTGCCTCTCTGGGTGAAGTTTCATGAGAGCTCATGAAACAGATTCGTGAACACACACTAATCAAACTTGGTCAACATCACGGGATTATTAATCTTTTAAGGTCTATAAACACATAAAAGTTTTTGATTCGTGACTAGGCAATGTTTGCTCTGTGTTTAGTTTATATTAAATTGATCACACATGGCTGTAAATGAAAATATAATTTCTTGACTAATTTTGTATATCTCAGGAAAGTCTATTCCTTTAGGAAAGTGTATTCCTGCCTGGCTTAGATTGGAGATATGGTAAATACACCAAACCGCTTGGTCAAAATTTGCTGCACCTATTCAAATAATTATGACAGACATTTAAAACAAAGGCTATACATCAGCTAAAAAGTCTAAATACTTCACAAACTTGTATAACTATTTGGTTATTAATACTGATATTCAAATTTAAATTGCCTTATTCATACTAACTTGATTGATGAGTTTTAACTAGAAAACTAATACATACGCCTAGCGTTATGACTTACAGTAATAGTTTAGTGGTTATATCGATCTTATTGGTCTTATTACAAAGGAGACAATCCAAGAAGCAAAATTGTGAACATTTAATTTTTACAACAACGTTATCCCGATAAGGAAGTCTTTAAAATTTGAACAAATTTCCAGTTTAATATGATATGTATAAAAACAAATGTTTTCTTTAACAGTTATGGTACATTTATTGAAATCTGTTCTCAGATATTCGGAAAACAAAACTATTGTGTTTCGCCATTTTTTCAATTTTCAAAGATATAAGATTATTTTATTTTCAATTAGTGAAATGAGACGTTATCTTTAGAACATACTTTCTACACAAATTCATTCGAAACGGTAAGAAACGTTTGATAGAAACACGTGTGAGCCGGGGCCAGCAAGTGGGCCTTGACCCTTAATAATTTTATTAGGGGCCGAGTCTCATTTTGGCCCCTCCCCTTTCCCCTCCCAATAATGAAGATCTATTGAATTGATATTGAGGAGTCAGATTTCATTCAAAGTTCGTAAAGGAATAACATAAGATTCAGACACATTTCGAGCGCGAGGAAGTAAATATAAGGGTTCAAATTTGTATTCACGATTTGAAATTTTGGCATATGAACTACCTTTTTACCGTGCGCTTTTATAATTCACTGTGCGGTTTTCGTCAATTTGAAGAAATTTGGTGACTTCGCATTATGTGTATTCCGTTAAGCAGTCCCCGTTTAACAAGAATTTCTGAAGAAAAAAACAAACATTTTAAAGTTTTGATCGGGAATTATTTTTGCCTAACATAGTAACTATTATTCGGTACAAAATTTGGACCTATTACTCAAAAACATTCCGTCCCACTTTGGCAGGCCCGTAGAAAAGGCCGCTAAGGTCATATACACATATACCTCCCTATAGGCCGAAATTGGGACATTTTACTGTGAAAACGCACAGTGCCGGATTTAAGCATGAGCCACATGGATACGTGCCCAGGGTCCCCATAAATAGGAGCCTCACAAATTTCCCTCCTGTGGAGGCCGGCCCACTTTTCAAAATTGGAAATGTGAATGCCCAACACTATGACAAAAACATAATGAACGCGTTTAGTTTTGGTGAGAAATAAAATTTTCTCACCAGGTGTGATTTTTCTTTCCCCATTGCCGCCGTCCAGTGGTACCGACAAGAGGGGCATGGAGGCACGTGTCCTTAATCCTAAAATTGTCAAACATTCAAAATGGTTTGCGTGTATATATTTGACATGAGTTTTAAGCAATTTCTTGCCACCTCTGAAACGAAAAAACGTGGGGCTTCGCGTGCCTAGCACCACTATAGGCGTTACACATTTATGCATACAATTTTTTATTTTTCTGGCGGCGCCACTACCGCTGTCACACTTTGAATCATTATCAAATTACTTTATGAATACCATACCATTGTCTTGTGATGGGATTATCTTGCATTTTCCTTGTTGTTATGGTCTGAAATTATGCTATGCAGTGGCGTAACACATGGGGCCAAAATTCGGTGGTTGTTAATATGGACCTCTTTTCTGATCGCCTTCCCCGTTGTGAGGGTCCCTTTCAGGGGCTCGTTGGTTGTTAAGATATGGGGCCCTTTTTCTGATTGTCTTCCTCGATGTGAGACCTCTTTTTTGGACCTTTCGGTTCCTAAGATGGACACCGTTTTCTTATCGTCGTCACTAACGTCGCCAGGTGCTAGTTGGGGTTATAGTTGGAATACGGGTATGTAAAGTTATGTTGTATTTTTACTGGTGAAAATTTCCAAGTTCCCCACATTTCTAAATCCGGCTTTGGAAATGCACCCCTCTCATGAGAAAACCCTGGCTGCGTTGCTGTGCAACCCGATCATCCCGATACTGACCGACCCATCCTCCTTATGTTTGGATTGTTTGAAGGAAATTAACGGTCATGAAAACATGAAGCCAAGAAAGTGAATGCCAACAGACAAATTAATTCTTCACATTTTCATTTTTGTTTAATAGCGCTGGGGGTGGGGTGTAACAAAAATATGCCTGAAAATTTTTACACTTGCCCGACCTGTCTGTAAACGTAATACCTGCGTCTACAACAACACAATACAGAAGAATTGGGAACAGATCCCACCAGAGTCCCCCAGAAAGTTTGTCTTGGGCACACAATAACCAAGTACCAAATACGGCACGGCGTGGCAGCCCGCTTGTGCCCACTTAAGAGACCATGGCGAGGTAGAAGGGCCAACCCTTGGTGTTAGGGTCGAGAGGTCTTCGTCAAGTTCTAAACATTTCTTTAAATTGGCTAAAAAAGGCGAAATCAACAGAAACTTCGAAAGTTTATTTGATGAAGAAAATGTTAAAATCTACACAGATAAGCGTTTGGGCTACCATTTCTAGACAGAAGAAATTCAAGTTCTCCTGAAAATTGAGAAAATTCGGAAAAAACTGTGTAGTTCCTTGACAAAACCCTATATGGTCCAGGGCCAAGCCCGAAAGCTCATAAGACTTCTTGTTTTTCATCAGGGGCGCAGCCAAAGGGAAGGAGGGGGTGGGGGGGGTGCCGCACCTCCCAACTTTGTAGTCGTCTGCAAATTGAGCATGCTTGTCGGCAAAAAGGAAAATGGAGAAGAAAAAGAAAAAAGATGAAAAGGGAGAAGAAAAAAGAAAGTAAGAAAGAGGAAAAAGCAACAAAAAAAAACAAAAAACAAAACCCAAGAAAATGAAAGTGGTTAGCCATTTTTTTTCGGCCTGACGAACAGACGGAGCCAGTACAGTACCGGTACATTGTATTTTACGACAAGAGATCAGATTTTCCGACAAACGATCAATTAGTTTTTTTTTCTTTCTGTCATTGCAACTCTGAACATCGCATTTCCTAACAAAGAAGATTAAATTCCGACAGAAGTCTGAAAGTCGTTTTTCTTCCAACCATTTACTTCTGAACCGATGAAAATTTTCCGTCAGGAGCGTAGCCATGGGTGGGGGAGGGGTGGTTGTCGACAAATTTGGAAACCTTGTTGGCTCATTGTTGTAAATGAATTTGAGAGCTTAACGCAAAATTAAGCATAAACCCTTTGATTTTTAAGGTTGACCATTTCTTGCTTCCTTTTTTGATATAACTTTAGTGGCGTAGGAGCCAGGGACCAGGGCCCATAATAATTTTAATGGGTGCAAAGTACCCCCACATGCCACCCCCAATAATGAAGGTCTAACGAATTGATTTTGAAGAGTTGGATACCATCATGGCATCTTTTTTCCGAAATCTTCAATTTTTGAGAAATCTTTTGAAATTTGCATCAATTTTTGTGAAATGTCCTTCATTTTGGGGAATTTTTCTTCTTTTTTGGGGAAATTTGCATCAATTTTTATGAAATGTCTTTCATTATTAGGAATTATTCTTCATTTTTGAGAAGTTTGCATCTGATTTTGTTTTCATTTTTTAGAAATTTGCATCAATTACCGTGAAATTTCCTTCAACTTTTGTGAAATTTTCTTCCATTTGTGTGAAATCTTCTTCATTTTGGGAAATTGTCTTTATTTTTGGGAAATTTGCATCGATCTTTGTAAAATATCTTTCATTTTCGGGAAATTTTTGGGAAATTTGTATCAATTTTTGTGAACTTTTTTCAATATTTGTGAAATTTTATTCATTTTCGAGAAATTTTAATCAATTTTGAGTAAATTTCTATAATTTTCAAGAAATTTCGCTTTAATTTTTGCAAAATAACCTCAATACATTTTCGAGAAATTTGACCCTGGTTTCCTATAATGTTACGACCCCACCCCTCCCCCTTTACAGATAGTTTTACCGTAATAAGAGACTCGTACATTTCTTTAGGTTTGTTGGGAAAAAAATCAATTTAACTTAAACTTAATTGCCAATTTTTCGGAAAATTAGTAGTACCTTTTAGCAAAAAAAAGCTTGCATCCGCCATTGAAAATTTCCTTACTGCAACCCTGTTTTTTCTCTCCGAAAATGGCTGAAAATCAACAAAAATCTCGAAAATTCAAATGCCAAAAAGAAAAAAACTATTTTAAATTATCATGTTGCAATCTACTCCGATAAGCATTTAGGTTACCATTTGTAAACCATAAACAAGCAGAGGAGAAATTCCCTTGACAATAGAGAAAAAAATCAAGTAACTTTATTGTGGGTTTCATCGGCGAAGCACGCCCTGGTAGGTTTCCAGAAGCCACCGCAAGCTCTAAAAAGGTCTTGTTTTTGATGCCCTGAAATCAAAAAATGGTCTATGTCATCGGGCTCGAATTTTAAACATGTGTGGGCGCGGCGACATAATGTCCCAGTTGCCAGCGGCGTAGGAAGCGGGGGTCAGGGAGAAAAGTGCCCCATTAAGGAGTTTGCATTTTCGGTCAAGCCATCTCTTCCCAGTCAACCGGTCTGTCCAAAATTAAGGAAAACTGGCCAACATTTCCTGAAAACTGGCAAAAATGACACGAAAACTAGACAAATGTTCACAAAAAGTGGCCAAAATTTCCCGAGAAATTTCCAAAATTTGCCAAAATTTGCCAAAATTGAAGTAAATTTTTTAAAAATGAAGGGAATTTTCCGAAAATATAGGTAATATCTCTGAAATTGAAGAGTTGAAGGAAATATCCGGATTAGCAGCAACTTTTCATGAAACTAAATTTAACAGTGAAATTTTTGGACTTGTCACAGGAAATATGTTGGGTTATTTACCCCCAGAGAGGTAATTACGCCACTATACCAGTTGCCCAAATCAAGAATCAGTATCATGCCGATTCAAGTGGAGATGATTCTGATATCTAGTCGATTCGGATAGGATCTAGTCGATTCGGATAGGATTGAGGCTCTGATGTGAATAGTACTAGAGCCGTAATTTCCCCGGGACAGGGGGGACATGCCCCCTCACATTCAGCAGAATTTTACAAATTCAGTATAATTTGGGGAAAATGTGTTTTTTGTGACCGCCACCCTCCTTCCCCCCTCCACACACACACACACGCACACACACACTTTCCTGATGAGAATTACGGCCCTAAATAATACATCCCTGACTGTCTTTATTAGAAATGACGTTATCAATTTCTATCGCCGTCCCCTACTTTTATAAACTTTGTCATCAAACTTTCAATATTCACGGTTCCCCAAACCCCACTTTTTGAAGGTTGACTACACCATATCCGATAGTATCCGACATTTCACATTCTTGCCAGATCAAGATTGGTGACCCGACAATCACGCATGACAGCTTTTGCCGAGTTGGGAGGACATGGTTTTGATATCCAGTCATCAGGTCATGGGGGCATGACTAAGGTATATCTCTGATTTAACAGTTTAAACAGTACGGTATGGCTGTACGGGACCATCTTACTCAGTAAAGTGAGGGGGAGGTGACAATTTTTCTGCAAAACCTATAAAATATCGCATTCAATCTGTGAATAAACAGTTAATTTTGAGCAATGGCGTCACCATGGTTTTTGGCTGGGCAGCTGGGCGGGTGGGAGGGAAAGGGGGGGGGGGGGAAGTGGCTAACGGCGTAACGGCGTGTGGTCTCTTGGCCCGTTTAGGGGCCTAGTGTGATCCAGGGCTGAAGCTCTGGTAAGCCCAGGTGAAGCACTGGCGAAGACCTGGAAAAGCCCTGGCGAAGCCCCATGAACAGATGAGGCTTTTTGTCTCTTTTAAAGGTGCAAAATTATTTAAAATGAAACACTATGACCAAAAATTCAATTAACGAAAAGATGAAAACTCCGAGTTTTTCGCTCGGACATGGATGGGAGGAAGGGGAGCGGTTGTGCTCATGTACTAATGTAGCGTAGCAGGTTCAAGCAAAATATTACTGGACAAGTATTATAATAACTTTATATTATAATAACTGTGAAAACGGTGACGTCGCAAAAGCGTGGAAAGACAAGAAAATATTAACCTGCACATTGTGCTGGCAGTTTTCGGCAATTTTGCGAACCACAAATTAACTTGGTAAAAGTTTTGCAAAAGAAAAGAATTATTCAATGGGTCAAAACAATCTTTCCCTTCATGAAAATGGTGAACTGTTAAAGACGAAAACTGTGTAAACAGAACCATTGGCGGGATTTCAAAGTGTCGGATAAAGCACACAACAAAACTTGCCTACAGAGAGTGCGGGGAAAGGGCAAAATCATGAAATCACACCAAGATACAAAACAAAACAAAATACAAACACCATACAACTGTACAAAAGAAATTCTTCGAAATTGGAGGGAAATGCTCCCCCTACACACAGAACACACGACCTGGCCCTAATCTCGGCTGCCTATCAACAAACCGATTTAGCTAATAAGGATCCTTGTGAACAACTTCAAACCAGTCCCAGTCCGCCCCTGTCATTCGAGATCAGAATATTAAATGTGTTGGAGGGATTTCTTTCATATACGAACGTTCCTGTTGGCCAACCCGAGAATCAGCATCATGTCAGGCTGCGTATAGACCTGGTTCTGATATCTAGCTGGATAGCCAATTTGCCGGGCATGAATCCCCGTGCATGCCATAAAGCCCATAAATCTCTAGTATTTTCGACATATCAGCTTATAGTAAAGTCAAATGATATGGAGAGGTCCTGACTTTCCCTCCCCATTTTCAGATATAACGTTACCAAGGTCCCTCAGATCCCCCCACTTTTGACATAAAAAGTTAAGATTTATTTTTTGGAAGCTGGCTACGCCACTGCATATAATATATTTCACATCTTTATCTGATTAAGATTGGTGACTCGAGAATCATGTCAATTTGTCAGCATTATGCCGAGTTGGGAGGAAATGACTGTTATAGCCAAATCGCACTTAATTAAGAAATCATATCTCTAATTGAAACAGTGCATCCAATCGTCTCTGCCCGACTAAGATCGGTGCCCAAGAAACAAGTAGTCAACATGCCGAATGAAGAGGACATGACCCCTATTTCTAGCCGAGTCGTAAATGATTCCCTGTCCGACTTATCGATGTCCGACAGGAGGCGGCCGCCCCTAGCCCCACCTCTTTGGCCATGACAGTATGACATTTTGTATCTGTGCTCGACTAAAGTCAGTAAGTCAGTGCCGAAGTATGATGTTGTCAGCATCATGCCGAGTCACGGGAGGGCATGCTTATTATAAAGCCAAGATGGGCATGATTAAGATATATCTCTGATTTGAACAATACATTCCGATATTGTACATAATTATCTGACCAACTAAGATCGTGCTTACTGCCCGAGTGTGATGTTGTCAGCATAAGGAAAAGATTCGTATATCTAACTGAGAAGGCAATTCTTAAGAAATATATATAATTTAGTAGCACAGCCGACATGCCCCAGCTCTACCAGATAAGTATCGGTGCCCCCTCCCTCCCACCTCCCCTTCCTCTCCGCCTTTTTGCCATGAAAATAACATAAATAATTATGACATTTTCCAAAACATTTTCACAAATATTTTGTCTTTTTGCAAAGAAACAAAACAAAAGTATTACAATATCAATTTTCCACCGTTTTGCCTTCACAACCATATTTTTTACCCAAAGATTTTTTTTTTGGAAAGCTACCCCAACATATTAGGTTCATAAGGGCCGCTGCCTATCATCGATTTCCATAGCGCAATCGGATGAGAGTACATGACTCCCCTTGGACGGGACATCAGTCCATCGCAGATTAACTCCTCAGCAGAACTGGTACGCATTTGTCACAGCTGGGTGGACTGAAGCAAATAGAATAAAGTGTCATGCTCAAGGACACAATGCAGTGCTCACGACGGGAATCGAACATGGTACCTTTGGAATACGAGCAAGCATGGCTCCTTAACAACTGAGCCACTGTACCTCTTAAAGCCCCATACCCGTTCGGCTATGCCCCTGGACCCTCACCTCACACTCACAGAGAAGAGTCGAATACATACATTTTAACTGGACCTATGTTCAGATGTTTGTTACGTCGAACTTACATGTAACAATCAACTTATTATTTAAATCATGACACTTTATCATTCCTATTCCCTAAGCCCTCTTCAGTCATTTGAAGCCATCGAATATACCTAGGATAATTATCTCCCGAGATTCCCTACACCCTGGGGCTTAACTAGACTGCGAGCGCAAGGAGGTTGTAAAGACAATTGTTTCCGACGACAATGTGCGATATGAAATAGATATACATGTTTCTACAACCACACAATATAGAACAAATTGAAACATTCCCCCACCCCTCCCGCCCCACTCCTAACAAGAATCGGCAACGACAGGTATTTTGGCTTGTGGGCTCAGAAAAATCCCTGTTTATTTAAAACGATATGCAATGTGTCTACAATCACACAGTATAGAACAATTTGGATCAGACCCTGTACCAGCGGAATCGCCAAACATTTTGGCTTGGAAGCACAGTCAAGTACTAAACACGGAACTACGAAACAGCATGTACCCGCTTAAGGTCCCTTGGCGAAACCTTTAATAAGGATCCAGGGGGCGAAGCCCTCGGAAGCTCTGAAGTTTCTTCTTTTTATCTCCACAAAATGGTTGAAAATCAACAAAAAGTTCAAAAATTTAATTGATGAAAAGAAGACAATTTTAAAGTATGTTGTTAAAATCTCGGTAACTAATCTAGGCAGAAGAGAAGTTTCCCCTAAAAACCGAAAGGAAACGAGCAAAATTGGGATTCATGTGCAAAGCGGAAATTATCAGTGATATTAAGAAGACAAATATAAAATATAATGTTAAAATCCACTTAGATAATCCTTATAAGGGTTACCAGACTTGTAGTAGAGTACATTTTCTTGAGTAAGGGTACAAGTACTAGGACCTGAGTACGGTAACGAGTAACAAAGGCATGAGTATGAGTACGGGTACGAGTATTTTACATTTTCATTTCCTGAGTGCGAGTACGCGCGAGCACAAGAAAACGGGAACGAGTACGAGTACAACTATAACATATACCAACTACAAAATATAGCATTAATTTGCTTCTGCAAAACAGAAAATAATACATGACCAAAATGATATTGCATCACAGTAAAAATTAAAGTATAAGTTCAGCCGTTAATATCTTTTTACTTTTCAAATTCTGTAAATCTAAACTTGTATACTTTGGAAGTGATATTATAATTAATATTTCTGAATAATTTGAGCTTTTTGCTGGTTATTAAAATGTTAAAATCTGCTGTTCAAAAAATATTGATAATATTTTTGAAAGATTACAATAAAATTTCCTGGTGAAAGTCAAATTTGCGCTGGTAAAAATAGGTAAAATAATTTAATCGTTCTGTTACACCAATAACAATTGAATATTTTGCATGCATTTTTTACTTAAACTTATTAACCGTTATGTATTTCTTTACAGAGATTTGCATTTGGAAAGATGAATTGTGGGTTATGATGACAAGAAATCTCCGGATTGGGGAAATCTCCAGATCGGGAGCGTGAACTGGACTGATAATCCCAACTTTATGTTACCAAAAACGCCTGAAGTGTGAAATGAATTGAGGATTTTGAGGTTCCTTGATAGTTCAATCTGTTTATTTTGTTTTGAACTTACAATTTTGTAAATCTCCAGAAATTGTTTTAAAGTTTTAAATTGGAAACCGCTGAATTCTTTCAGAGAAATATTGCATAGCTTGGGTGCAAAACCATAAATGCATTTGTGTGTCAAAATACGGACCTATATAACTGCAATTTACGATGGTCCATATTAGTGCAACTGAAAAATAAATTCTTGACTGTTTATGAAGAAAAAACTGACGTACGTAACAGATATTTTTGAGAAGAAAGAAAATGCTTTGTTATTTTTAGAAGCAAAGTATGTTAATTTGTAATTGCAGATTGTTTCTTAACATTTTAGCATCTTTGATTATGGAGACCCCAAGCTACCAGACGATTTACAAAATCAATGTTTGTTATATAAGTTAAGAGTACAAACAGACAAATAACAGACTTAACAAAAAGCAGAATACCAGCAAACAATTCATTGACGCAACTGCGGTAGGGTCCAGGGGGTGAACTAGCCGGAAGATTTTTGAAGATTTCTATTGCCCAAAAATGGGCCATGATTATCGGGGTTCTGGATTTTAATGGGTTGACAGGCGTCTTTCATATATACGTCCCAACTGCCCAACCCGAGCCCAATCAGCATCATAGAGTCGAGTGAAGATATTTATGATATCTAGACGAATCGGGCATGAATGATTGAGAGTATATCTGATTTAAACATGTTCATCCGATATTTTAAATTTCTGCCCGATTAATTGCCAATTATGATGTTGTTAGCATCATAATGCCGAGTCAGCAGGATACGTTTCTGATACCTAGACGATACGGACACCCGGTTCGGACATAATTGAGGTGAATTTTTGGTTCAAAATTGTTATTACATTAAGATATAAAACAGATATTAAACGTTCAAGTTTAAAGCTCTGTATTCTGGTTTTAACTGTGTGAAAATGACAGGTGTAATAAGTCTACAATGAAAAGTTGGCGTCTTCATCCTCAAATTCCTAACAACGTTCTACTGGTGGTATATTATAAATACCCTTTCTAGATTCAGTTTTACTAATTTTTTTCGACATATCCCATGGTTTTTAAGCCAACAAATTGCAGGACAAAATGTGAAAGAATACCTGAAGACTTTGAGCAATCCGAGGCTGTGACGTCATAACTAGTCTGATTTCAATTGTTTCTACACAAATGATACCAAACTTTAAACTCAGACATATCCTTGAAGGAATAAGATTTTTAATTACTTTCTTCACTAATATGTTTGAAGTCCTCTTTCATATAAAATCCCATGAGCCGTTAAAATCAGAGCAGATCAGTTTTGAAATTTGGAAAATAGCACCTTTATTTTTTGAGAAGTGACTAATCAAAGTTTGACCAATTTCCAATTCATCATGCTAAATTTATTATAAGAAGCAGCAATGTCGGAATTACGGAGAGTGGCCACTGGCAGGAGGTGCCCTTTTTGAAAGTTCGGGCGGACCGTTGCAGGAGGTGCTCTTTTAAAAGTTGAAGGCGGACCGGGATAGGTGGTTTTCTTTTGAATTTGAGAGCGGACCGGGATAGGTTTTCTCTTTTGAAGCTGAGGGCGGACCCGGGACAGGATGTGACCTTTTGAAAGTTATATTAAATCATTCTTGGCCATTCTTGAAGCTTGAAAACAAATACTATGAAATAGAAATCCACTCAGTCACAAATCCTACGTATAGTACATTGAAGATGTTGCATACATTTAATATTTATTTGACACAATTGAAGCATATCATATACCAGGGGCCCGACAATGAGGGCCGTGGCAGAGAAGGCATGGCCCCCAATAATTTTCAAAGCAATAATTGTCAAAATAAGGCATTTTATCTATTCCACCAATATTGGTCCTGGCCTCCTAAACTCAAATCCTTAGACGGGATTTTCCTACTAGAAGTGGAGCGAAAAGTCAAAAGTGTGGGAAATTTTAAACGTGTGAGGAAGGAGGGGGTGGGGAGGGGGTGGCAAACTTACAAAATCACGCTAAGATACAAACAAATCACCATACAAAAGTATATGTTTGGAAAAAAGTGTGGCCTATGATAAAACCATATGTGTAACTAATGTACCCCTTTTTGTAAAGGAAAAGTCCCCCCTCCCAATAAAGTGTGCCCTCCCCCTCCTTTACCACAATTCCTTCCGATCCGTGATGATATGGTCGAGCTGACAGCTACAAATTAACATTGTTTCCTAATCTTAGGCAATGAAAATGATAAGAATGATTTGCAAAAGAAAATATCACAGTTGCCC
>JAIGNY010004580.1:70000-112500 GCA_020152595.1 Chiridota heheva
TCCTACAGCACACAGCTCCAACCACAATGTCGCTATATTATGCTGCAAGAAAGAAAATGTGGGACAAAATCATATTATTTTTTAATTCAATGCAATAAAAATATTGTCTGCTAAAAGTCTCGTCAAATTTAATGAATGCAATCCTTTTGAAAAACCTGTATTCAATCTTTCAGGTTACTATCGGACCTGGGATAAGAGCGAGGTATTATAACTTATAACCGAATAAATCAGAAGGACAAGCGCCGGATGGGTTTATATATTTCATAGAGGGTACAAATAAGTCTAATAAGGGATTTTCTTCCCTTAAAAGTGGGGGAAGATGGTGGAAGCATACTTACGCCCCCACATTTTTGACTGGGGAAGGGGGGATAAAGCCTTTATTCAATCTTTCAGTTATTATTGGACCCCGAATTGGACCAAGGTATTGAAAATCATAATCGAATAAATCAGAAGTACAAGCGCCGAAAAAGTTTATATATTTCACAGAAGGTACAAATGAGCTTAATAAGGGGTTTTCTTCCTTTAAAAGTGGGGGCGGAAGCATACTTTCGTCCCCGCCCCACCCCATTTTCCCTCTCCCCCCCCCCCCTCCCCTACTCCCACCCCCGCCTTCTACGCCCTTGAGATTACTTATCGCATTGATGCACTAACAAACATTTTGACCAGGGCAGTTACGCCTACTGATTTTAGCTGAGGAATACTATTCCAAAACCGAATATTACCATCCAATGGTCGGATTAGACTTGTTGAAACGTCCACAACAAATGGCCTTACATTGAATTAGGGCTGTCACGATATGTCAATTATTGCAATATTAATCATCATATTGTTTTTCCCATGTTATTAAAAATACCCTGACCATGATATACCATTTTCATTTGAAAACTGCATCTTATAGCAAAATTTGGAAAACATGATTCTTTTTCATATTCTTTTCATTGGCTCTTAGATTGAAAACCTATGATTTTTTTCCAAAATTAATCATCATATATATTGTAATATGGTGATATATCACAATAATTTTGCCAATGATAATCGATATCTCATATAACTATATCGTGACAGCCCTACAAATCAATATAAATGAAGAGTTTAAGAACTCATGGTATATGTTATGTTATATGTCCCGCATGGCCCCATCCATATAACACATGGCATCCCTCCCTATGTCCATATGCAGTTGGTGCCCAAATATTTTGAAGAATTTTAAGGATTTTAAATCTCCAGTGCTACGAGAGAGACGCTTGAGGATTTCTGAAGAATATCGGAAAATTATATCATTTTACAGTCATCTTCTAAGAAAATATCAAATGTTTTGTAGACTTTTTAAGGAAACTAGTCTTCAATCTGTCTTAATATTTCGTAAGGAAATTATAACCTTCCATAAGGATATCTGAAAAAACTGTACCTTTTTTTTTTGAGGAACTCTGAAGAAACTTTAACATTTTCTGAGACATTCTCAAAAAAACTTCAACATTTCTGCGGAAATCTCAGGAAAAACTGTGGACAGCCTGCCGGACGGACGAAACCGCCATTACATTGGTTTGCATTATGCTTCGCATGCGAACCAACTAGGTATGATATACAGACAATTAATTTGGGGGACATATTTTCATTTGGGTGAAATACTTTCATTTTGGTGAATTATTTTCATTTGGGTAAAATATTTTCATTTAAATTATCAACTTATCAAAACTAACAATTATCGGATACAAATTTCAAACTTTAATTTCCCCAGGGATTCTGTTATGTTTTCCTTCAAACTGAGTTATTACTATTAAACGAAAACACAAAAAAAGTAATGTACAGATTTGATTTGAAACAAATACTAACAGATTACATTTTGAAACAACTACGTTGATGTCATTTATGAAGCCTTCTAACCATGCATGCTCTTCCAATTGCACAATAACAGTTATCAATTGGAATACAAAACAAACTAGAATATCAGCATTCTGTAGAGCGTATACCTCCACCCGTTGCAATTCCAAGATGCCTAGAATAATTGTAGAGTTCATTTGATCATCATACTCAATATAATCTACCTCAGGAATCCTAGACCCACCAAGTTTCATCCCAATTTTGATCTGTTGTGATCATTAGCATTCTGAACACTTGAAGATTATCTGCTGACTGGATTTCTTCCAATGCCATACCATTGTCTTAAGTTTTATTCAGGTGAAGCAGTCATTGTTTAAATTTCTTTCATTCAAGATCCACATAACATAATTTTCCATCCCTGACAGAAACCAATTGTTTCGTTTTCTTTTATTCCAGAGACCACTTGATTTACATATTTCTAAGTTTAGAAAATTGATTGTTGGATTTCTTTTCATAGTGTGAATTCATTATCACCACATTCCATTGGAATGTTTTCAATTATTCCTTGACAGACCTTACCCTAAACATCCTCACCCATCGATTTCTGACCTTTCTTTTAACCAATACTTCCCAAATTTACAATTTCACAGAAAATAAAGTCTTTCTTAGAATGTGATGTCAATTGCAGAAAAACTTGATGTCTTTTTAGGAAGCTACTGATTAGTTTGATACGTTATAAAAGAAGTATGGCACTTGCTCGCATTTGGCTTGAAGAGATTTGAGTTTGACAACAGACAATCTTACACATGAGAGTAGCCTAACTTATAATTTGAATATTTTTGCTGTTGTGTGGACTTCTCAACGTGTAGAGGCAAAATTAGAAAACTTCTAGTCTATTAGAATTCATGAAATACTAATATGTTTTAACTTGTGGCCCAGTGTATTGCAACCATTTATGTTTGTACAGGACTTTTTTACTGCATTTTAAAGATAGTTTCACAAGGCTTCATCAACAAATTGTAAGTTAAGTTGGAATAGAAACATCGTTTTGATGTTGAATCATAGTTTATGGCTAGTTGGACATGATTAATAATTATCACCAATATCAATATCAAAGTTACCAATCATTCCGATGCTGACAACTTGACATGATCATGTGCCTTAAATTTCAAATTTAATGGAGTACTCAGAAGATTTTAATTTGCATATCTTTTAAAGTCAATGTAGCAAAATTTTAATTTTCTCTGTTATCTGTATTATGGATAAAACCATTATTGTATCGTTAACGATTACCCAGGAATGTTATGAAATGAAACAATTCAAACTGAAACATCGTGTTGTTACTGGGTTTTTTGTAGAACAGTATTTTAATTTGACAAAGGATTTAGTCAACTGGAGCCATTCTTGTAGTCAATTTGACCACAAAATGGTCAAAAGATTTGAACAAGCTGCAGTGGTCAACAAATTGACCAAGTGTTAATGGTCAAATCCGACCAAGTGAGGAGTGAATTATGCACCGCTTAATATGTGGTCATTTTGACCAAGTTGACATGGTCAAAAATATTCACCACACTAACTTGGTCAAATTTGACCACGTATGGTTCGGTGCAGAATTCACTCCTCACTTGGTCAAATTTTGACCATATTGTGGTCAAATTTGACCATTGTTTGTTTTTAGAGTGTAGTTTTCAGTTGATGGCTTGCACATAACTAATACTTTTGGTAAGTCCCCCCCCCCCCTCCCTTTTCTTTCCATCCTAGAATCTTTCTATGGAACAAAATGCTTGTTAACCATTTTGAATGTAAAATCCAAATGTGACTGAAGTATTTCTCTACGAGGCTGTGAATGTCCTTACAGGCTGTACAAAAATAAAATATACATTTAATTAAAAAAACAGATGACATTACTTCATAGTTTGTGTATACCATTGAGCGCATGGAATTAAAACGTTTTTACTTTGACAGCCACAAATTATAATTTAGCAATGACCATTGGAAGTAGAAATTTATTACACAATGACAATTATAAGCTTTGAAGTAATTATTTGAACCTTTTCCCCTATATTAAATGCAAGTAAATGAAAGTGTGCATCCAATTTAGATTAATCCTTAATAGAAGCATATTAACCTTGGCAAAAAGTTCAAAAGAGAATAAACATATTTTGATTTAGCAACCAAATCAATTTTAAAGGACTGGATCTATAGGCAACCTGGGCTTAAAATATTATGTAACCTTTAAAATAGCCAAAAGTTCCATTAAAATTGGTTAAAAGTTGGCCAATCTACTGCATTTTTAAATTTTAGCTGTTATTGCACCATAATCTTTGACATCAATGCAGGAAGGATCCTGGATTACCTTTTCCCAAAACTTTTTTTTGTATTTTCTGTCAATGTAGTTTGAAATATAGCATTGGACTTGGAGCAAACGTTTTAGAACTTGGTCACATACCGGATCATGTCTATAGAAGAAGACATTCTGAAATTAAGAAATAGCTGAATTTGAAGAACAAAATTTAAAGAATTACATACAGATTTTGAGATGTGTTCCTCTTACTATATCACAATTTCTGGCAAAAATTAACAAATCTTAAAGGCTTATTTGGTCATAACTTGAAAATTTTATAAGCCTTTTACAAAATTTAAAAAATATTCTTCTCAGATTTCCATGCTCTTTCATATATCTTAAATTTGCTAGATGTCCACAGACGTTTAAAGAAGTGGTTCATCATCATCTTGGTCATAAGCTTAATTTGGTTTTGGCAAAATGTGGATAAGGTATTAGAAGCCCTGCAATGAAGGGAAAGGGAATGCACAACTATACAGAATAACAATGAGATGGAAGGAAGACGTCATGAGGGATATTCCATTATGACAACCTGTCTTGTACATTCAGAGGATTAATTTGCTTTATCAGTTTATAAGAATCTTCATAAGCTATGTAGTCAGGAGGATCATGAATTGATCCAGAATTGTACATCCTGGAAAATGATTGGTTCATATGACATTTAAATGTTGCAAATGAGACTCACCTGTGATTCAAAAATTCAACTTGTCCATGGACTGGTAAACTGAAGTGGTAGGTGAGAAGGAACCAGATATTGAGGGTTGTGAAAATGATTAAATGTGCAAGATACTGGTAACTCTTTGAAATTGTCATTAAAATGATTAATTAAATGTGAAAGATACAATTTAGAATTTGTCATTATATTATTTATGTTATTTCTATTCATTTGTAAGAAAATGTAACAAATAAATCCCATTATGTGGCACTGTCAACCTTTGTCATCTAGGAAAGACTTTCTTTTACCTTCTTACTATTAAGCCTACAGATTATATTTAAAATTAACTTTCTTCATATACTTTCAGTATTATGAAGTGAGCCCTCTTCTTATCTTTAGCTGATTATTTTGAATTAATATGCAGTAAATCAATATGAGAAAACCATTCAAGACTTCAATACCACAAGAATCTAACACACACACAAAATTTTTTTAGAATGGCAATGTTTTTCTCCTAGAAAATATACCATTACCTCTGCGCATCTTTCCTCATAATTTGATATTCCATGGGCTATAAGAATATGAAACTAAATATTTCTTTAAACAATGTAACAGTGACTTCAGGTAGGTTTGTCTTGCATGTAAAAGTGTTTTACTATCACTCTAAGAGTCTAGGTTTGTTTCTGGTGAGCCATAAGATGTAGGCCTAATATGACATGTAGTTAAAGACATTGATAGTGATCCCAAGGAATGACACACATTAACAAGAAGTAGTGTGTGTTTTGGAGAATGAAATTAATAGGTTTTACAATTATTCATTCAAAGTCCAACAAATTGGCATTCACTCTACACTGAAAAAAAAAAAAAACTTACCGTATTTCTCAGGCTTTTTGACAAAGGTACACTAAACTTTAGCTGTACCTTAACCACAACTTAACAAAGGCTTTCGCTAGGTCTACTCTGTATACATTAACACTGAATGCCGGTAATGTGCTGTTTGTTTTCTGCAGCGTATAGGCCCTCATGCGAGTGGCGTGACAAACATAAAAAGACAATTTTGAAGAACAAAATGCATATGGCTTGTTATGCTAGGCGTAAACAGTGCTTGCTTCTAGGAAACTGTTAGGCCTAAGCATGCACAAGTGTTGTTACTGTTAAGGCCCCCTAGCATGAACATCGGGGACCAGTGATAATTGACGTATTAGATACAATATTTTGATTTTTTTAAACACAAAATATTGCAAATGTCTGTTATGATAAAGTTGCTTGCCAGCGATGGTATCTTAATTGAAGAAGCTGAAGGCAACCTGAGCGACAGTGGCTAATATATGTATAGTTATATATATATATATATATATATATATATATATATATATATATATATATATATATATATATATATATATATATATATATATATATATATATATATATATATATATATATATATATATATATATATATATATATATATATATATATATATATATATATATATATATATATATATATATATATATATATATATATATATATATATGTATTTAAACAACAAAAAATATTATATAATATGTCTGTTATGATAAATATACATATATATATATATATATATATATATATATGCTTAAATATGGTATATATATATATATATATGATATATATATATATGGTATATATATAATATACATATAAAGAAGCTGAAGGCAATATGAGCGATATATATATATATATATGTATAGTATAGTATATATATATATATATATATATATATATATATATATATATATATATATATATATATATATATATATATATATATATATATATATATATATATATATATATATATATATATATATATATATATATATATATATATATATATATATATATATATATATATATATATATATATATATATATATATATATATATATATATATATATATATATATATATATATATATATATATATATATATATATATATATATATATATATATATATATATATATATATATATATATATATATGTATATATATATATTGTAGTATAACTTGAGCTAAATGAAAAAACGTGTACAAAACGCAAAACACTTCGGGCAATATTTTTTTTACACGTTTTTTTCATTTTGCTCACGTGAAGGTTATTTTTTGCTTTATTGATCAAAAATACAAGTTACAACATTTTTTGCATTTGTTTTGTAATATTTCTGAATTCTTTAACCTATTACAGTGGTTTTAAGTACGTAAAAAGAAAAATAATAATATTTCAAAAAACAATTATCTTCAAAAACATTTATAACAATTATATTCAATACAAGGAAGTACCTCAAGTTGTCAAACTTGTGCATTTAGGAAATACTTTCCGCAATACAACCTTATGTTGAAATGTTACGAGGAATACCGCATAAAACCCAAATGGGATTTAACATGAAAATGAAATTGATATCGATCCGGTCAAAATATGTGAAAAGCAATGCATTTCGTATATGTTATAGAGTCTACATGTATAAAAAATTCAAGGTAGATAGTATCAAGCAAGAACATTATACCATTTTGTGAATATAGCATTATAGTAAAAATTTCAAAATAACAGACAATATTATCAGATACTAATATTCTGTTTTAACATTACCAACATTTTCTATATTTTTTTAAAATCGCTACTAAGGTTCCCTTACCATAGAAAAGAAAAAAATATCAGATACTATACTGCATGGAGCCATATCATCTGTAGTTTTGGTCCTGTCTGATTATTCTGAAAAGACTGTCTAAAGGGTAGGTAAAAAAGAAGAAAAGCTTTGTTCGGAAAACTTTCTTAGAAAAAACATAAAATGATATTCTGTTGTAATGGTTGAATGGGCAAGACCCTAACACAACAGAGCACGGTTGCTCTTTAAAAGCATAATGATGCACCCCGATCTCCCTCATAGCCTGTCTATCCTGAATGTTGGTTTTGAAACCTAATTCATTCCACAACTGCTGCTTTGCTCTCAAATTGTGGTATTCCATGTGCAAAGCACATGTGCAGTAGAACCCCCTGCCCCTGATATTCATACCGCATTAAGTCGTTTGCCAGAAATCTGTAAGATTTATCGGCATTCAGAGGTGACATCCTCCTGATGTACCTGGTTTGCACCATGCTTATCCCTTTTCTGAAAAAGTCATTAATGCATTTCTTGGATTCCCTGTATGCCACATTAAAAGCCGTCTCATTCACATTACTCTCGTTGTCTTAGCAACATCCACAATATGAATTTAAGGTGACAGCTGTATGTCAGAGTATACAACAACAAAAAATGCGAGAAATGTATTGACTGTGATATTTAGTAAACTGTCCATTTTTTGACATGAACGCTACCAGCCCTTGCATTTTAATGGATGTAAGAGTCTCCTCGCCCAAATCAGACAATGAAATCATAGTCCCCACCTTACTGAGGTGGGTTTGCATCATGGCGATAAACCCCAAAGCAAAAGGGATATTAGTTGAGATACTTGTTAGCATCTCTTTCCAATTCTTACAGGAATATTCTGATTTCCAAGCTTAGTAATTTGCCTTGGTTAAGCATGTGTCAAATACCCAAACATGGGCAAAACTTCGTTTTCCTTAGCTATCTCCAGCTGTTGCTAAGTGCCTGATTTTTAGTTTCATCACCTTCTGTCTCCCGCCTGTTGAAGCAATATTGCAACTTTTTGTAAGTCAGTCCATTACTGAGAAGCTGCTCGACTATCTTATGGCAGTCAAAAATAGCCCACTGTACCCCGTCAAAATAACGGCAAACAGCTAGCAAACGATTAACCTGTGTTAAGAAAAATTCATTTATCGCCTGTGGGTAATGTAGTTACCAATTTATACCCTGATCTACTTTTAATGTGAAAATCAGTCACTTTATTCACAATGCTCATGTAGAATTGGTCATAAAAAATAAGTTTTAAATGAGCACTATCAATGCTAGAAAATACACTGGCCAACTCTAGCCTTTCCTTTTGGCTGTTCAAAATATATCGATACCTCGACTTTTATCAATACTTTAAAAATTTGGAATGCATTGCCAAACACAAAATTCTATCGTACCAGAACGTATTTTAGAGCTCCAAGCCTATCTTCAAATCGTGACTGTCGTATTGAATGGCGTGGTGATCCCCTCAAAAATATGCTGAAGAAAACTTCGTTTGCCTCATGCCAATCAGAGCTCCAAACACCTACGTATAAAAAGAAAGGAAAAAGTTGTTTTACTTTTCTTTCTTCAACAATTTCTTGCTTGTATCACGATCCAGAAGAGTGATCGATGTTAGCATGGGTAGACCTATTCCAATTTCTGTAGGTTGACGGATTTCATCTAATTTAGAAAACCAATTTATAAATTCTAGAGTGGTTCTACCACCGTAATGGCTAACAGACACCACCTGGGTGGGTGACAGTTCCATACGTTGCCTTTGATTGAGCGGTACAGAATCGCTCATCATCATATACATTAACATCAGTCATCTCCTGTACAAATTCATCACGATGCTCAATAAGAATGTTTTAATCTTGAACAGATATGGCATACATAAATGAAGAATGCCCGCCCTTGGTCCCCCCCCCCTCCCCTCCCGCCCTTCCCTACCCTTACTTTCTTTCCAGGTGACAGCAGCTCCAGCTTCACGTCCTCAGACTCCACGTACTCCTCAGTCTCCTCCTCCTCAGTCTCCTCCTCCTCCTCTTCCTCTTCCTCCCCCTCTTTCTCCTCCTCCTCCTCCTCCTCCTCCTCCTCCTCCACCTCTCTCCCTCCTCCTCCTCCTCTTCCTCCTCCTCATCCTCCTCATTTTCCTCACCGTCTTGGACTGGTTCCGTATCAGCCTCCGACTCTGACCCCGAGTGATCCTGAGCAAACTCTGCCTCATCGGTCTCATAATCGTCCTCTGCCGGCTCAGTTTTGTCTCCTGATTCCTCAATGTTGTCTGATATCTCGCCGTCCTCGATGTCAGAGTCATCGAATTCAACCTTAGCCTTTCTAGTCTGCTTTGCTTTAAGTTTTTGATTAGTGTCTTAAAAGCATCACCCTCGTCACTGTCACTGCCGGCATTGCTGTCATGCTGATGGAACGTTTCAAGATTGCTTTCTTAGGAGCTGATATTGTTTTCACTGGTGGCTTCCTTACGGGTGTAAATGATTTCAAAGTTACAGATGCTGATTTTAGAGTTGCAGATGGTAATTTCAAAGATGATTTTAAAGGTAGGCTCGGTTTAAATTTCAATTATGTTTTACCGTGCCCTTACTAGCTGACTAGTAGTAGCAAATGATACCGAAGATGCGTTCTTCACTGAAGATAATTGTATGCTTCATTGGTGCCATGATTAGAATATTTCGTCTTGTACTATTGATGTAAAAAATCCTAAGATAATTTATTTTAAACTCGAACAATACAATTGTTGTTTAACTTTGACCGAACTGATCTGAATGATTTTTATAGTATGATACACTCCATTTATATAAAAAAATGATAAAAATCTACAAAGTATGCCACATTAAATGTAGTACAACAGGAACAAAATGCTTACAATTTGTACACATAATACAAAACTGATAGTTATGGACAACTGACAAAACTTGCTCAACAACTTATGCCCGACGAGGCAAAAGTTGCTGATACAAGCCTATCGTTTGTATCTAAATCCTCCTAATCAAATATATTCATAATCTCATCATAACTAACACCTCTAGCTCTATGATGCAAAAAAACATGCAGTACATCTATAATAATGACAGATCTGGCTGCACTTGAATATACGACCCTGTTACGTCGTCGAACTTCTTTACGAAATCCTCGATGAGGGCTGATCCTTTTTCACCAAACGAGTCAAAGAATTCAATAGAATGTTCATATGGTGTAGGGCAATATTTTCCCGGTTTTGTTTTTTTACACGTTTTTTCATTTTGCTCACGTGAAGGTTATTTTTTTGCTTTATTGATCAAAAATACAAGTTACAACATTCATATGATAGAAGATTTTGACTGCTCCGCGAACGTCATTGTGAACTAAACAAGTTAGATCTCTTAATTTACTATCTTGCTTTAATAAATCCTGCAATTGATATGTGCTGAGCATTGACATTCTACCCTTTTTTATTCAAGTATTTCTATAAAAAAAAATTGTCGTTCCAAATCATCAGAACTGAATGCAACTCAGCCACTAACACGATTGAATAGGCTGCATCACGAGCTGTTGAACCATACTTTAATTTAAAATGAAGATTCCCCACCCCGTCCTTATTGTAATGTCCTTACCAATGACTTGCATCTTGTGTAAAATCAAAACGTATATGTTATTACCACCTCCTAGGTTCTTCAACCCAATGTTCTCAATGGTGCTAGCCCCATCATCTTTAATTCCATTAATGTGCGTTGGTGTGTAGAAGAGAAGCACCCAAAAAGAATGGCTATTTTGAGATTGATAGACCGTGTAGAGGCAGATTGAAGTGGAAGGCCACAGGAAAGGCAGGAGAAATGTTGCGAATAGTATGCTTATGATTATTGAATCTTAAGTCTGAATTTTGTACTAGTTTCACCTGTGTATCCAATAAGGGGAATGCTTGGCAGTACAAATGATAAATCACATTGGAGCTGTCACAATTAAACTTTCCAGGTTTCATCTGAGTATTACTGGCTATGTGTAAAATGGTGTGTGAGGTGTCCATGTTTTTACAGACTAGGCAGCGGGGCTTGTTGCATTTGGTATTACCATGGTTGGTTTGTGTGTTTTGAAGTTTAGAATGTACGAGGATGGATTACAAGTTGCGAGGTTGTTTGCGGGCAATGACTGCGGGATTCGTGAAAGGGGGGGGCTAGTGATGGGTCTGAATGAAGGATGGGCCACTATTGTTGTACATTGGATATGAATAGTTTTAGCGAGGGGTGATGTGTTATCACTGTCACACAGTGAGTAAGTAGGAAAACAAACTGGTTTTAAACGACCTCACTTGCATACGGAATAGCAGAGATAACTTATTATGTAATTGGCAAAATAAAGGTGTTGACCAATTTCTTAGTGTGGGTAGTTAGTTGCTGCACAACAGGCAAACCAGGAGGTCGAAGTTTCTAGTGTCAGTGAGGACACAAGTGGTAGTTAATAAAAATTACGGATTATGTCAAAAATGTAACTATTTTGTCATTGAGGACAGACTTTTAGACTTGTACTTAATGAGAACTATTTCATTGAAAAAAAGTGTTTGCATGTGAGAACAGTGAGAGTTATTTTCACCTTGTCAATGAATACGTAGTTGAGGGACTTATGTGCAGTCTGAGAGTTGGTATAGCTTTTCGTCAGTAGCTCGGTCTACCGTGGCACAGCATATGGTACCAGGTGTAGGAGTTAAAGCTAGATGTCCAACCAAGAGATTTGAGATAATTAATTACGCGTACCTTAGATGACCAACCAAGCATTTCTAGTTGATTAGTTTAGCGTATCTGGATGTCCGACAAAGCGTTGATGCTTAACTAAGCGTACTTGTCCATCAAAGCATATTCAGATCAATGTCGGCGTATTCAGATGTCCAATAAAAAAGCATATCAAGATGTCGATAGTAAACGTAGAATGGTGATCGCATAAAGCGTGGTGTATTAATGCTAGAGCGTATATACTTGAGAAAAAGCTTACTCATTGAACGTCACAAGTGTTACGCAAAAATATCTCGTGTAAAAATTTGGTTTCTATTTTGTTTTGTGGTATAAGATACCGCACAGATGTATATATATTTGTGATGTTTTGTTATGTTGAAGCAAGAATGGCAAAAATTATATTTTGTTTCTTATAAAACTTAAACGATGGTTCGAGTCATTATTCTTGGGCGTGTTTCAACTGGGTGACCTTTTTAAACAGTCTAACTTCGCTTGACGATTCCATAACCTGTGACAATCACTAGGGGAATGCGAGTGGATTCGGACTTGGGTTGGTAGTTTAGCAATTTTTTGACGGGAAATGGCGAGAACTTTTTTCGAAGTGGTCAGATAAAATTTAAAGGGTATTACCTGTTGCTAAATTGTTCGAGGAGGGTAATGGAAGCATTTATGAAATCATTGGTTGTTGGAGCATATTCTGCCTATGCGTAACAGTTGACTAAAAAGAAAAAAAAAAATATATATATATATATATATATATATATACATATATATGTATATATATATATATATATATATATATATATATATATATATATATATATATATATATATATACATAAAGATAAAATGTATGTATATATATATATATGTATATACATATATATATATATATATATATATATATATATATGTATGTATGTATGTATATGTATGTATGTATATATATATATATATATATATATATATATATATTTATATATATATATATATATATATATATATATATATATATATATATATATATATATATATATATATATATATATATATATATATATATATATATATATATATATATATATATATATATATATATATATATATATATATATATATATATATATATATATATATATATATATATATATATATATATATATATATATATATATATATATATATATATATATATATATATATATATATATATATATATATATATATATATATATATATATATATATATATATATATATATATATATATATATATATATATATATATATATATATATATATATATATTATATATATATATATATATATATATATGTATACATCAAAAGAGTCGCATTTGACAAGCCAAGCGTCTGGCATGTCTGGTCTAGAACCCAAACGTCCGTTTGGTAAAGTTCATCCTCGTATAGAAATTTTACAAGAGGGTCTCGTTTGAACATTTGTTTTGATTTCGGCTCCAACCGCCCACCCATCAAGTAAAAATCTGCCATGGGATCTGTCCCCCTTGGAAATTTCACATAATGCTCGGCCTGATCAATTTGTTTCAAAACATCTTCCAATTGCTTCAGATTCCAGATGAGAACATTTCCAGCTGTGACAAAACGCCGATGGGACATGATATCAGTAATCTGATTCAAGACAGCACCAATCTTGGGCACGCTCTTAATGAATGGGGATGACGGTGTTTCACTTGCGCTTCAACCGATTTGACAACAGCCCACGAGCTACCCAAACTTTCAATGCCGAGCTTGTGGGCTTAAAAAATATGCTTCAACACAGCTTTCAGTTTTGATAATCTCGTGTCTATCAAATAAATACGCAACAAGATGCAGGCAAGCCGGCTCAAGCTTCGATCATTGCCCATATTAACATAGATCTTATCCTCAATTGCGGCTGTAGCCATGATTATTTATAAATGAGGGTAATATCGTTGCTAGTAGGTTGGTCTGATGTGGAAAAAGTTATAGATTTGTAAAAAATTATCGTAAAGTTAAATATATGAACCCCTTTAGCCACATCTCTTACCGCATGACGTCACAAGACCTCGACCAAACAGAGGACAAATCACAATATCTTTTTGTGACGCCACGCGTCACGTGTCACCGATGGACCATTCAAATGGCTAATTTCATGAATACTAAACTTTCATCCGCAACCAATCATTACGAAATTTCTTGCATGCTTTTCACCAAAAACACAAAACCACGACTACCCATTCCGTAATGTAACTACAATTTGGAAACTTTTGAAAGCAAAAATCGATCAAAAAAATTCCAAAATGCATGTAACTTCCGCCGACCTATTGCCAACGTATCACTTGACCATCAACAACCAATCAGAGACGAGTGATAGCGCCCTCAAACTTTGACGTCACTTTATTGCTATGCATGCCCCGCCCAATCCTTTGACGACATTTCTTAAACAACGCCGCTAATTTATAACTCGCACGCTCACGTGTTCAAGCGCCGATCGCGAACCACGGTCTAAATGGCCAAACATCGCCCCCTAAACAAGAAATAGCGCCCTATGAACACTAAAAAAAAATCCAAAACCGGTGAGAACCCTCACTGAATGACCATTGGCTGCCAAGGAAACCAAAAAACATAGCAAATTTCCGAGCAAAGCCATGGAATTAGAGTTTGACCGAACGAAAGTACTGTGTACATGGAAGCTTACACCAAGTTGTTGGATGAGGCACGGGTATTGAATAGCAACGACAGTATCACCCCCTCCCCCCCCCTCCCCTTCCCCTCCCCCTTCCACCCTCCTCCTTCCCTTCCCTACCGATTTGTGAAAGGAAGGGCATATGATGTTGGTTTTAATTTAGCTGTGGACAAATCGGCATAAAAATCATTCAATATCAGAAAAGAATGTGTACTAAAATTGTCCATGACGTTTGCAGAAAGTCTGCCCGAAGCAGTCACAGTCATGACATACTGTGAATATAATGAAATTCTGGGGATCAATCAGAACCGTACTGTCATTTACAAACCTATAAATACGTAGACAAGAGTTCAAATCAGTTATTAATATTTTTTTAAATCAACCGTCATTAACATTTTTGAAACCGAACTTACATAATTATGGGAAACGATTTAGATGAGCCGCTTGAACCCATTTTCAAGAAACGCAAGACGTTTGAGGGGTTGATTGTGATATAAGACAATCATGCGCTAGATTATTTTACCTCCCCACAACCTGAGCAGACAGAAATCGTGCAAGAGGAAATTTCCCTTCCTCATGGTTGGGTACAACCCAGGGGGTCTTTAAGATTTGTGATACCCGCTCAACCCCCAGGAGTGTACCTAGGCTTGTACAATAACCGTTTACTGTTGGTTTTGAAGAAAGTAAAATGGAAAAGTTCCAGCCAATCTACTACCGATAGGGTTGTACCAATTAATGCTATCTTTCATATCTATTGGTCATCCGTGGAAGTGTTGTTCAATAAAGAAAAAGTTCATTGCCCAATGCAAATGTACCTGTACAAAGCCTATCTGGAAATGTAGCTGTCCTACGACAGCAATTGGAAGACAACCACGGAAAAAAAGTAGGGTAGTATCAGACAGACTTACCCAATACAAAGCCAACCACCGGATATGCACCATCCACAGCATGGACGACGGCTCGCAAAGGGATGTGGACAAAGGAAGGTTACGCAAAGGGGACACAAGCCGCAACAAATTTTCTCAGCAGAAATAGAAGCTCTCCATGAAGCCACAAAAGAGGAGAGAGTTTACGAATACATGGGACCATTAAAACCGGACATTTTCAAGGCCGCTTAACTTGTTCCTGATGGGGTAGAAATCATTCTGAAACCCACTTGCCCGAAATTTCATATCATGGCGGGTACAGCGTCGGTAGAAGGTAACAATTATCATATGGAGGTACGGAAGGCAAAACTTCATGTGCCAAAAGTGACCATCAGCCAGGAAGCACAGGCCCATATTGATAGGCTATGGGTCCAAAGACCCATAACGATACCTTTGCAAAGAGTCAAGATTCAGACATACACAGCAGCGTCGGGTGTAACAGTGGTACCTTTAGGGGCCAATTTGTTTTCAAAAATTCCAAAACGTATATTTATTTGCACACGTAGATGATGCATATTACAATGGGGCTTACAAGACATCCCCCTTTTTCTTCAAGGTCAGTTTGGGAAGGCTACAGATCACGGCAGGAGCAATCCAGTTTCCGAGAGAAAAATGGACCGTGAATTTTACCACTGAAGCTGGAAAGCATGAGTCCTATTAACGCTTGGGATATGCCTTAGGTTTGGAAGATGGATCCGAAGGCATAGGGCTAGCCTCCCTTGGAGGTGGCCATAATATTTATGCCTTTGACTAAACCTGATCAAGCACATTGACAAGGACATCATAATTAAGCTCGGGAAGGCAGCCTACAAATAGAACTGACATACAAGACAGATTTGGCAAAGGCTACAAAAATCATTGTAATGGCTGAGTTTGATTCAATGATTAGTATCGCAAAGAAAGAGCGACAAAGTACATCTTATGATTGGGCATAAAATAGCTAAAAGATGGAAAATCTAAGTAAATTAGAATTACAAGAATTGATCAAGATAGATCCCGTATCGAATAATAAAGTATGTTTTATTCATAATGGTGTGCATCGAGCCAACAAAATCTTTAGCCATATGTACATGTTTCCAAGTATTATTCTGCAATACACAAGAACATTGGAAAAGTGGGGAACATTGGGTTTGCGATCCAGATAGTATGGAATTCTTTGATTAATTTGTTTAGTGAAGAAAATTATCGAAAATTATGTAAAAAAGTCATTTTGTAAAGGTCATTTAAGTACAGCCTGACATGTCTGTACTTTGTGGGTTGTATTGTTTATTTTTTCTTCATTATCGTTTCTAAGGGTTAAGATTGAAAGAAGTCGTGAAATAATTTTGATCAGATCTGCATAGTAATAATAAATTAGTATTATCGTTCTATTGCGATTGACAAAGCTATGTGAAATGCATCCATTATAGTTTATGCACCAATCATAGTTTACGCACCATGTGTTGAAGTGGTATAAGGCCCCTAAACTATGATTGGTGCATAAACTATGGTTGGTGCTTAAAGTATGATTGGTACGTAAACTATGATTGGTGCATAAAGTATGGTTGGTACATAAACTATGATTGGTGCGTAAACTATGATTGGTCCATAAACTATGATTGGTGCGTAAACTATGATTGGTGCATAAACGTAAAACTATGATTGGCGTAATAATAATTATTTAAATGAGATTTATCAAGTTTTTTATTTTAAGTTTTATCCATGTACATTTTACAAAGTCTGGGAGTGCAAAGTTACACGTGACATCATGGGTAAAATTTGAATAAAAAAAGTGTATTTAATGAGGGAAATTAATCATGGAATTTGCATCTGATTTGATCATTCTCTTCAAAAGAAATATATGTAAAGTAACTTATTTAACCGTGTTGTTTCTAAAGGACTTAAAACTGTGAGTTACTTTGTTTACGCTCGTCTATATTTTGCATTTGCATCATCTTTGAGTACAACAATTTGGAGAAACTCTTTGAAACTTTTAAACTTTGTTCGCGATTTACCTTTTAAAAACTTTTTTCGATTTAACGTTCAAAACCTTTTTGCGATTTTAACAATTTGTAACTTGTGATATTAATGATTTCAACTTTTCAAGGGATTTAGCAACTGAACTTGTGAATTTAAAGTTGTGGTTGATTTTATGAAAATGGCTCTTGTAAAGAATACGAAAAATGTGCCTTCAGGCAGCAATGATGGGAAGCTTTAAGTGAAACTGGTGGCACCTACTTTACCGGTGGATGAGTCTGAAGTGAGGCAGATTTTGTGCCAACTTTTAAAAAAGGCAAACATTACACCCCTTCAGACTTTCTATGAGGGGAAAAGCCGCCCAAGAAACGGTTGAGGCCTAACCTTCTTGCAAAATCAAGGAGGAGGAGGAGGAGGAGGAGGAGGAGGAGGAGGAGGAGGAGGAGGAGGAGGAGGAGGAGGAGGAGGAGGAGGAGGAGGAGGAGGAGGAGGAGGAGGAGGGGAGGAGGAGGAGGAGGGGAGGAGGAGGAGGAGGAGGAGGAGGAGGAGGAGGAGGAGGAGGAGGAGGAGGAGGAGGGGAGGAGGAGGAGGAGGAGGAGGCAGGAGGAGGAGGAGGAGGAGGAGGAGGAGGAGGAGGAGGAGGAGGAGGAGGAGGAGGAGGAGGAGGAGGAGGAGGAGGAGGAGGAGGGGAGGAGGAGGAGGACAAGTGGCGTGGTTCGAGATCATTGAATGACCTGGCGTGGCGTGGCGCGGGGTCATTGAATGACCTGGCATGATCATTGCACATTTTCTAATTAATGTAGTTGATTGTATTAATGAAAATGTTACTGGTTGTAATATTAAGATTCTTAATCTTAGACTCTCATAGAATAAGTGAACTAATTGCGGTAGAGTGTCTGTTTTGCATTGTTTATGTATTTCTTTACAATATACAGATGATACTAGTTTCGATATCCGTGTTTGTTACATTCTTCTTAAAATTGCCCAGGTACTTGTATAATTCATGCACGTAGGCAAAAAAAACCAGTATGTGTGGATATACTTGGTACATTACTTATTTCACTTTTTTCATATTTGTTTTATAGTTGATTGTATTAATGAAAATGTTACTGGTTGTAATATTAAGATACTTAATCTTAAACTCTTAAAGAATTAGTTAACTAATTGCGGTAGAGTGTCTGTTTTGCATTGTTTATGTATTTCTTTACAATATACAGATGATATTAGTTTCGATATCCGTATTCGTTACATTCTTCTTAGAATTGCCAGGGTACTTGTATAATTCATGCACGTAGGCAAATAAACAATATGTGTGGATATACTTGGTACATTACTTGATTCACTTTTTTAATATCTAAGTATGTATGATTTTATCATTCGCAATGCAGTATCCGAAATGAATTATGATGGAATAAAATTACCCTCCTCGCTGTATTGGCAAATTACTAACCATAGTAGTGCAGTAGTGATAGTAACCATTGTTAGAAAATGAAATTGTATATCATACTTTGACAGTATTACATTTTTATCATACAACTTTTATCTTACAACTTTTTTCTTACAACCTTTATCTTACAATATTAGCATTGTATAATCTGTAGTAGACTTAGAGAAATAAAAAAATTGTATAATCAGAAGGTTTTACAAATCTTATCTTGATGTTGATTTGTAAAACCTAACCGGTAAACACAAATAATATCTTCATGGAATTTGTGGTGGTTGGAACATTGACTGAATTAAAGAAAAAATCATAGTTTACGTACCAATCATAGTTTAGTAGTCTAACCTCCTGTTGGTGGTATACTTTACCAGTCTAAATATTACTAAGACTTCTGTGCACATTAATGTGAGTTGGCATTAAGGCACCCAGTATTGCAAAATTAGCCAATGGGTAAGTCCATTCGTGGGCAGTTAAAGCACGCCAAGTGGCGAATGAAACAATGATATGGATTAAAAATTTCAGAATGTTCCTTTACACATTTCAAGTTCTACATTTTGTCAGGACCTTGTTATTTGAGATAAAAACCCCTTGACTTTATAAGTACAGCAAAATATTAATATAATCTCTTAGAATCCGACACTCGGCGACATTATCTTCTCACTAATCTCCATGACGAATATGGTTTACATGTATGTGTTTAGTTTTTTATGATAATCTTCATCATTCAGTTATATAAACATTAAATTGTATAGGCTCAACTCTGAAAATGTTGAAGTGCTCCTGCTATTGCAGTATGTGTAATGAAGCCATGCAAATAGATCACATTATTAATAGCCGGCATTGTACCTTGAAATCAGTGACAAAGATCTAAAGGCGGTGTATATCAGACAAACAAGTGCCTTTCTTTTCATTCAGACATTGGACGCCTTTCAAAAATTTAACGCCTTTTTATGGCATCCATAACATCAGTTATGTTCATCAGTTGTTGGAGAGAGAGAGAGGGAATAATAATTTGTTACTTACGATCTTTTTTCAATCGAAATGCAATATCATACAGATTGTGGGTGTAGACCTATCCGTGGCAGTGAGGTACAGCTAAAAACAGAATTTCTAAGTTGGGTTTATTTACAGTTAGCAAAATTCATTTTTTTTTCGCAAAATATCTGACTCTTTTCTTAAAATTTCTGATGTATTTTCTCAAAATTCCCGAAGTTTTTTCTCAAAATAATCAATATTCTCCCACAAATTTCTAAAAAAAATCCTCAAGCATTTCTGAAATTTTCCCTCAAAACTTCTGAATTTTTGTTAAATTGTTAAAATTTCCTGTAACAGGGAATGGGAGCATTTTTAAATGGTTTCGCCCCTGCAAAAAAGTCTAGCTACGTCAATAATTCGTGCATTACTGCGAAAGAGGGGGTTAAAACCTTCCAAGAAAAGAATATATTCATGTGTTTTTGCATAGTTTGTTTGTAATGTACGTATGTGATATCTATGTTGATATTATTTCATATGTACATTTATAAACTCTCAATCCTTTATTTTGTTAAGATGAATATTTTATTGCATGTGTGACAAGGGTCAGAGGCCTAAAAGCTTTTCAAAAGCTTTGAAATTTAAGGTTTAAAATCAATTTGTGCATATTATCTTGTCACGTTATTATATTTTAATTATCTATTTCATACATTATAATGCAAATAACATTGTTACGTACAGGGGTCAGGCGCGTAGCCAGGATTTTTTTAACGGGGGGGCCTAGACCATCAGCCCTTGGTGAAGTTTGCCCTATTGTAACTGCGCTACCTACGCACCACTATGGGTTGGCGTGTAACGTATATGGAGGAAATTTTTGAAAAACGCCCCCTAGCCTTGCAGGAACTGCCCCCCAAAATGGGAGAAAGTGACAATATTTTCTTCAATTTTAGTCAGTTTCCCCTGATGAAGGTTCCTTTACCCTCTCCAATGACGAAATGATCGATTTAAGTCCCCTTGTTTTAGCATTTTTCCTTAGAAATAAAAAACAAAACTCAATAACAAAGGAAGTGACTTGTACACCGGTTTATGTCTCTCAAAATTAGTGGATGGTAAGCATGGTACGCTAAAAATAAAAGTTTGCAATAACAATTTTCAATGAACAAAGAATAACATAACATGCCAAATTATGCCCTCAAGGGGAATACAATTCTTACCCACAGCGCCCTCTGCTTATTCTAAAAGTCAAATTAAACACGTACAAAATGACCATAAAGAGAAAAAACATTGTTTTGTAAGAAATTTGAAAAGTAATAGGTATCTAAAGCCTATTGTTAGAACACATTGTGTGGTACCTGTATGGTTCTTTGTACCATTCAAATAAATAAAAAATTAAATGAGCTTATTGTCAACCATGGGGAATCTTAAAGGTACTAAAATATTGTTTTTAAAACGGGATCTGGATATCCCATATCGCCTATGCATCCTCTATGTGATTTACTGAATGCACTTGACCACAGAGTGAGGACAGTGTACATGGACTGATGGGAGGGACAAGTAAATACATAGAAAATACGTCCAAATTAGCATTGTGATTGTTTTGTGAGAAATCACAATTATTAAAGCCAATTAACAGAAAATCCTTTCTATAAAACATCAGGGTCGTTTTAACGTAGGCCTACTAAGTGTGGGCCGCAACCCCCACCCCACCCCCAGCGGCCCCACTAAAGTATTTTGACCCCTTAGTAAAGGTCCTTTTTATTACTATTACAAAGGCACCAAAATTACTGTTTCTCCATAATTAGATTTTGTTCAATGTAAAGTTGTTCCCCTCCTTCCCCCCGCTCAACATATTTTTGAGCCGATAACGTTTTTTGTTGCTTTTCTAAAACTTCTACATGAAAGAGATGGAAACTGGAAAGATCCCTTTTGATAAATGGCCCCCACTTCAGATTTCTAAAAAGGCCCTGAATAAGTGCGTTCTTTATACAGAATATTCTTCCTGAGCGTGCGCCGGGTGCGCCCCCCTCTGGATCCGCGCCTGCGGGCTGTTAATAACTACTGGCTCTGGCCTCAAATTTTATAGAGTCCGACGCCCTGAGGAACCAAATTTCACCCACATTGGGAAGGGTAAGGAAAATACAAAAGATTGCTTTGAAAATGCATGCTTTATCGTTGTAATACGAATTATTATTGTCGGCGAGTCGGAGTTGTCACTTAATGTACTCCCCGCACAACTCGGCTGGAATTCACGGTACAATACACATCCGTTAATGTGATTGGTAGGCACAGTGAATGTGATTGGACACTTTCATTGAACTTCTTCGAGCGTGCAGAAAGTTCACCAGTTTTGCACGTTATTGCATCTCTTAAGAGCGTATTTCTCTCATGAATAAGACATAAGTTCATATAATGATTAAAAATCTTACCTTCCTGTTGATTCCGATTGTGTAATTTGAAATTATTTTTTGCTGCAGAGCGTAGTAGTAGTCCACTCAAAGAGCACAGCATACATTAGTAGGATATACGCGACGACTACACCAAAAGCCTACTGTCAGTCTGTATCACGTCATACATGTTCGTAAAAAAACGTATGCGTAATGGGTTTCGATGTTGTTAGTTTTTTTATGTCCAGTCTCTATAGAGTTCATTACTGGTGTTTATATTAGATCTCGAGTTTGTTACTTGGGAAGAAGATTCCTTCTTTTAAAGGTATTTCCGTAGTGAGCGAAAACCTTTTTTTTTTTTTTTTTTTTTTTTGCGAAGGGAGGGGGCCTAGGCCCCAGGCCCTCTGGCTACGCGCTTGACAGGGGTATACCTACATGTAGAGTATTTTGGTGTGTGTGGGAAGGGAGGGGGTGTCAAGGGGGACGGGTCAAAACTGCCGATAAATTATATGCATGTGAACTGACGCCAGTATAAGGCACTCATTAAAAGAAATTTTAACTCGCCGAAGCTGAAATCCCTGCAGCCCTCTTTATTAAACGAGAAGAGTCTCGAATACCGAAAAACTAATATAGATAGTTGTGACCGACAGTTTGGTCTACCGTCTATGTTCTATATTATTACTATACGTATCTGTATGATGAACCTGCTGAAGTGTCCATTTTTCATTTTCACATCTTGGTGGTACTGTTCCTCCATGTACATGCCCATACAAAGCGCCAAACAATCCATATGTCGTGTTTGCGATACCAGCATGCCAGATTCGGTGGTAGCATATTCAATTTGATATGAGCATGTTCAAACAGGATGGTCGCTTATCAAAATAGAATAACAGTATGGTGGAGAATGATATGAACTGAATTACATTAGGAATCAACGTGTCCTGGTAAATCATATTTACTATTTACTCAGTCGACAGAAACGTTCGCAATTGTGATCATTTACAGCAAAAAGTTTATTGAAGAGTAGGTAATTTATTTCAAATGCCGCGATTCAGAACTCAGTTTTAAAACTCTCGTAATACCGTTCCCTCAGTTTAATTTACTCATCTCTTACATCTGACCCTTCTGCAATCGGTATAATGTGTCGTCATAACCCGCGCAAATACGTATATACAAAATATATCCACGCTGAATTGAGTGTACAGGTATGCTACGTGTCACGTATGTTCAGCGTACATTGCCTCAATGGATTTTAATTTGCAGAGCTGCGCACGCAGGCGTAACTATGAATATTCATTGCGCATAGCAACAATAGCTAATTAAGTTGTTTACATTCGTTGCTGCGTTAGCCGAGTATGAACTATCCTGAAATATGTATCAAATTTGCGGAAAATGGGAATAAATATAAATTATAATTGTATTGAGAGAAAGAGAAAAGTATACTGTACATTCTAGACCCATTTAAGTAAACTAAGTGCCTTTTCTCTCTCTCGCAATTAAAAATGCAGATTTCAGTGCCACAATAACAAAACACCAGATTTGGAGCACTTTGTAGACCCCAAAAATATCATTCACTTTCTTATATATTTTAGCATTTTTCCGAAAATAATCAACACTTGTATTAAATTAAGACATATTTTTTCTGCAAAATAGAGCAAATACTACAACAGCTCGATTGGCATAACAAATATGGCAAGGTCTTGAATATAGGCATAATCTTATGCATAAATAGCACAATGGGTACGATGTGTAACGTGCATAGGAACGACACAAAAATTGTACATCGTAATCGCGATGTCTGGTTATAATTGTTTTCTTTCAGATACTGCAATCTGCATGCATCAAAGATCTACATTCATACAGAGCCGATGTATAATTTGATAAAACTAGAAACTAAGACTAAATTGTTTATTCAATAGTGGCATGCGATGAACCGTTGAATTTATTTTCTTGAAATACATGAGAAGCAATCACATTTTTTTAATTGATTTTATGTTTGTTTAGTAGAATAAATGGAAGGTGGGCAAGTGGGAGCTGAAAAAATGTACAGAGGCATTTCTTTTACTTCCTGAAGAATATCTGCGCTAATGATTTTGATATGCAAAATAACATTTGAAAAAAGCGCCCCTTGAAAGACGGACGGGATAAATCTGCCACTGTCATTTTCATCCTGTTTCAAGGATATTCTCTAAACGAGTTGAACATGTATTACGCAATCATTTCACCACAAATTTGGTAATAATACGAAGTGGACAGGTGGAGTAACGTGGAAGTGAAATAGGAAACTCGAAACTATTCAGTGACCGCCTATCAATGTCACGTAATCGTTCATGGAGTTACTAGTAATCGTTCATGCGCTTACTAGAACAGAAGCACTGCAGAGGGCTTCTACCCTTGTATTTCTATAAGGGTAGAAATACTCTGTTAATGTGGTAATTTGTTGCTCACAAGTGACTCCTAGTTGAATAAGTTGACTTGAAATCAGGAAGCAGTTAATTGGGACAGTTTCATGATTGTAAACAATTTCATTACACTTGCATGTAAACCCCTACACAAATTATTACAAGAACTAGTTTGTTTGGCTCATGTTGCATATAAAGTCTATCATCAATGAGAAATTTCATTTCTATAAAACCTTTAATGAAATTATTATTAACGGACAGCGTTGAATGTTATCTGTTTAACTGCCAATCAAAATTCCAAATTTTGAAAATCTGTGGAACTCTGCAGGAGGAATTTTTCCTTATAAGAATAATTTTTGTAGAATGCCTTTTTCATAATTGTTGATGTACTAATTTGTTTCTTCACCCGTCTTTCATAACACTGAAAATTTGCAAATCGATATGGCTGTCGAAAAATGTTTAAAGAGGATCCAGTAGTTATATGTGGAATATCTCTATCAAAATGAATTCAGTGTTTTGCTTTTGTACACTGCAGAGGGCTTCCTTGTATGGAACCATTTAACATCCACTTTTACTATAATAACCAAACATCGCAATCGGTACAAATTCCCTTGCCGCTAATAACGTGCTCTTCACTCTCTGTAACAACTGCAATCCCATCCTCTGTTGCACATGACTTCCCATCCTACATCCCTCCCTACAGGAGATCATACCTACAATCCAGATACTATTTCACCATATCAATCAAGATGACATTCCCACCATATTTCTTGCCACCCTGTCCCATATACCATGCCACCTTGTCCCAAATTCTATCCCTTCCTGTCACAGACACCATGTTACCCTGTCCCACATGCCATGGTATTTATTTATAAGTAATACCCACCATGTAGATCAATAACATAGAACCTGTTGACAACATTAGCATGTTCATAATAATTAACACAATTGTCTTAGTAGGTATGATGCAAAAGCGGTTTCTCAATTATCCTATTTCAAATTTTTGTCAGTAAGCCCCGCCTACTCATTAATATTTATGACATCACTACCGCAACATTAGAACATATGTACAGACCCCTTGACCCATCTGTGTATGACATATGGGATAAATCCGATAAACCGTTCATGGGACACAGTATGGTGTTTACATCTGTTAGAACTTTCACATTAAGCCACGCCAACCATGCACATGAATGAGATATGTTGATAACATAAGCATGTACACAATAACCAGCACTATTACCACGCGCAATATAACAATATATCATTTATCAATTTTTCAAAATTTTCATTTTAGCCTCGCCCATATATTAATATGCATGATATCACTATTACTGTCGAAAACATTGGGGCACCTCTGCAGACCATGAGCTATCTGCCTCTAAAACATGAAGTGATTTAAGTTAATAGTTTTTGAGATATCGTGTTTACAAGCTTTTTGATTACAAAATCATATGAAGCCCCGCCCACTACGCATATTCATGAATGTTAAAGTTTTGATACAATGAATACATACACACTGCCTAACATAAAACAAAGTGAAACAAAACAGACATGTGATTGTCAGAATAAAAGCATTTCAAGATTTGTATAGTAAACCCCGCGTAATCATTAATATGCATGATATCACTACCAAAAACAATAGGGCACATCTATAGATCATGGGCTATCTGTGTACTAAATATTACATGCATACAGTTTACCAATCTTGAGATACCGTATTACAAGCTCTTTTCAGCAAAATCATATTAAGCCCCGTCCACTTTGCATATAAATAAAATTTATATTTACATCATGAACATAAACACAGCAGCAAACATCATAATTATTGAAACAAAAGAGACATGCGTCTGTTAAATTATAAACATTTCAAGAATTTTAAATTAAACCCCGCCTACTCATTAATATGCATAATATCACCATCAACAAAAATAGGGCACATTTACAGACCATGGGCTATCTAAGTACCACATATGATATGAATTCACTGCATCTTCTTGAGATATCGCGCTTCCGAGCTGGCCGTCACACACACACCACGCACACACACACACTTTTCGACCGCCAGCTCCTCTAAAGTCATATGAAGGCATATGAATAAAGATTCACTCGGTTGCTTGTTGGCAAATGTACGTAAGAGGAAAACAACGAACGAATCATTTGATGATTGAATTCATCGAAGCTGGTGGACTTAAAAGACATATAATGTATTTTGGTATGTTTGTATGTAGTTTCATAGCTCCTTGAATCTTTGCAAAATATGATGTCCCAGGCTGTTTGCTGCTTGCACCAGTCTAACATTTCAATGCTAAGTAGAATAAAAATTGCAATTGAATATGGATACACATCATATACGCGTCGAGACGTTGTGACGTTTGGTTGTTGACGTATCCTCTAACGATCCAATGAGTGTACTGTACTGTTATACGCAGGCGCAAAGTTATATCAATATTATTCAGCAATTTGAAAAACGACCACTTGCATAATTCGTGTAAAATATAGGAAGATAAACGGGAACAGGTGGGACCTTATTCAGATTCCATTGAGCAAATTTATCAATACAGACAATGGTGTGTGAACTGATATATCAGGGGTGGCGGAAGGCCACAATTTTTGGTCCGACCTGACAGGGACCAAAACCCCTGATTTTTTTCGAAGAGCCTCGGGAATTTGGTTCTCGATTTAATGATCTTAAAGCCAATGAAATACCTAGGTATTTTATGGGGACCCAAATTCTGCGGATGACATAAACAAATGATGTGGGGGGGGGGGGGGGAGGGGGTGGCAATAGAAGAAAATATGTTTTGTACGTACCGGTTTACTGGTGAGGGTTATACAAAATTGCCGAACAAAGATGAACGATGATCCAAATGTCTCACAAATTCATTCAAGGCATCCGTCAGGTTCAGAGAATCTGTCCTTTCCTTGTGGATCTGTAGAATCATGAGGTCATTTAATCTCCTCTGACTCATCGTCGATCCTAAATATGACTTAAGTCTACGTAGCGCCGAAAATGATCTTTCAGAGGTTGCATTCGTTGCAGGAAGAACCAAAACAAGGTACAGTAATGTGCAGATTTGTGAGTAAAAATACCGTTCAGCTGTAAGCATGTCCTTAAAGAAATTAATTATATCCTGTAGTGATGGTGATTTGTTTGCGAATTTAAGCGATAAACATTGAAGCTGTGTTTCTAGCTGCTCGTTATCAAAATCTGATCCATAGAAAGTCGTTATTGCAGTTAAGTGGGATTGGTAGTCCTTGTTGTTGCATGCATTCAACAACAGTTCTTGTAGTCGCTGAAACTGTGTGAAACCAGATTGAATGAATCGACTTTCAATTGCATTGATGATTTTGTCCAGAACAGCATAATACTGGCATCTGTAGTAATCACGGGCTGTTTTTGCATATTCCGGGGGAGCATTACCAGTCTCGTATCTGTGGGGCACATTCCTTTGCCGCGGTAATTCTGGTTGAGATACATTCAATTTGAGGTTTCCGTCGCCGTCTTTTTCCTGAGCAAACTTGTTTACTTTATCGTAGAAAAGATTGAAATCTCTTTCATTTCAAATGTTCTTCAAAGTCTTTACCGTGTCTGATGCACATTTCTGGTCAGAAGCTGCTGTCAATTCGGAGTTCTGTAAAGTTTTGCTTAGATTATCTGCATGTCTGAGCACTAGGCGTGCAAGATTTACTCCCCAGAAGAAATCCCATTTTTGCATTTGGCTTCTGACTCCAGATATCCTTGCATTGGTTTCTGTATCTTTCACATAGTCGGTTTCTTCCCAAAGCTCTTAAAGTACTTGGTAGCTGTTTAAAACACTACCCAAAGATGCCGCACGAACAGATCACCTAGTCAGGCATAGAACACGAAGACCTGGACCATCTGGCTGAAGTTCACTCTTAATTTTACGGAAAATTTCCCCTCTCCTCGGAGAATTTTGGACGAGTTTACAAATTCCATGTGTGTATTCAAAGGCATTCTTTGTGATTATCTCTCCCTTGATAGCGTCGTTTGCAGCAAGATTCAGAAAATGTCCGTAGCAGTGAATAAACATTGCTCGCGGTTCGCGAGCCTGAATTCTTACTGCTAGTCCGTTCCTCGTTCCACTCATGTTGCTGGCGCCATCATAGCACTGTCCTATACATTTGGAGTAGGAAAGATCGAGTCTCTTAAATACATCATCGACTACCTTCGCGAAAGTATCAATTGTAATATCAGGAATTTGATATAGTCCAATTGCATCCTCGTGAACCAATAGGGTACTTTTATCCTACCACCTTAAAACGATAACAGCTTGCTCCTTATTTGACGTGTCCGTTGCTTCATCAATTATTAACGAGAAGAATGGGGAGTTCTTAAGATCATCCACTATGTCCCGTCGTACTTTAAATGCCAAAATATTAAGAATCTTGTTTTGAATATCATGACTTACATATTTATTTTTTTCTCCCTCCAAGATTTTACTGAAGGATTATCACATGCTCTTAGGTTCAGAAGCTAAATAAAATTTCCACTGTTTTCATCGTGTCCACGGAATGGAAGGCCCTGGCGACCCAAGAAACGAGCATTTTCGAATAATTTTATTAGCATCTTCTTGTTTTCAGTTTTCACACTAAATGATCTTCGCTGAGTGACTCTCCTATATCTTTAGTAACTTTGGGTAACGTAACCACACGTTCCACTGCTTCTTTGTGACATTTGGTTTTCTCGTGGTTTTTAAAAGCAGAAGTTGCTTCCTTCCAGTTGGTAAACGCCTTTCCAATGAAGGCTTTGTCTGTTTTTGTATTGGATTGTAATGCAGCCAGGGATATCGATCAAACCATTCCGGCTGGAACTTGCGTTTCAATGCAGTTTTCCTCCCAAAATGTCGATATGGAAAATTCAGATTTCTTGGTCGATTTGGTAAATCTTGATTTTTCCTGAAATTGGTCCTTGCTGTACTTGCCTGCGTGACTTCATCCTTTGATTCTTGGCCTAGTGGCATAGACTCCGAGTGTGACTCGGAAATTGCTTCGTCTGACTGATCTGAATCCGAGGGCCTATCAGGAGGACACTTTTTAAGATACTGTAAGATAGACATTGTAATGATTGTATTCTTTCCTTTCCGGTAGAAGAGCAAATGGAACAATAATTTAATGGTAATCCGTACGTCCGTACGTCACGTGTATACTAGGCTAGCCAGAGTGTTTTTACTAGGCTCGGCCCAATTATAATCATGATCTTACCGACATTCCAGAATTCACTAATACGCGCGGTAGATTTGACGCGCTGTAAAAGTTGAGACTGCCTGGGGCCACGGATAAAACGTCATTAAAAACGTCATATCGTTGATTATTGAACTTTTGTGCATATATTGCGCAATAAAAAGGAATAAAACAGTATAAAATCACAATTTGTGATAGAATTAAAGAATGATAGAATGATTTGGATTATAGTGTTAAATATATTCACTTCACAGAAGCCGTGGAACAATTTTGGGGGGCATAGAATTTTAAAGTTCAATTAAAAAACCCACAAGAGTGCTCTTTGTTTTAATACGACTTGCAACCTATTTTTTGAGGGGGATATTTTTCCTTCAATTGTGTAATTTCTGCAGAGTTCAGACTACCGATATTATGTGATTTGCCAAAAAAGGGGAAAATTAAGGGCCAACACTTAAATGGATCATATTTATTATAAATGTGCAAACATGATACTATAGTTCAAAGTCAAATTTAAAATTATATTTATAACCGGAAAAAGCACAACTTTATGTGGTCCAACTTTATGTGGATCATTCAATCATTATCGGGCAAATTATTGGTCCGACCAAGGTCGGAGTGGTCGAAGCGGTTCCGCCGCCTATGTATATATCTGGCAAAAAATATCTGGCAAAATATTTTCTATTTAAGTTTTGTGATTTAAAAGGGAATTCCAATAATCAAATAGTTAGTTTCAGAGGTCGTTTATTCAAAATGTATGATCACAGTGAAAAAATATCTTCTCTACACCATACACATATATCATACTTACTGGAGAAAATACATATTAGTAGATCTATATTTATAGTCAGTACTGTAAATGAGCAGTATAATTGATATTAGATAAATTGGGGGAGATGGAAAATATTTAGCAAGACACAAACTCTAATAGTAGGATTAGGCATTAACCATTGTTTGTCCTAATTTATTAACCTGAGATATATCATTAACCATTTGAATTGAATGATTTCCACAATTGTAGATTAAGTTCGAGTGGTGGTGCTTCACACTGTCACACACATGACCAGATGACAGAGCATCCTTTCTATCATTTTCAAATGCATGTTTTAATGATATATGCATTGTACAAAGAAAATGATCCACCACGCGTCCGCCGGATATTATGAAGTTGGAATATGTAAATAGCATCGATAGCTTTCGTCCGTGATCATGTCACTATCTGCCTGTATGTTGAAATGTAGTTTCCTTCCAGACTCACAATGACAAAGATCTGTGACCTCTGTAAAGATTGTTGCAAATTGTGATAAATCGCATGACTATTTATAGAACTGCGTATATACACATAGCCCTTTACAGTTATGTCATTTTGTTTACTTTCCCAATTTAACCAACTGACCAAGGAAATTCTGTTTTAGCCGAGTTCATTGCGAGCGTTAACAGTCTGGGAGAGGTCCTATTTTAAGAGCCTGTAAAATACCTGAGCTAATAGGCGTCCAGCAGTCGTCTTATTCATATTTTCGATAAAATGTACAAAAAGATTAACTGAGAGACCATTTTGTCATATAGATTGTAAGATTTTGTAATGTGTAATTTATTTCTTAGATTCTGCCATCTCAACGACAAATTTATACTGTTACAAATATTTGAATTTCGCGCCTAAGCGCCTAGCTTTTTAATTGATTTTTATTTCAAAAACGGCGAGGTAAACATTTAAAAGGGAATGAATAATATTTATCTATGAAAGCTATGAGGGTTTGTCTATGAGTTCTAATTTTCGTCGTTCTAATTATCGTCGGGAAAATTAGTTTTCGCAGAGACATTTAAAATTTGAAAATTATAGCACTAAATAAAGCTTTAACGTTAGTATAGCAAAGCATCATGGGAAATATCACGAAATTGCGATGTCCATGTCACGAAAAGTTCCTAACCTTTTGGTTCCTTATTTTTGGACTTTTCAAGACTGGTTGATTTGGATTCATATTTTCAATGAAGGTAAAACATATTTTACACGCTATCTGATGCGTACAGGAATGTGTGTTATCTGTGACCACTGGACAAATTGAAAAAAGCTGAACACTTTGAGGATATAAAGGAAACACATCACTTTTAACTTCAGTACTTCAGTAATCTACCTACTGTAGTGTAGCGGTTATCATACCTGTCTACACACCACGAGGCCCCGGGTTCAATCCTGGGGTGGGTAGACACGCCAGTGCACCACAACTGGTTATCAAAGGCAGTGGACATTGACTTGGTTGTCGATGTTATGTCTGTCCGTACGTCGTACCTGTGTTCTCGTCCGGGTCGTATTAAGCGTTTCGTGATAGCATTTGTACTATCATAACCGAATACGCAGGCGACGACCTCGTCATTGTAATTGTGTGTTCAACTCTCTTAACTTCAGTGAAATAACAATTTGAGAGAATTGCCTGCGTATATGGGGTGTAAGAAACATATAAACAACATTTGATTGTTCGTCCATGTATTTTCGGTAAACTATTCTATCGTCTAGTTTTACCTAATCAAGTATAATTCCCCCTCTTTGCCTGATATTTCACCATTAAATGGTTACCATTTAATGTATTTATAAATTGATTTTAATGCAATGTTTTGTTTATCATTTAATGGTTTGTGATCATTTCCAAAGCAATATAGATAACTTTGACAATTTTAATGGTGAGTGCCATTTAATGTCACTAAAAGGTGATGTGGGAATGCAGTAGCCCAGTGGCTAGGGCTCAGTCTCCCACTCAAAAGGTACCGGGATGGAATCTCAGCCAGGGCGTTGTGTCCTTAAGCAAGACACTTTATCCAATCAGCTCCAGTTTACTCAGCTGTGAAATGCGTACTAGTTCCGTCAAAAGTTGGTTGACGTTAAAAGTTAACGGTTACGTAACTATTAAATGAAAAATGATTCCACTATCAGGCCAGGAAAATGATAAAATTATCTTATAATTGATGGATGTTTGAAACAACACTTGTCAGTTTGTGGATAAAAGAAAAGAGCGTCAATATTCTTTTAGAGGATGAGTTTTAAATCTTCAAGCTCAATATTCTAACCATGCTTCACACCAATATGCCAACCATAATAAAACTAAAAGAACACTTGCTATTCTGAGCTGAAGACGTATAGTATTTAGTGGAGAAAGAATACAAGTTAAAAAAAGTATGGCGGAAAGTACCAAGGTGTTGCTCGAAGAAATTCTTTCAGGTATTTTTAGAGTACATTTGCTGGCTGTTTGTGAAATGTTTACTTGGCCTTTATGTGTCTAACATCTTTTACACTCTCGTATCGTGAAATTTAATTATTCTACCAGGACGGAAATATATCTCGGGAAAAAATCACAAACAATCCATTATTCCATATTCAAACTTCTCCAGACAACATTAACGGTGTGTTTGCAAAATCATGTGTCTGTTATTGGCTTCATTAATGGTATGTCAGGTCTCTGCTATATACGTGTGTTTATATATATAAATAGTTTTAAGAAAAGGAAAATCATCGTCGCCAAGTGGTTAAAGATTTTGCTAAGCACACTAATAATCTTCACATGTGCGCTGGTTTAGTAAATCATTTTCCGGAAATTTTGAAAGAAGGTAGATCACAAATTATAAAATGATTTTGTCGAGTAAAATCAGTACACTAAATTCATACTGTGAAAATAGAACATGTACAAATTTAATTTAAATCTACCCCATCCATCCCCTCCCCTGCACCCACTTTCCCCTACCCCTCCACCCCCCCCCTCTACCCCCTTCTCCCCTCCTCCACCCCCCCTCCCCTCCCCTCCCTCCTCCCCTCCCCTCCTCCTCCCCTACCCTCCACCCCTCCCCTCCCCCCCCTTATACCCTCCACCCTCCCCCACCCCCCCTCCACCCCTCTCCTCCACCCCTCCCCTCCACCCCTCCCCTCCACCCCTTCCTCCACCCTTCCCTCCACCCCTCCCCTACACCCCTCCCATCCACCCCTCCTCCCCTGCTCTCCACCCCTTTCCTCCACCCTTCCCATCCACCTCTCCCCTTAACCCCTCCCCTCCACCCCTCTCCTCCACCCTTCCCCTTCACTTCTCCTCTACACCCCTCCCCTCCACCCCTCCCCCACCCCTCCCCTGCTCTCTACCCCTTTCCTTCACCCTTCCCATCCACCTCTCCCCTTCACCCTCCCCTTCACCCCTCAACTCCACCCCTCTCCTCCACCCCTCCCCTCCACCCTTCCCATCCACCTCTCCCCTTAATCCCTCCCCTCCACCCCTCTCCTCCACCCTCCCCTCCACCCTTTCGTCCACCCCTTGCCTTCACCCCTCCCCTCCACCCTCCTCTCTAACCCTAACCTTCACCTCTTCCCGTTACCCTCCTTCCACCCCTCTCCTCCACTTCTCCCCTCCACCCCTCCCATCCACCCTTCCCTTCCACTCCTCCCCTCCACCCCTTTTCTCCACCTCTCCCCTCCACCCCTCCCCTCCACCCCTCCCGTCCACCCCTCCCGTCCACCCCTTCCCTTCACCCCTACCCTCCACCCCTCCCTTCCCTCCTCCCCTCCACCCCTTTTCTCCACCTCTCCCCTCCACCCCTCCCCTCCACGCCTCCCCTAAGTTTATTAGTCTTCCATCTTAATAAAGCATCAGAAATTTCTGAAAACTTACATTTTAATGTATTGATGATTTTTTTGTTTCTTATCTCTCCATCGCTGCTTCTCTGTACCTCAAACACTTGACAATTAATGTTTACTTCAGTTAGACCGTATACCTTTTTGTACGTGAAACACTTCTTAATCGTGACATCAATCACAATCGACCTTTAAAGGAAATTGTTTTATGGCACAACGCTATTTATATTAGATATAGGCTTTGAAAGGGGTGAGGTGGGTGTTGTGGGTTTTCAGCACCTTCCAGAAATCAATTGTTGGCTGGAAAATCATACCGTTTGTTGGAAAAATTCTCCCACTTTTCCGAAAATTCAACGTATACAGGTATAAAGTACGTCTCATCAGTACTGGTTGTATTGAAATGTATTTAAAAGTGATGGATTGTTTAGCAAAATTAAACTCGGCAAAACGGTTTACAATGTACTACATCAAATGACCGTTTGAAGAATATAATGCCTCTACTTTGCTCTTATTTTGTGAGCGCAATCTATGTGACGAAATTGAGTTAGATACAGGGACGTCACCAAAGGTGGAGGAAGGGGGTTCGATGCAGGTTTTCGACTGTCGGGTCGGAGTCGATTCTTGTTTGTTTCCACTTTGTCGGAAGGGAAACAGAATCGTTCTACAGTAAAACTGATTTTCCGAAAAATTTGTCGGGAAAAGTGTGCAGTGTGTCCCCACGGCTGGATCAAACTTAGTCTCTCATTATTGTTGTTTCTATACCATCTTTCGCTGAGATGAATTTTTATTGGCGTGATCTGGATTCGACCAATTGCAATAGTGAAATTGTATCCATCTTATTCACAAATTGTATTGGTTTCTTGAAACATACTTTCTTGATATGAAGACGTCAGTTAAATGAGATCCCCTTCTTTGTAGCTGTAATATGTAAAAGAACAAGAACAGTGGCTTATCTAAAAATATAATAGAATACATAGTGATTTTGAGGAATGTGAGGATGTGACATCATAAGTCTGATTTTAGCCATTTGTATACCATCAATGACACAAAATTTTAAACTTCAATATATACTTAACAGAATAAAGTATTGGGATGCTTTCTTCACTGTTGAGTTTATTCAAATGTCCTTTTCTATGAGAAAATTTGCTTGACCCCTAAACTTATCCTTTAACACTTGCCACACCAACATGTATCCCATATCATAGGAATCAAATTTAGACACGGCGATCAAATCTCAACCTACATACACTTGCCTTAAAGATATTCAATTTTAACTGAGAAATTGCCAACGTTTTAGCTGAAAATTCACCTTAGAAAATGGGACCAACACAAGAAAGCCACAGGAAAACTTTAGCCTAATTACAGACAACGAATGGATAGATGGACACATCTTCTATTACATAGGCTCACATACACTCCTGCATGCAAGCCACATATCTAAACTATTCAAAGTCTATGAACAGATATATATATTTTTTTATTAAGAATAAAGAACATCAAATTTGGAGTATACCAATGTTTAAATGACTGAAATAGTGTTGATAGTTTTAATGTTATCACAAAATAAACGTGTGGAGAAATGTTCAGCCTGTGTAAAACTTAACGATGCATGAACAAGAACACAGCTCAAAAACTTAAATGTATTTTTATTTTTCTCTCCTAAATTCAGACACCACACACGATCAAATTTCATTTAATGCAAAATAAGGCTCAATCTTTACTCCTTACTCGAGCCATTAAGACCCATCAGGCCGGTGATTATCCCCGGTTTCGTTGGCGTTAGCGGATGAGAGTACACGACTCCTCCCGGACAGGACTTCAGTCCATCGCAGATTAACTCGTAGCATTGCTGTTGGTACTCCTCATAACTGGGTAGAATAGAGCAATCGGAGGTTTAATCCTTGCCATATCTTATAGAAAACAATAATAGACAAGTAACTAATTCTGTAATTAAAACTTAATATGAACTTACTATAATCGACAATTTGAAACTTTGCGCATATTTGTTTTAGCATAACATTTGACTGTTGTGAAGACACCTAAAGAATAGCATCCACATAAATACGATGCCAGTCTGTAAGGAAGCGACTACCATTGTTCTGGAAAGTCAAGTTGTGCTCCAGGTTTATCTGTTAAGAAGAGAAAAAAATATTGTTCAGTGTTATCTCAAAGGAATCATAGTTTTTGTAATGTTTAGTAGGTCCACTTTTCAAACACGAGGAAAGCTTTTTAATTTTCTTATGGTAGATAAGTGATTTTTGGTCTTTCACCAGTTGAAATGACCCCATTTCAGGGCAACCCGCATTTCAGGGCAAGCCGCATTTCAGGGCAACCTGCATTTCGGCTTTAATAAGCTGAACAAGATTTTTGTTTACTTTTTTGTGGTGGTGGTGAGCTTAGTTTGGGATTTTATTTAAAGGGGGACTAACCCTTCTTAGCCCGTCATCTTGTTATGTTATTTATCTTATATTTAATGTACATAAGCCTAGCCTAGGTAGAACCCTGCCTAACATAAGTATTCTACAAATATGAGGCTTACTGAGCTTAGGATAACATTAGGTCTGATCGTATGTTAGTGAGATATACATCTCACTCAGTATGCCCTATATGCTACGCATTACCTGCATATGTCATTAGTACAAAGTCATATGTTATCTGACTTAATTGTATGGAGGCCTAACGTTAGTTGTTTACTGAGCCCCCATAAAACACCATGATAAAATCTTTTATTCTCACCTAAAATTATCGTTAGGTCTTTGTTTACCGTGCATGCAAGTTGTTACTGGTGAGAAATTCATTCACATTTATGTTTTCAATTGTTTATTCTACGAGTTGTGCCACGATCGTGTTTCAAGATTCAACGATTTAAGAAAAACTTAACGTTCGATTTTACTTAACTTTTTGCCGGCCGCATGGCAACATGGTGCTCTGCAATTGGCCACAAAAAGTCATGTGTTAAAGTACTGGCACTTTTGTTTCGGAGTGAGCCAGATACCTCCAACTAATTATTTGAGTCGTTGGACGACAAAATGGAGCTTTCGAAAAAGAGTAAGGGGACAGATTTTTTCGTCCAATATGAGTGGAAATAGCCCCACTCTCGATTCGTGTGGACATTTTCACTCGTTTGCATTAAAGAGAGTAGTTGGAATTGTTTGTTAATATGCCTGGGACTTGGAGTGATAGGAAAATTTCATATAGGCTAAGTAACATATATTTTAGAGGAGATAGTACGAATCCTATAATCATCCAATTACTTTTTAATCAGTATCAATCTAATTTTCAAATATTTTCACCAGACAATACATGTTTTAAAGTGTTACCAGAATCAAAGATAAAATGAATAAAAGTTTGACAAGAAACCTAGGAGCAGGATACAAATTAAGAAAAAAAGAGAAGCGATATGATTGAAACATTATAATTTGTTATTTTTCTTCGTTTTGTGATAATTCTCACTCAAAAGTAAAAGGTAAATACAAGTAATTACAAGTATTATACTTTTGCCTGATTTAGAAAGCTATAAAGAAATACTAGAATTTTACCAATCTTGCGCGCGTTCGTTTTTGATTGTGCCAATTGTTAAAATACTTATTATTTTTCATACCAGTATACATATCAGTATACGATCTTAATAAGAATTTTGTAATTGATATTCAAATTTAATTACATCATCAAATTGTGTATCTAGAGCTTAAATAAACTGAAAAAAGATACTTCTAGCAGTTCATCATTTGTGCTTGGCATTTTTCTTGTTCTTTCAAGCAAACAACAGGTCAATCATCCTCGCTCTTCAAGTTTTCTTATTGTTGGAAACTGCCTGAATGTTTTGTATTCTAAGGAATGGATTTGCCTGACCTCATAAAATAAATCGATTTAACGTTCTAATAAAGAAAATAAGTTTAAGCAATTTATTATAAATCTTGCAGTAAAACATGCAGTTTTCGTTGCATTTGGGTGGTAGATCTTAATGAAGACACATGAATTGCCAGTTGGTTTAACAGCATACGAACTGGAATTTGTGAATAATTATTCAGCTCCAATAAAGTTTGAATTGTTCATTCATATTTTCTGAGGACGGATTGGTATCTTACAAGTAAGTACTTTTAATATTTTGGGGGCCATGTTGGCGAGATATGTGGGGTTCACAATTCAATTGTAAAAAAGCCTTATAAAACCCCGGTATTGACAAAGTTGCCTTTACTTGTATATTATGGCTTTAATTTCGAATTAAAAATAGACGTTGTTAGAAATGTTTATTAAATTCAATAAAAGGAGAAATTGTCTAAGCTTTTCAGATGTTAAAATTTATGAATGAAAAATATTTTGGATAACAGTTCGGGAGCAACCCAAAAAACTGGGTATTTTGAAATACTTAAAAAAATTGGGTACTTTTATGTATTACGTCATCATATGAGCCTACATATTTGACTAGCCCACACTAAACATATGGTGTTTTCATTTTCCGCTCCGGGTTGTCCAAAATTTCAATGGATAACCTTACATTTTTGAGACGGATAGTAAATAGATATTCACAACGCTTTGTAGCCGCTTTTTGATATTCACGATCACCTTTTTGAGAAAATCAATAAAACAGATTATGAGCAATCTGTTTTGTTCATTTTCTTAAAAAGGCGACGATAAATTTCAAAAGCAAAGGCAAAACGTTTTTGATATCTATCTATTCACTATCCGTCTCCAAATTTTCAGGATATCCTGTGAAATTTTGGACAATCCGGAGCGGAAAATGAGAAACTCCATATGTTTAGTGTGGGCTAGCCAAATGTGTAGGCTCATGCGGTGACGTAATACATCAAACTACCCAAATTTTGGGGTATTTCAAAGTACCCATTTTGAGGGCCTCTTTCGGACTGTATAATGCACCTGTCTGTGGTAGCTGTAACTAATTTTTTGATTTGTTGAATAATATTCACACATTTATTGTGTCGCCATGGGAATCCGTCGTCAACCCACTGTTTAAAACAAACGTTTCTAAATATAACGTTTACCAGACATAATTATGCAACAAACCATTCATTCCCACAGACCGAATTTTAGGGGAAAGATGCAAAAAATACGGTAAGATGTTGCATTGCCTTTGAATTAAGTTGTAGCACAATACGGCATACACAAGAAATTTGACACAATCTCATTAGCTCAAAATATGATTTTACTTCCTTTTATGATTTATGTGGGTGCAGGTGCTGCTACTGTTCCAAATGTTGTGTAAAACAAAGAAAATGTGTTGATGATTTTTTAAATTCTTCGCGATTTTTCAAACGTTAATGTAAAATTGTGAATTGTAATAAGTGTTCTTGTTTGGCTATGAAGTCGACTTGAAAGAGCTAGAATCAGAATTGACGACAAACATTATTGTAACAAGTTGACTTCCCGACTTTGTATATGTGGCCAAGCCAACTTGTGAATTGTAATAAGTGTTCCTGTTGCGATATGAAATCGACTTAAAATAGCTGAGAATCAGATTTGATGACTAACATTGTTGTAACAAGTTGACTTCCCGACTTTGTATATGTGGCCAAGACAACTTAGTGAAATGACAAGTGAACTTGACATTATATTGGTTCACAATATGTCGACTTGTTGATCACAGTAAGTGGTCATGATGACAACAATTATTTGAATAAGACATCTTAATACCAGAAATAAGTGTAGAAGATTGGTTCATAAGTTGGCTTATGGAGATGATTATCTGGACGTCTTGGTATGTTGGGTGGCACTTTAAGCTTTCGTACGTTTGATTAAACTTAAAGCTATTCTTAGATAGATTATTATGAAAATCTCTTTTACACCGAGGATAGGAATCGTCACGAGCAAATTTTGGACCTTTGTTAAACCAATTTAAAATGTATAAGTGGATCAAATACCAATGCTTCCAAGAATGTTGTGCTTCATCTATTTTTTGTGGGGAAAGATGATTTTTTTTTCTATTTCATTTGATTCACGATTGAATGAAATTGAATCATGAACAGTTGTAATGCAAGATACAAATTAACATAATCTCCCTAATGATAACATTTCTGGTAAACAACCATTTGCCCCCCCCCCCCCCTCACCCCCTTAGCCATTGGAGATTCCCTGTACATCTTTTATTTTATTTATTTTATTAAAGAGATAATTTTCATTAAATTTCCTTCATTTACAGAAAATTTATTTCAATCTTTTAAAAATGTTCTTCATTTTTATATATTTCTCCATTTTTGGTAATTTCCTTCAATTTTGGAACAATTTATGGAAACTTTTTCAATTTTTCCAATAATTCTACGATTTTTTTTGCTACCCCGGAGCTAATTTTTAGGTATGTTGTATGGTAAATCCTTCATATTTGTGCTCCTCACATTAATCTATATCCGCTTCGCAAGTCATGATACAAATATTTTAGGGGTATGTGAATGTTCATGCATTCATGGCCGTACTAGGCGGATGGAAAAAGGGGGGCTATGAGGGGAGGGGGTGGGGGCTAGGGCAAATACCCATCTTATTCGTGCAGAGAATCATGCCTGACTCGGCTAGATATCTGGATCATGCCCTCTCGACTTGGCATGATGATGACAATATGATATTTGGGCAGCGATCTTATATAGTCAGGTAGAGATGTAAAATGTACTTTTTAAATCAGTGACTTATCGGAATCATGACAAAGTTGGTTAGATTTTCCGATAATTAACGGAAATTACCAAAAATTAAACAAATGCCTGGAAATGGAAGAAAAGTTCCGAAAATCAAAGAAAATTGCCTGAAAATTAATACAAATGTTCCAAAACTTGCCCTGAAATGAAGGAATTTTCCAAAATTGAGGACAATTTCCTAAAAATTGGCAAAAATATTCGCACAAATTTCCCAATAATAAAAAAAAACCTGCCTGAAAATGTCAGACATGAAGGAAAATATCCGCAAATCAAAGAAGTTTGACCGGAAATTAAGAAAAGCTCCAAAAAATGAAGCAAAATTTTCATAAAATCGAAAAGCTGCCCAAAAATAAGTCAATTTTCCGGAAATTGAAGGAAAATGTAAAAAAAAATTCCAGAAAATTTGATATTTCCCGATAAGCAGCAAATAATTGACTGTTGATATGAACTTAACTTAAACTAAACTTTTGGTTTCTTGCCCTCCCACCCCCACCTGTCCTGTGGAGTCGGGGGAATGGTCGGGGATACCACATTGGAGTAAGAAATGCCATTGCCGGCGTTACCAAAGATGAAAGATTCCACAGGGCGCGGGGATATCTGTGGATAGGTTGAAGGGGCGTTGGTGCAATGACAGAGGCGTCACAAAAGGAGTATGATATGCCTGGCAAGCGAATCAGGCTGGCTATAGGTAAGGGGGTGGTGCATATGCTAACCGTCTTTTCAATCGGGATAGTAAAAAAAGACAATATCAGTATTTCATGGTAGCTTTTTTATTTCTTTTTTTAACAGATAAACATGCAGGATCCTACAACAGAACAGCTAATGCTCCTCGAAGACGTTCATTTGATCGACGGTTCAAAACTTCACCCATCAAAACTACTTCTGTCTGGTGTTGCATTTCCACTTGTGAAGAGCAAGAAGGGTTTCACCGTTGTAGCAGCATCCGTTATGGGAAATGGTAAAATTGCAGTGTCTAGTCACGAAGGTATCGTTAACAGGTTTGCAACAAATGATGACTCAGCTCTTATGATACGTAACATATTCAAATGGATGACCATCAAGAAAAAAAGTCCTAAAGTTGG
>JAIGNY010004580.1:117500-165000 GCA_020152595.1 Chiridota heheva
TGTTCAGCTGTGGAATGAGTACCAGCTTGCTTGGGAGTTAGCCTGTGATAGACTGGTGATCTATATATGTATGCATATATATATATATATATATATATATATATATATATATATATATATATATATATATATATATATATATATATATATATATATATATATATATTTATATATATATATATATATATATATATATATATATATATATATATATATATATATATATATATATATATATATATATATATATATATATATATATATATATATATATATATATATATATATATATATATATATATATATATATATAAATAAATTAATGTCAAAATACGAAACAATTTGTATTGATGATAGTTTCATAGACGTCGTTGCATATAGGATTTATTCCAGTGGGTCAGAAGCCCCCTTTTGCTTCTTTTGCATCAATTTAAAGGAGAAGAGGATAAGACATAAAATAAGCTCATAAAATATCATTTATAGCTGATGCTTTCTGTATATAGAGTCAATAAATATTATTAATCTGATCTGATAATCACATCCTCTCTAAGAATAGATGGAGATTTAGAAGACAAGAAATATTTTTTGTTGAACTTACATCTGTACATAGGCTTAAGAATTGTCTTGGCTCTAAACGTAATGTGATATTAACATAAGTTTTTCATCAATTTGTTTCTTCACTTGTACTATATCATATATATGGAAATTCAGAGAAATATTGCTTTAATTATAGTACAAAATGTACCTCGCCTTAACACATGATGAATGGAAATTGCTTCAGTCCCATAATTTTCAATGTAAAACACATATGAAGAATATGAATATATACAAAGAACCCCCAAATGTTCCAAGGATAATCCACGGGGAACCTATATAGACGGTTCCTTAAAAAACCTAGTAGGCTCCAAATACGTGACAAGTTATAGAACCTCAAAGGTTCCACGGAAAACCTTGGATGCGAGGAGTATGAGGTTCCATGGGGAACCCATATCTATGGTTCCTTGAAGAACCATATTGGGTTCCAAATACGTGACAAGCTATAGAACTGTAAAAGGTTCCAAGTAGAACCTTTTTTCGAAGAGTGTATGGTCATCGCAAGTTTAAAGTTGCTTCAGAAATTGTAAATAAATATAAAAAATATATGTCGATACTCGATGATAGCTCACGTTTCTTTGTTATTGTAATGTTATTCAAAACTAGTTTAGATGTTAAGCTGTTGCACATTCATTTACGGACTTCACTATTCGTTAGCTTTCAAAATATTTCTCAGAGAACGAGTCCTCTGCTATTTAAGTGTCTATTTATTCATCATATTTCCTCCTGTCGAAATAACTACTCCATCTCCCATCTACTACCGCAGGTTTATTCTACCGAAAATAATATTTTTGTGTGGGGTGAAGGAGCACAATTTTTAACTAGTTTTTTAGGCTTCACGATATTTGTGCACATTGTTAATGACTTAAACATGACTTTTAGATTTGATACCGTAACGTTAGTATTGTAACATACGAAGTACCCTAGCCTAGTTGTCCGAATATTTCTTAGTTAAGTATTAGTTTTTGGTATCGTGATATGTTTTCAGAGGCATATCATGGGAAAAGAGATATCCAGATAACGCGATAATCGACATTTCATACAGCACTATGTAATGCTGAAAATAAACTTAAAGTTCAATGGAACTATATTTATAAACAGGGATAGCTTCAGGTAAAGCTTAAAATAAACTTTTGATTCATATGGAACTACAATAAACAAGTATAGCTTCAGGTAAAGCTTCACATAAACTTTTTATTCATATGAAACTACAATAAACAGGTGTAGCTTTAGGTAAAGCTTCAAATAACCTTTGTATTCCTATGGAACTACAATAAACAGGTATAGCTTCAGGTAAAGCTTCAAATAAACTTTTGCTTCTTATGGAACTAAAATTATATATAGGTATAGCTGCAGATCAAACTTAAAATGAACTTTTGATTCATAAGGAACTACAATATACAGCATCAGCAAATATAGCTCCAGGTAATGCTTAAAATAAAGTTTCATTGATATTTGTCAGGACATCACAGGGAGGGATTTTTGTAGTTTTTAAAATTATCCCAATTATCTACAAAACAAATGATCTGGTCTTATCTTGATCGGTTGATCCTGTATCTTAGAAAATTTTTAATGAATGGTTGAAATGTTTACAAGATCACCGACCATGCAACGACAAACCAATTAATTACAGCTGCGGAAGTAATGTTACTACTATGATCAGATTTATTAATGAAGGTCAAGCAATATTCTTGAGAGGAGATTCCAGTATTCACAGTAAGGCTCAATTTTTCCCCACCTTGTGTATTTTTTTTGGAGGGGGGAGGGGAGGGTAAACAAAAAAAGGGGCGAATTTCTTTAAATTTGAAATATACCAAAAAATGCCAAAAATACAACAAAAAAGGCCAAAATTTGTCTGGAAAATGTCAAATTTGGCATTTTTCGGCCATTTTTTGTTTGCATGATTCCCCCCTCCCTTTAATTCCTGCAATCCAGCACCTTACGAACACTGGGAGATTTCCTCTGTAACTTACCAATTTATAATCTCTGTACAGTGCTAAACAACCAAGAGTCATAATGTATAGTCTCCTTATTCCATCTCTGTTGTATCTATCCTACAGCACACAGCTCCAACCACAATGTCGTTATAATATGCTGCAAGAAAGAAAATGTGGGAGGAAATTATGTTATTTTTTCAATCAATGCAATACAAATATTGTCTTTTAAAAGTCTGGTAAAATTTAATGAATGCAATTCCTTTTGAAAAACCTTTATTCAATCTTTCAGGTTACTATCGGACCCGGGATCGGACCAAGGTATTATGATTTATAACCGGAATAAATCAGAAGTACAAGCGCCGAAGAAGTTTATATATTTCACAGAGGGTACAAATAAGCCTAATAAGGGGTTTTCTTCCCTTAAAAGTGCCCCAACCACATTTACCCCCCCAGCCTCCCGCCTTCTACGCCCTTGAGGTTACTTATCGCATTGATGCACTAACAAACATTTTGACCAGGGCAGTTACACCGTACTGTTTTTAGCTGAAGAATACTATTCCAAAACCGAATATTACCATCCAATGGTCGGATAGACTTGTTGAAACGTCCACAACAAATGGCCTTACTTTAAATTAGGGCTGTCACGATATGTCAATTATTGCAATATTAATCATCATATTGTTTTTCCCATGATATAAAAAATACCCTGACCATGATGTGCCATTTTCATATGAAAACTCTAGTTAAAGCAAAATTTAGAAAACATGATTCTTTTTCATGTTCTTTTCATTAGCTCTTAGATTGAAAACTTATTAATTTTTCCAAAATTAATCATAATAGATATTGTGATATGGTGATATATCACAATAGTTTTGCCTATAATAATCGATATCTCATTTACCCATACAAATCAATATAATTGAAGAGTTTAAGAACTCATGGTATATAATATGTTATATGTCCCGCATGGCCCCCATCCATATAACACATGGTATACCTCCCTATGTCCATATGCAGTTACATCCTGTCACACTCTCTGACTGAGCATACTAAATAAAAATAAAGTCTGGTCAGTTGACCACAATGATAAAGGCGGAGTTTAATAATCATGCCTGATACAACTCTTGGTGCCCAAATATTTTGAAGAATTTTAAAGATTTTAAATCTCCAGTACTACGAGAGAGACGCTTGAGGTTTTCTGAAGAATATTGGAAAATTATATAATTTTACAGTTATCTTCTAAAGAAATATCAAATGTTTTGTAGACTTTTTAAGAAAACTAGTCTTCAATCTGTCTTAACATTTTGTAGAAAATTCTAACCTTCAATAAGAATATCTGCTCAAAAAAAATTCAACAATTCTGCGGAAATCTCAGGAAAAACTGTGGACGGCCTGCCGGACGGACGAAACCGCCATTACATAGCTTTGCATTATGCTTCGCATGCGAACCAACTAGGTAAGATATACAGACAATTAATTTGGGTAAAATATTTTCATTTGGGTGAAATATTTTCATTTGGGTAAAATATTTTCATTTGGGTGAAATATTTTCATTTAAATTATTAACTTATCAAAACAAACAATTATCGGATAAAATTTTCAAACTTTAATTTACCCAGGGATTCTGTTATGTTTTCCTTCAAACTGAGTAATTACTGTTTAATGAAAACACATAAAAAATAATGTACAGATTTGATTTTAAACAAATACTAACAGATAACATTTTGAAACAACTACGTTGATGTCAGTTATGAAGCCTTCTAAGCATGCGTGCTCTTCCAATTGCACAATAACAGTTATCAATTGGAATACAAAACAAACTAGAATATTAACATTCTGTAGAGCGTATACCTCCACCCCATTGCAATTCCAATATGCCTAGAATAATTTTAGAGTTCATTTGATCCTCATACTTAATATAATCTACCTCAGAAATCCTAGACCAATGTGCATCCCAATTTTGATCTGTAATGATCATTTGCATTGTGAAGACTTGAAGATTTTTAGCTGACTGGATTTCTTCAAATGCCATACCATTGTTTTAGGTTTTATTTAGGTGAAGCAGTCATTGTTTGAGTTCCTTTCATTCAAGATCCACATTACATCATTTTCCATTCCTGACAGAGACCAATTGTTTCGTTTTCTTTTATTCCAGAGAGCACTTGATTTACATATCTAAACATCCCCACCCTTCGATTTCTGCCCTTTTCTTGTACCAATACTTCCCAAATTTAAATCATTTGTTTCACTAGCAATAATAAAACCACACATCAAATTTGATTTCAATCCTAGCATCAGTTCTTGAGATATTCCAATGACAAACTCACCTTAAAATTACCTCACCCCTTCATTTGCACCCTTCCTCTGTTCCAATATATCCCAACTTTTGAACATTTCTTTCTAAAGCAGACACAAAACGACACACTAAATTTGATCAAAATCCAGTTATCAGTTCTTGAGATATCTTGATGGCAAACAGACAAACGGAGGCGAAAACATAACCTTTGTTTAACTACTGTATGATGGCGGAGCTAATTATTTCTGTCATTTCATGTACATCATATAATGTACATCAAGTTCAATATTAGGTCTGTAAGTCATGCCAAGCACGTACCTAATTTTGCAAGTTATCCACCCGCCTATACATCTTTGATCAATTCGTCATTGTATGACAATGGAAATACAACAGCATTGAGGATTTTCAGTTGTTTTATATTGTAATGTCTTCGAGCTCAATTCCACCGCTGTAAAAATTGAAATTAAAAAAATCAAGTTAATTTTGATTAATAAGTTTGCATCACTTCATGAATGTAAACAAGGTGCTAAATGCTTTACACATGCATACCTTTTTACTGATGATTATATGTCATTCCATGACAATACAATAGGCAATGTAACCCAATACAATGTATCTCAAATTTGCTTTAAATTTGGTATAGCCCCATTAGGAATAATATATATAGAGCACCCTTAAAATGCTAGGCTCGTTGCTACAGACCACGAGGTCGCCTTTTGGGGTTATAAGGCTGTGGACATTGACTTGGTTGTCGAAATGTCTGTCGTACGTCGTACCTGTGTTCTTGTCCGGGTCGTATTAAGCGTTTTTCGTTACTATCATAAAATATCTTGACCCCGTCTGTGTGTTACTCGTCGTCGTTTCGATGTTTCAACAAACAATTTTCCATTATAATTTGTTTTACAATTTGTTTTGTTTACCCCACATTGTTCTAAAAGTTGGCACTAGGCTGTTTTTGAAAGTGGGAAATCCAAAATTGGAACTTAAAATGCTCATAGTCTTCGTTCTGAATTTTTCTAAAGAAAACAACAGTTCAATTTTAAAGGGTCCTGGCCACAAAAGTATTAAATATATCTCAAAAAGAATTTTTTTTAAATTTCTTTAAATTTGATTTATTGGTAGATAACAGAAGCATGCATAGTGTGTTCAAAAGCTTTTTTTTTTTTTTTTTTTAATATTTCAGCCTGGTTCAGAAATAAATTCAAATTTCACCAACATTTTCAATTTTTCTTAATTCTCATTTTTAGTGTCAAAATTTTGTGTCAATACCAGGACTCTGAAATTGATAATATGTCTGCATATAGTGCCATAATCTAACAATAAAGCTTATAATTAGTATACTATATAGTACCCAGACATCGCAAATGATACAAATCCCCTCGCCACTAATAACATGCTTTCCAGCCTCTGTCACACATGCCATCCCACTCTCATGTTCCATATGCCATACCGTACTAATTTCCTTCCTACAGAAAATCTTACATAAAAATCCAGATACCATTGCATCCTGTTCCACATGCCATCTCACCTGAAATCCAGATTACATCCTACCATATGACTTGCCACCCTGTCCCACATTCCATGTCACTGTCCCACATGTCACCCCACCACAGCCCCATGCCATGAATCCTGTCCCACATTCCTTGGCACCCTGTCCACATACCAACCCCTGTCCCACATGCCACCCTGTAACACATACCATCTCATCCTGTGCCATATTTCATCCCATCCTGTCGTCCATGCTATCAAACCCTCATCCCAATTCCTACTTCTACCTATCATTCTACCATCTTGCACCCAAAAATGTTCCTCTAACTCCCATCCCCTCAGTTCTATTAACTCAGCATGCCCCATTCACCTACTTCCCCCTTCACCTGCAATCCCCCCAAAAAGGTAACCAGGTATCTAAACTTGTACATTTTGTAATATATTAGGTCCAGAGGGATTTATTTTGAATTCCTCAGATGGTTGTTGTATATACCTGTTCCACTTGAACTTCTGCACGCACAATGGCCCAAGTTCCCTTACCACTATAGTAAGTTATATGGACAATATTTTGAACGCTCCGCTGCCACTGTGTAATCTGAATTGGAAACAAAGATGTCAAAATATATGGCCTAAATCGGGGACTTGATATTTTCTAAACCCACTATTCTCGTTTTTTCTACTGGAATGATGGTCGTTCGCACAGGCGGTGAAAGATGTTTAAATTTGGGGCACAGGATCCGAGAGCGCTTTCCAACTTTCGTATTTCAAAAGCATGTTTATCTTTATAACGGCAACCCTCCTCATCCCCCGGCCCCTCACCGGAAATTTCAAAACTTTTTTCGGTCCGAACTTTACTCGTAACCCATTTTCTTCTTTTATTTACATCTTAAATATTCACAAGACATTTTGGTCCAAAATTCGGTAAAATAGAACACATTTATACCAAAATCTAAAAATATATATATATATATATATATATATATATATATATATATATATATATATATATATATATATATATATATATATATATATATATATATATATATATATATATATATATATATATATATATATATATATATATATATATATATATATATATATATATATATATATATATATATATATATATATATATATATATATATATATATATATATATATATATATATATATATTTATAGTTTATAAATCATATAAGTCTTGGAACTGGAAGGTTTTACTTATAGATAATGCATGATTAGCCAATTGTATTGGTCATGACTTGGAATATATTTAATGTTTAAATTAATGTGAAAAGCAACAAATTAAACAAGGAGTCCTTATATTTAGGAGGCCATCATTTTCTTGTTGAGAATGAATGTAGCTCGGTGGGCTGTCAGTATAAATTAGAGCAGATGGCCCAAATACACTCTCAGTGTTCAGCGAGTTAGTGGCAGAACCTAAATTAAAGGTGCTCCACTAGTGAAATTTGTGGTATTTTGCTCGATGTTTGTGTTACTATCTTCAGGCTGCAGATCTGTCAATTAACTGATAAAACGATCACTCGTAATAGTTGAATAAGGGGACTTAAATACATTTTGATATTTTAAACAAACTTCTTTTTTTTATTTCTTTAAAGCTTTATACAAAGAAGTTGGGAGGGGGCACGTCAGTTTATGTCATGACAATGGGCCAGGTACAAAAAGTTTTACCCTGCATAGCAAAGACTTTAAAGATGCCCAACTAATAAAATTTTGGGTGACTCGCATACTCTAGAAAGGCCCTATTTAAAAGAGTTTTTACAAAATATAAGCTGGGAAAGCAAAGGTATGCAGACAGTCAGAGGTGAAACCTTTTAAGTATATATTATAAATTATAAAACTGTTGGGCCCCAGCTTTGCCTTTAGGGGAAAATTGAGAATAGTGTATATACGTGAAATTTCACAATTTTAGTCTTTTCAGGGCGATATTTATGTTACTTTCCTTCAATGAAAAGATTACACATATAGTCTTTCAAGAAAAAATTTCTCAATGTTTGAAAAGGCAGGTTTCATCTCTAAAAAGGACACTTGTCCTCTTTAAAAGGGCACTCTTCCATCTGAAAAAAGGCAATTTTCCCTCAGAAAAAAGGGCACTTTTCCTCTCTGAAAAGGGGCACTTGTCCTCTCTGAAAAAGTGCACTTTTGAAACTTTTGAGACAAGTGGGAAGGGGGAGGGGGGTTTAAAGACGCACATGATATTTTTTTTTTTTATCATGAACACGGTTGTTTCGAACTTAACATGCATTGGGCGTAACAATATTGAATATAAATTCAGGGGTGTCAACTTTCTTTTCGAACTCAAAGGCTTTAATTTTAATTGTTAGAAAATGTTAAAGATGTTCAAATTTACCAATTAAGTTGTTTTGGCCATATTTTTATTTCAATGTAGAGAGATACCAACGTCCGACTCGTGGGCACATCTTATAGGATGGGGTGGGCGTAAGAAGGCATAGCTTGTATTTACCGACAGACCTGAGTCTCCATGAATCTTCCTTTCATGTGATTTCACGGTCATGGTTGCATGCTTTCTTACTGGTTGGTAGCCTGAATTTGGAAAGTATTAATATCATTTTAGGCCAGCATATTATATTATTGAGAAGTACATTGAAAATATTGGTAGAATTAATGTAAATTTTAATGAGAAATGGACAGTTAGAGAGAAAATTACTTCCGACTCGTGGTCAAATATGGGGCCCGTGGGGTAGGGGGTAAAAAGGCACCTTTATAAAGCAGGGGACAGTGTTTTTCAAAACCCTATATGTATTTTGTTTTGATTCCTCCTGAAAGTTTTCCCTAGTGGGTCAATAGGGGAGGGGGGGGGGTCACAGAAACAAGCTGAATTAGGGCTCTGATAACAAAAGGTGCCCCCCCCTCCCTTCTAAGAAAAAAAATCGCATTAACCGCGGCTTCACTGCTGTTCAATTTGGATTGCGATGTTGGGAAAATCAACATGCGTGTTCTTAGAAAATAGTACTAACTTGCGAACTTGTCTGATTAAGACTATAGGCCTATTGTTGTTTTTACAGATTTTGATAGAATTAGGAATTTTGCTCTGACATAATGGGACCAAGGCTGAAAATCTGCTTTACAATTAAGTTTTCCAGTGGTCATTCTTGTAGATTTATTTTTTCTTCTGTATTCCCCAAGTCCATTTTCTATAATATTATCCAATATCTTTATTAACAAAGGTTACAAAACATTACAAAATAAGTTCGTTTCTTTATCTACCAAAATCTTATTCACCGATAAGTTTTTCTTGCAAAATAAAGTTGTGATCACCTTCGGCAAACAACATGTTAGATTCGAGTGTCCCGTGCGAAATACGCACATAAGAATAGCAGCTGGAGACCACAACCAGAGAGCGTGACGTCATTCGCCCTATACTACGTATTAGGCCGAAGGCCGAGAGTCGAAATTCCTATACCTCAGGGCGTGATACTTTTTGGTTCGTCCTCCACCCATGTTATTTCCAAGTGAGGGCAGTAAATATGTCGGTACATTGAAAAATGGGGTCAATAAAAAATAGGCAAACTGCAAATTTAACCTCAAAAATTATTTAGATTTTTTACTTTGGAAAATTAATTATATTTATATTAGTTTTAATCATAGCTTGTCTTTCTAACCAAGATTAATGTTAATTTTATTTCTAACAAGAACACAAAAACTACGATTTCTTTTTACAGTACATGCTGGACGACGATACTTTGGCGCAGCGTTAGATTGTAGACAGATTGTATCGCACCTACTACCTTAGGCATAACTAATAAGTATATTTTAAGAAAAATACTACGCGAACAATCTTTCTGATCAGGGAATAAATGCTTAAAACTAATAGATGTCTTGAACAAATTCAGTAAAACTAAAATAAATGTGTTATCTTAATTGTGCCAGTTGTTGAACAGTCTGAAGCTAGCTAACGTCGTATGTACAGCATTACTTAGACTTTAACTGATCGACGTAAATGCTGACAAATATGGGCAATAATTTTAGTTTTATCTAGGAAGAAAAATAAGTTGCTTAAGAAATCTTATTTTATTCAGACATGTATGTAGCAATTTATTGCTTTCAAAAAGCGTTGCCGGGGTAATCTTGGGTCATTGTGTTGCCTAGCCAGGCTACAGTAATATAAGTGTAACTAAGGCCCTACATTGTGTGAAACCACTTGCAATTTGGTAGCATAATCTTAGGGCTATGTACATTACCATGGTATTGACTTGTAAATGTCTGTCATGATAAAAAGGCCATGCTTGAGACGCAGCATTACAATTGTTAGCTAGGGTGGGTGGGCATGAGACCAATATAGGCCTAGGTCTAATTAGTTTTATAGTTGGCTATCAACAAAACACCAATCAAACAAAGTCTAAACAAACTGACCAACTGACAGATAGGTGTGTATAAAACAAAGTAAAAGTAAGATAAGTGCCAACTTGTTTAGATGAGTAGAGATACATTAGATCAAATTGCTCACTTATTATTATTTTTTTGGAATAGGCCTATATGTTGTATTGCAGCCTGTATTTTTTATTCTATGTGTATTACTTATAAAAGTTGCTTTAAATTTCTTTGCAAAAGTTTCTCATGTTCTCAAGTTGGGAAGATAAAAAAGCTCCACTTGAAAATTTTGCTTCATGCATTTTCTCTTCTCATTGATTGAGGCAAAGTTGAGTTCTGCTCTCATTTGTTTTTGCTTTGGTATCCAATGAACAAATTATTACAGTGCAATAGTATTCCAACTGTTATGTTGTATGATTGTTAAAACTCATTTAACTACAGAGTACGAATATTTTTTGCAATGTAAATTAATTTTGTAGCAAAAATTAGTGAGCTGAATATTTGTATATCAATTTGTAGTACACAATACCCTGCCCAAATGTTTTCTGACTCCAGGCAAATGGAGGGCAACACACTTTATGAATGTTGTTTGTGGTTCTCTACGTAAAAATAACAGTAGACGTGATAAACATAATATGTTCCTAAACAATAAAGGGGGCCTTTATGTTAAACGATTCTAACCCATCTAAATAATTATTTAAATGATGATTAAAGTTTTTCAAATAGATAAGTCTGCATTAACATTGTTATTTACGTGCCTGTTCAACATTAATATTTATTCTCCTGCCTAAATGTTTTCTGACTCCAGGCACATGGAGGGCAACACACTTTATGAATGTTATTTGTGGTTCTCTACATAAAAATAACAGTAGACGTGATAAACATAATATGTTCCTATAAAGGGGGCCTTTATGTTAAACGGTTCTAACCCATCTAAATAACTGTTTAAATGATGATTAAATTTCTTTCAAATAGATAAGTCTGCATTAACATGGTTATTTAAGTGCCTGTTCGACATTGATATTTATTCTCATCATGATTTGTTGAGGGGCTGAGGGCAAATTGACTTCAGCGCTGGTGAGGTGTAAGACAAATTTTCCCGAATAAAAATTGCATTTTCCCAACTAGAGTCTATATCCGATATAGAAAGGCATGGGTTGGCCAAATTTCATTTTTTTTTGGTGGACGCCAATATATATATATATATATATATATATATATATATATATATATATATATATATATATATATATATATATATATATATATATATATATATATATATATATATATATATATATATATATATATATATATATATATATATATATATATATATATATATATATATATATATATATATATATATATATATATATATATATATATATATATATATATATATATATATATATATATATATATACATATATATATATATATATATATATATATATATATATATATATATATATATATATATATGTATATATATATACATATACATATATATATATATATATATATATATATATATATATATATATATATATATATATATATATATATATATATATATATATATATATATATATATATATATATATATATATATATATATATATAGATATATATTGTAGTATAATGAGAAAACGTGCTTTTTTACACGTTTTTCATTTATATACATCATATATATATATAAAGCTATTTTTTGCTTTATTGATCAAAAAAACAAGTTACAACATTTCTTGCATTTGTTCTCTTGTATTTCTTAATTCTTTAACCCTATTACAGTGGTTCTAAGTACAGGAGAAGATTAATAATAATATTTCAAAAAACATTTATCTTCAAAAACATTTATCAAGTAACAATTATATTCAACACAAGGAAGTACCTCAATTTGTCAAACTTGTGCATTTAGAAATACTTTCGGCAATGCAACCTTATGTTTAAAAGTTACGGGAATACCCGCAGAAAACCCAAATGGGATTTTACATGAAAATGAACTGATATAAATCCGGTCAGAATATGTGAAAAGCAATACATCTTGTATATGAAATTGATTTTAACCTTATAGAGTGTACATGTATTTAAAATTCAAGGTAGATAGTATTATTAATATTATTATTATTATGTAGATGCTTATATAAGCGCTTATATTGAGAACAAAACTAAGCGCTTTACATTATTGGGTAAAAAGTTGTGTTTTCAATTGCTTTTTGAAATTGATAATGTCACTTGCAGATCTGATGTGGACAGGCAGCCCATTCCAGAGAAATGATCCAGTGACAGCAAAGTTGTAACGACTAACTTGTTTGTTGCCATACTGTCTCCATATCAGTGGGCCATTAGAGGCAGACCTAAGTCTGGGATCTGGGACATACAGATAAATTAATTCAGACAGATAAATTGGTGCAAGACCATGAGAATTTTGAAAAGCTGAACATAAAGCCTAAATTTGATTCGTGACTGTACTTTGAGCCAATGCAAATGGGAATTTATAGGAGTAATATGAGATCTTATACCTATGCCAGAGATCAGTCTTGCAGCAGTATTCTGAACAAGTTGAAGTTTGTTCAACAAGCATCAAGCAAGAACATTAAACCATTTTGTGAATATAGCATAGTAATAATTTCAAAATAACAGACAATATTATCAGATATTAATATTCTGTGTAAACATTACAAATATTTTCTATATTTTTTCTAAAATCACTACTAAAGCTTCTTTACCATGGAAAGAAAGAATTATCAGATAATATACTGCACGGAGCTATATCATCTGTTATAAGCCGTCTCATTAACATCACTCTATGTTGTCTTAGCAACATCCGCAATGTGAATATATGGTGACAGCTGTATGTCAGTGTATACAAAAAACAGGCCATATCTGCATTTCTCAGGCGAGAAATGTGTTGACTGTGATATTTAGTAAACTGTCCATTTTTGACATAAACGCTACCGGACCTTGCATTCTCATGGATGTAAGAGTCTCCTCGCTCAAATCAGACAATGAAATCATTGTACCCACCTTACTGAAGTGGGTTTGCATCATGGTGATAAACCCCTAAGCAAAACGGATATTAAATGAGATGCTTGTTAGCATCTCTTTCCAATTCTTACAGGAATATTTGGATTTCCAAGCTTCATGATTTGCCTTGGTTAAGCATGGTGTCAAATACCCAAACATGGGTACAGCCCCGTTTTACTTAGCTATCTCCAGCTATACCCCCTATTGATAAGTGCCTGATTTCTAGTTTAATTACTTTCTGTCTCCCACCTGTTGAAGCAATATTGCCTCTTTTTGTAAGTCAGTCCATGACTGAGAAGCTGCTCGACTATTTCATGGCAGTCGAAGTTAGCCCACTGTACCCCCTCAAGTTAATGGAAAAAAGCTAGCAAACGATTAACCTGGGTTAAGGGAAATTCATTTATTGCCTGTGTGGGAGATGTAGTTACCAATTTATCCCTCGATCTACTTGTGCAAATCAGACACTTTATTCAAAATGCTCATGTAGAATTGGTTATAAAAACCAAGTTTTAAATGAGCACTACCAATGCTAGAAAATAAACCGGCCAACTCTAGCCTTTCCTTTTGGCTGTTCAAAATATATCGATTCATCGACTTTGACCAATACTTTAAGAATTAGGAATGCATTGCCAAACACATAATTCTATCGTACCAGAAAGTATTCTGGAGCTCCACGCCTATCTTCACATCGTGACTGTCATATCGAATGGCGTGGCGAGTCCCATTAAAGATATGCTTGAAGGAAAGTTCGTTTGCCTCATGCCAATCAGAGCTCCAATCACCTACGTATAAAAAGAAAGGAAACAGTTTCTTACTCTCCTTTCTTCAACAATTTCTGGCTTGTATCACGATCCAGGAGAGTAATTGCTGCTAGCATGGGTAGACCTATTCCACTTTTTGTAGATTTGACGGATTCCATCTAATTTAGAAAACCAATTTCTAAAATCTAGGGTGGTTCTACCACCATAATGGCCTAAAGACACCGCCTGGGTGGTTGACAGTTCCATACGTTGCCTTTGATTGAGCGGTACAGAATCGCTCATCATCATATCTACATTAACATCAGTCATCGCCTGTACACATTCATCACGATGCTCAATAAGAATCTTATAATCTTGAACAGATATGGCATACATAAAAGCAGAATATCCGCCCTTGGTTTCCTTCCCCGCTCCTTCTTTTGACCCTTCTGTCCATTCGACAACTTCAAAGCTTTCACAGAGCCTTTGATTTCCTTATCTATCAAAGCTTTCCTAAGAAGCTTTGGTGAAATTTTACCCAAATCTGATAATAGTGATAATCATAATAATGTCATGCAATCTTCGTACAAAATATGAATAACCAATTAAACGAGCCTCAAAAGTTATATCATTGTAAGAAAACATATTTTTTTAGATTTCTTACATTTTAGGCCATGCTTTACTTTCTTGCCAGGTAACAGCTCCGGCTTCACGTCATCAAACTTCAGGTACTTCTCAGTCTCCTCCTCAGTCTGCTCGTCAGTCTCCTCCTCCTCAGTCTCCTCCTCCTCCTCCACATTATCTTCCTCCTCCTCCTCCTCCTCCTCCTCCTCCTCCTCCTCCTCCCCCTCCTCCTCCTCCTTCTCATCTTTGTCACCGTCTTGGACTGGTTCCGTATCAGCCTCCGACTCCGACCCCGACTGAACCTGAGCAAACTCGGCCTCATTGGTCTCATAATCGTCCTCTGCCAGCTCAGTTTTATCTCCTGGTTCCTCAGTGTTGTTTGATATCTCGCCTTTCTTGATGTCAAAGTCGTCGGATTCAGCCTTAGCCTTTCTAGTCTGCTTTGCTTTCACTTTTTTGACTAGTGTCACATAAGCATCACCCTTATCACTGTCACTGCCGGCATTGGCTGTCATGCTGATGGCACGTTTCAAGATTGCTTTCTTAGGAGCTGATGGTGTTTCCACCGGTGGCTTTCTTACGGGTGTAGATGATTTTAAAATTACATATGCTGCTTTCAGAGTTGCAGATGGTGATTTCAAAGATGATTTCAAAGGTAGGATCGGTTTAAGTTTCAATTGTGTTTTTGCCCTTCACTAGTAGTATTTAATGATGCCGAAGATGCGTTCTTCACCTACGAGATTGCATGCTTCATTGGTGCAATGATTAGAATATTTCGTCTTGTACAGTTGATGCAAGAAATCCGAAGATAACTTATTTTAGACTCGAACAATACAGTTGTTGTTTAACTTTAATCGAACTGATCTAAATGACTTTTACAGTGTGATACACTCCCTTTTATATAAAAGAAATTGATAAAAATCCACAGAGTATGCCACATAAAATGTAGTACAACAGGAACAAAATGCTTACAATTTTTACACATATTACAAAACTGGTAGTTATGAGCAACTGACAAAACTTGCTCAGCAACTTATGCTGACGAGGTAAAAGTTGCTGAAACAAACCTATCGTTTGTATCTAAATCCTCCATACCAAACATATTCATAATCGTATCATAAATAACAACCCTAGCTCTATGATGCAAAAAACATGCAGTACAACCCGCATAATAATGACAGATTTGGCTGCACTTGAATATACAACCTTGTTACGTCGTCAAACTTGTTTACGAAATCCTCGATGAGAGCTGATCCTTTTTACCAAACGAGTCAAAGAAATCAATAGAATGTGCCCCATTCTTCTTTGTTGCAGTCTTCTTTTTCGTAACACGACCTCTCCCTGAGCCTCTCTGAACTGCTTTTAATTTTGTCATTATATCCGCTGCTATTTTATCCTTTTTCCGCGCGGATACAGATTTAACAGTTTTCTTTACACCTTTCCCCGCAATAATAACGGCTGCCATATCTGCTCCTACACGCATCCTCTGCTTTGCAGTCCCTCTAACTATGACTGGAGTTTTCTTTATGCCTGCTTGTACAGCCTCCTTTGCTTATGGTATAAGAGCTCTACCTAATGCTGCAATTATACCACCCCGTTGGTACCGGGCTCCAACAAATATTGCATTAACCATATCTTATCGTGCAAAAAACAAATGATGAATGATAAAGCAGATAGTTAAACCTAGTTTTATAAGAACAATCTTCTCCTTCTAAAACGTAAACTTAGAGCAATATTACCCTCCGTAAATTCAACAGGATACCCTAAACCATCATACACCGCAATATCAACGGTGGTAATGATGTTATCATTTACAGGTGTATATTTGGTTGATATCCGACCGATTCAGCCACCTCGGAATGCATCAACAGGGGCACCTGTTGATCACCCACTAGAGACGACTCAACAATATTAGCATAAATATAAATGTCTAATCTGAGGAGGTTTGAATAAATAATAAGCCGTTATCTAGTAATGACCGCTGAAATCACCGGACTCATCCCTAATCTGCTAATACATAGATGTTTTGAAGGGTTATCATCCGTAGGGGCAAGACTGCCTTGTGTTACCTGTACCATCCTATCTTCAAAACCGAGAGTTTGGCAAATTCTACCCCGTAACTCCAACTTATCTGTATTTATACCTCGGAATTGAAATCTCACGTCATCACTCAACCGTGACTTAAAACCCGTAAACGTACTGCCATTAGGTAAGGTAATAAACTTTAATTCGGTAATAAATTCTACAATGTCATCTTCACTACCTCTATATTTATACTGTAAGTCTAACCGTGAAACCTGCTGATTTGATTTTTTTTTACTTTGATCGCTGAGCTCGTCAAAGTTCCATACCTTACTAAATCAAACGGGAAGGTGGCCAATTGTACACCACCTCCCAATCTCCAACAAGCCATAATCTTTGAACAGCTTTCTGTGTAAGTTTATGTGGTGTGGTTGATAATTGAACAGATTGTGACACATACCTAAAAAATCCTTATTTTGCACTGTTGCCATTATATAACTTTACGGGGTCTGAAATGTAAATTAAGTACCGTGACTCCCAACGAAAAGCCCGCCGTATCTTCCTCATCTGTTTCAATCCAAATATGCACCTTGTTTATATTGGCCCAGGGCTATACTTGATAACATTTGGACGGTACATTATATCTCCAGTATTGACCACATTCGCTGTACATAACAACCTTTTCGCCCGTTATTAACCAGCTGGGAAAGTATTAAATCACAATATATCTTTAATTCTGTCAATCCTGCTGTTACATACGGAGAAGCTGCCGTAATGGTTTTGCTGCCGCCTACATTATCATCATCTCCATCTAACGCAGTCGCCAGCGCTATATCACCTTCAAAACCGTAATATTTAGTCAGAGTTCCTCTAATTATAATCCTTGTACAGTTTTCACCCTAAGCTTAAGCAATCTGGGTTGATATTCGATGCCACTATTTTCAGATAACCATAATATTTAAAATCAAGCCACTTCCTCTGGATTAACGACGTTCTGCTAAAATTACGGAGAGCAGCGATATCAATTGTATAGCGTCGACTCGATTTAAAACATTCCAGGGTGGTATTCTCGTTAGTAATCATTGAGATATTATCGGGAAAATAAGCTGCCGTTACTCATACCTCCCAATCACTTTCCAATAAAATTGTTGTTTTTTTAGATTGGACTGTAAAATCAGATGTAGAATTATTTGGATATTTAGATAAACCAGCATTACTAAGTACAGTCCATATGAAGTCTTTTGTCATAGCCATATTTATTTTTACTTTATGAAAAAAATCACCTTTTATCGAAATATTAAATTTGGGGCCATACCCTAACCATTTCACAAAATATTCTTTTTTAGCACCAGTTCCTCAGGTACGTAATATTTGTTCAATCTTAAGAACTTCAGGGCTTCTACTTTTTGTACCTCTTCAGGATAAAACGATCCAATGAGAGGTTTCCTCATCTGATCCTTCAGTTTATACAAAATCGTTTATGCTGGTAAACATCTGTAACCTCAAAAATTTGACAACCGTACAATTCTGATAATAGCCGCGACCGAAAATACCACTGTCTTTTGATATTCTAACTCCATCACCTACATTAATTATTTCCTTCGGTGTAATTGTTTTGATATTACTGTATAATGTTTCCCATACTTCCATTTAATTTTCATATCTTACTTCTGCGGGTAGCGTTTCATTAACATGATGATAACGATTACTATAACCTTTCTCTACGTGTGACAGGATGTCAATCCAGATTGGTTTTCCTATGAAAGTAAAATACCTCCATAACATATTCTTTACTGTTTTATTCAAACGTTCAACTATACTGGCTTTAACATCGCTATCGGTTGAAAACAATTTGATTTTGTAACAATCAAGAAGTTTCTTAACATCCTTGTTATAAAATTCATTGCCTTTATCTGTTTGTAATTTGAAAAGTGTTCTACCCGCTCGATTGATAATTGCCCTCAAAGCCCCGGCTACTAAAGCACCCGTTTTACGCTTGACAGGTTCTAACTAACCTTTTTTTGGAAAAGACATCTACAACCGATAATATAAATTTGTAACCTTTATTTAGCGACGACACCAATTCCATCGCCATCAAATCGGACTGCCAATGTTCCCCCTCGCTGGATACGTGGACATGTAATCTGGGGTATTTCTTTAGCTTCGGTTTTTGTAAACTGTATACCTCATGTTGCCTCATCGACTCCTTCACCTTCCGAGACGAGACCTCCCATATGTGTCTGGTTGCGACGTCTTTCCCTGCCAACCATCCGATAACTTGTACCATACGTTTAAACTTTGATTTTTTTAGCCATCAGGACTATCTTTTACACTGATCTGTCCCCACAGAATGCACAGGTGCAATTTAATTTACGAAATAAATCTGTAATACTTAATGTGGGTATGGACGTCATACTTATAACCTAACCCACTGCTTCACCAGGCTGGTAACCCCTAACTCTTCTCTATAAGTATAAGATTCCAACTGTTTGACATCCTCAAGCGAAATGTCGCTAGAGTCACTTTGTTCCGAACTTAAATCAAAATCAAAACCAAAAGCCCCCTCCATTCTCTTATTAAGAACTATTTTTCGCAATTTCCTCAGTCGAAGGTACCTCAGTCGAAGCTAACGCTTTTGCAAATTCCATAATCCGGGGCTCTTAATTTTCTCATTGGAGAGGCGCCTTGTATTAAAATATCGCTAAGATTTGAAACGCGTATGGGTACACCCTCGGAGGGTATGAACACCCCGTGCTCGTTAAACAAATGACCCATATCCCTCCAAATAGCGTTTAAGAATAATTTTGCTTTCCCTTTTTTAGTAATGGATGATGAAAGAACTTTTGGAACTTCCAGTTCAGTGCTACCCGGCTCCAATTTGTATGGTAAGTGGACATTTTCAGGACTGCTGTGCTGATGGCGCTATGAAGGATGACTTTCTACGGGCGATTTCCGGGTAGACTTTTTATGTTCTTGCAATAAATCCATATACTTTTTCATTTTCTCATCAGTGTAATAGAACTATCCATGACATCCCTCATTTCCTTTTCAACATCAAACAAATATTTCGTTTGGACTGTTGGTTTATTATAATTACTAGTTAGGGCTTGGTACTGGGCAAAAGGAATTAATACAGACCTTTTCATTTTTTTTCCAAACTGTTTCTGTTACCCCGAATATCAATAGATGGAGTTTTTTCGAACAAAAACCCGGGTATTCCTACTGTGCCCCCTACTGCCTAAAGCACTGGTTTGATATTTTTCTGGTAACAATTCTGTCCACCTTTTTTATTCTTCTTTTTGCAAATGTGATTCACAATGACTTTTCCTGACTTCTACCGACACTTTTGTACCAGCTAGAACTTTAAGAATAGGTAAATAAGCACGCGCAAGTTTTTATCAGAATCAGGCAGCAGGATATTGCCCAAAAGTGTATTCAAACAAATTTCACCTAAACAATTGTAAAAATCATTCGGCAATATACCATTCAATCTACATCGTTTTTTCATAGTTAATTGAGAATTACACAACAAACAAAGTTCTTTTTCGAATCTTACAAGATTGCTTATTTTGTCTTTCAAAGTAGCCATTATATAGATAGATATCTTATAGTATCTTAACAGATTACAATAACTTTACAAGATAATATAACAATATTAGGGGCCTTCGCCAAACACGTTCGGTCGAATCCTGAGAGCGTTTGGTGTGCCAGCCTTGAAACTAATAAATAAATACCAACGAGGGGTGCTGGCTGCATCTTTAGAAACCTCGATAAAGTCATTAACCTTTTTACCGCCTGGAAACATTTGCTTAGCTAAAGCACTGACTATGCTCATATCCGCCGGGTTTTTATATAAAGTCATATAATGATAATTTAGCCTAAAATTACGCCCCCTCCTTAAAATAAGCATTCTGTACAACTGACACATTAGCGTGATGACTACCTTTTGTGAATAAATTTTGACCACCTCCCCGCCCTTCCCGTCCATTTCCAGACATCAAATCATCAATCACAATTGCATTGTGTTGAGAGGTATCTATTTTAGGTAAAAAATCTTCTGGAGGTAGACCTTCCTGGAAATAAAAAACGGGCACGAACGAGACGACTGGTATATTACCATATCTCTCCTGCCAAATGCCATAAAACCAGTATATTTTGGCTGGTATTGGATACAAATATCCCCTCATCAAACCATTCATCACATGCACGGTTTTACCACTACCTGATGGGCCTGCAACAAACCACGTGTATGGGGCCTGTAGTCTAGAATCATATAATGTAGAATATATAACTTCCATTCTCATTTCTTATGACTTCTTTTTTAAATTTTTAAACTGTGCTGATGTAAACTTAAGCTTTCGACAGGGCTTTTCTACTTCTTTTTCTGGGGGAATTACATTTTCAGACTGTAGTTTGAAAGGTGCAGAAGTTGAGACCTTTTGCTGATGAGAATGAAAATATGGTACAAATATCAATGGTTGTGGTTGCACAATGAATGGCTGTACAGTAGGTTAAAAACTCTCCAACTGTGTGACCACAGGCAACGGAACTTAATTTTGCACTGAGAAAATTGTCTTGGTACACTATAGTGTTAAAATCTATTCTTTGGTATTTCTTTATTCGGAAACTGTTTAAACTTTGTTCGTGTAAATTCTTTCTTTTGGAATTGTAGATTTACCGGATTGAGTTGGGATTTCGCCGCCTGCCGGTTTGAATTGGGTTTTCAGCCCATTTTTTTTTATTCTGGTTTGAATTGGGTTTTTAATGCCGGCTTGAAAAGGGTTTTCAGCCCCGTTTTTCACAGCCGGTTTGAATTGGGTTTTCAGCGCCGGTTTGAATTGGGTTTTCAGCCCCGTTTTGACATTTGGTTTGAATTAGGTTTTCAGCCCGGTTATTTCTTCCGACTTGAATTAAGTTTTCAGCCTAGTTTTTGCAGCCGGTTTGCTTTGAACTAGATTTTAAGAGCAATTTGAGTTTTTACCCAGATTGTTCTGCCGGTTTTAAATTGAGTTTTCAGTCCAGTTTTGGCAGCCAGTTTGAATTATTGGGTTTTCAGACCAATTTTGGCAGCCGGTTTGAATTGGAATTTTGACAGTTGTTTCTGTCGGCTTGAAGTGAGAAATAAGTTTAAGAGCGAAGGCGCTGTCGACGTAGGTTGTAACGTCATTGCAGGTACATTCTGAATGACAGCGTGAGATTTGAATTGTTTAGCTGGGGTATCACTAGAAAATTGATTGGTTCTTTTCAGGATAAAAGTTTCGTTAATTTTGCTGATTTTACCTCAAATATAACAGTATCAGATAATGAAATTAAATGTTTACTAGAAATCATTGGTTGTGATGATTCTATTTGCTCTGGTTTCTGTGGGGGCTAAGAAGTGGCTTAATCTCTGCTTCAACCACATGTTTACTGCTCGGAGCAGCCTTCTGAGGTAAAGATTGCTTCTTTCTGAGTTTACCTCTCAAAACAACCTTCTAAAGCGAAGGTTGCTTGTTTCTGAGCCCGTCCCTTTAAATCCCCAAGGTAGCGTACTATAGTCAAGATTGATCATTCTTTTATCATACACAGGTTTTTATTCTTTGAAAAAACCCTTAAATATCACTTCCGTAGGCCCCCTGACGACCGATCCTATGATTATATCTAACTGTAACAGTATAATCTTCAATAGGTTTACGTGTCATCATATCAACAATCTAAGACTTAATCAAAGTTTACAAGTTCAGATATTTACATAATTTGAAGTGAAACCACGTACTTTACATACTTCTGATTTCTCTTCATTATTTACCCTGAAAGCCTAATTTTTGGGACCACCACTTACAAATTTAGATCTGATTTTCAGTAAATATAACTTTTAAGCAGGATGGCTATACTACTGTAGTAGATATATCTGAACTTTATTAATGTTCTATCCCTTCAACTCAGAATGCGATAGAGGAGACCATTAATCACAGACTTCATGTAACGGGGGATCTGACTGATTATGGACCGATGGAGTTCAAAATCACAGGGGAGGGAGACACATATCTTGAATAAAACTCTATTTGCTTATCAATTAAATATAACGTCAAGAACCTGGATGGGTCTACGGCAATAGCTGCAGCCGACAAAATCAGCACTACTAACAATTTGCTTTATTCACTGTTTTCAAAAGTTTCGGTGAAAGCTGGAGGACAAAAGGTGAGTGAGCATTTGTCAACATATCCGTCCAAAGCATATCTGGAAACACTGTTGAATTTTGATTTTGAAGCCAAGAATACTTTTCTATCTATGGAAGGGTGGTATGATAACAAGCCGGCAGCCCTAATTGGTGGAAATGTGACTGCAAACTAGTACGCTTCCTTAGCATTTAAAAAAGGATGGAACGAGAGAGGGGCACTCCTGCAAAAAAACGGAAGGTACTGTGAAAAAATTGAACTGTTTGGTCCCCTTTTTGTGAATCATTTAAATCGGATCTGTTATTACCAAACTTTGTAGATGTGGATATAAAAGTGTATCGATCCCAACCCGAGTTTTACATGTTAGCTAGAAATAAAACAAACAAAGCAAAATATGTTGGTATTGCCATCACTAAAACAATCGTACTGTACAACAGGATTCGGGTGGCTGCTCTTAAGAAGTTTTAAATAGAGCGTCAATGGATGTCAACAAAGGTAAGCATTCCTATGAAACGATCAAATGTTTACGATCACACGATTGCTTCAGGTATTCCAACGGCACATCATCAGATTATAAAGGGTATTTTACCGAACAGAGTTTTAATCATGATAGTTTCAAACGCAGCTTTTTTAGATCATATTCAGAAAGATCCGTTGTATTTTGAACATTTTCGGCTGTCAAACATTCAGCTGAAGACGGGGGATGGATTGTTCCTTTTAAAGAGATGAAACTGGTGTTGGATACCGCTCTTGGTTATAATTTTTTGGAGGCCTACCAACAGTTCTTTGATACTATAGGACCTGCTAACAGTAATAATTCCATAAAATGTCACCTGACCAATGGAGAGATGGACACACTGTGTTTGGCTTCGATCTTACCCCTGATCGTTCGGCAGGTAGAAATATAAACTACAACCAGAAGGGGGCTTTGACTATGAAAATGACATTTTCTGAAAACTTGGCAGCACCTATAGCTCTGCTAACATATGTGGAGAGGCGGGTAATCTACAAACCTACAAACCTATAAATTAAGTGCACCGTTGATTATTTCAAACATACATCATCTAGCAGTAGCATGAAAGTACAGTTTGATTCCTCCCTAGAACCATTCTTTAAGAAGCGCAAAATCGACACACCCGAGACAATTTCAGTATTGAGGTACGACCTCTCAATTTGTTTTCATCACAACGTGGCCAAACATCGATTCTACACTCAAAGGATCTTATGCTACTACCTCAAGGAGGAATTATGTCTGAAGGAGACGTAAGATTTATCATTCCTGCACAATCGAAAGGGGTATTTATTGACCTGTACAATACTCTTCTGTTTTAACTCTTTGCATTGGTAAAGGCGAAAATGCGAGGAGTGACTCAGACCCTGTGTTACCTACTAACAATATTTTACATAGCATCTGGTCTACGGCGGAAGTGGAATTCGACGGTGTAATGGTTTACGACTACATGCAGATGTATCCTTACAAAGCGTACCTAGAAACACTGCTATCTTACGATTCATTTTGGAAAACAACTACAGGTCAGATGCGGGGATGATATCAGCATGCTTTAAAGGATGATGATTATGACAATGACGATGACGATAACGATGACGATGGCGATGATGACGACTACGATAACGACGTCGACGATGACGACGGCGACGACGGCGACAACGACGACGACGGCGACGACGACGGTATTAATGATGATGATGATGATGATGATGATGATGATGATGATGATGATGATGATGATGATGATGATGATGATGATGATGATGATGATGATGATGATGATGATGATGATGATGATGATGATGATGATGATGATGATGATGACGATGACGATGACGATGACGATGACAATGACGATGACGACGACGATCTGCACCTCTTTGATACATTTTTTCCAGACACTATGAAATTTAAAAACCTTATCATGTCTTAGTATTACAGTCTCTTATATCTGAGTCTACTCATGATTCTGGTCATTGCCTGGACACTGTCATTACTAGAACTGGCTTAAGAGGAATGAATGTGACAACGTTAGTTACCCCTTTATATATCTCCGATCATCATTTCATTAATATGTCGATTAATATTAAGAAGCCTGAAAGGACTAAATTGACAGTAACTTCCCGTAATTTACGAGCAATTGACATTGATTCTTTTAAGCAAGACATTTCTGCATTGGATGAAAATGTATCAGAGACTGTTGTAGGTGCACTTGATCAATACAATTCTGGTTTATCTTCTGTTCTGGAGAAACATGCCCCACTGGCTACAAAAGTGGTAACTGTACGCCCTGATACTGCCTGGTATAATCCAAAAATACGGAAAGCAAAAGTTCTACGAAGAAGACTGGAACGCAAAGCGAATAAATCCGGTACTATTACCTATCGTCAAGGGTCAAAAATCAGACAAAGTATGTGAACAGTCTCTGTAATAATGCTAAAACGGAATACTATAAGAGAAGCATCATCGAGTCAAAATCGGACAAGAAGAAATTGTTCAATACAGCAAAATCTCTTCTTGTTGGAAAAGTGGAACCTATCTATCCATCCGCCACTAAACCTGAAACTGTACCTTCCAATTTTGCTGAATTCTTCAAGGACAAAATTTTGAAAATACATGTCAGTATTAAGAACCATTTAGCAAAAGAAACCATGAAGGATTTTCAAATTGAACCAGCTTGCAGTGACACCACTAGATTCCACGCGTTTGCAACTGCGTCGGAAGAAGAGATACAGAAACTTGTTACCAATTCGTCTACAGCATATTGCAAGAGTGATCCACTTTCTACTAAAATGGTCAAGTTATGCAATTCTGAGTTAGTTCCAGCTATTACTAAAATAATCAACTTATCTCTACAGAGCGATACTGTGCATGCTGCAATGAAGGAAGCCATTGTTAAACCATTGCTTAAAAAATCAGGTTTAGATTAAGATTTATACAAAAATTATCGCCCAGTGTCCAATTTTAGCTTATATTTAAACTCTGCAAAAAACTGGTAGCTTCACAATTTAACAAATACATCTCAAACCATAATGTAGCTGAAGGGTTTCAGTCAGCTTACTGTTGCTTCCATTCTACAGAAACTGTTCTTTTGGGTGCATAATGACATCTTAGTGGCTATGCACAAGAAGAAAATGATGGCCCTCGTCTTATTAGACCTCAGCGCTGCATTCGATACTTTAGATCATAGTATTCTTTTGAGCCGCCTGTCGACTTGTTTTGGGATCAAAAACAGTGCATTTCTCCGGCTAAAATCCCACTCAAAGAACAAATCTCAACGTGTCACAGTTAATGGTCTCGATTTGGAAGCATTTATTTTGGACATCGGTGTTCCACAAGAATCCGTATTAGGTCCTCTGTTGTTTACCTTGTACGCTGCACCCCTTGCTGACATCATAAAGCGCTATTCCATTAAATATCATTTCCATGCTGATGACACTCAACTTCAAATTTCTTTTGATAATTCAGATATTGCTGATCAAATAATTGTCTGGAAAACTGTTTATAAGACATACAAAAATGGATGCTTACTAACTTTCTAAAATCAATGATGATAGAAACCGAATTCATTTTGACTGGCAGTAAACTTTCCCTGACACAACTGCCACCTTTATCTTTATCGTTAAATGTTAATGGAGTAACAGTAAAAAAACTCATCAAAAGTGAAAAACCTTGGCACTGTTTTTGATTCAGAAATGTCCATGCATAATTTTATTACTGCAAAATGTCAAAGTGCTATGTATAATTTGCGTTCTATTGCTCCTTTGAAGTTTTTGCCTTAAAGGAAATGAATACCATCCCTTTACGTTTAAGAAATGCTCCATCAATTAGTTCTTTTAAACGTGATTTAAAAAATCATTTTTTTAAACAGTATTTCAGTGACTTATTTCACCTTTTTAACGTTTTTTTTCACCCCAGGTTTCACCTTTTAATGCATTTTAATTGTTTGATAACTTTTTTTATTTCTCTTAGTGTTTTGTGTTTTCAGATTAGTAGTTTTTACCGTTTTTTATTAACTGTTTTATCTTATTCATGTATCTCAACTGAACGTTTAAAATTTAATTATTTATTTTATTCGTATACTGCTGATATTTTAGTTTTTACCTATTATGGGGTTTTAGGTGTTGAATCATTTTTTTTTTTTATTTTATGTATTGATAAGTAATTAACTTTTCATTTTTTCATGCTCTTGTAAATCACTTAGAGCTTTCTTTTAGAATCAGTGCTATATAAACATAATTTAAAAAATGATATATATATATGTATATATGTATAGACATAATATTAAAAATTATATATATATATATATATATATAGAGAGATATATATATATATATATATATATATATATATATACATATATAATATATATATATATAAATATTATATATATATATATATATATATATATATATAGATATATATATATATATATATATATATATATATATATATATATATGTATATTTATATATATGTATATATATATATATTAATATATTTTTGTTTGTTTTCAACCCCTAAATGTCTTCCAATGTTAACGTCCTCCTTTGAGCACTCCGTCTTGCTCGCCTCGGTCTTATATTTTTGACAATTCCACCAACAATAGATATCACGGCAGGCAATATCTGTGCTGCCAGTTTCCCTGCTGTAAATGCCGCTACAGTTAACCCCTTCTTGATTAACACGTTGACGTCTCATTTTCACACGCCTCCCTCCTCCCCTCCCACCTCCCTGCGTTTCTTGGCAGCACGTCTTTTAGTCATTACGTCAATAGGTTTTATACAACCTTTCTGATTCTGAGCTTGAAATGCAGGACCTTTTAAAGTTTTTCGCTTGTGGGGAAATGGAACTCAAACGTACCTAAATCTTCAGCGGCACGGACAGCACGGCGTTCAACTCCACAACCATCTTGTCGAAAAAACCGCTTGCTTCTTTCACGAGCAAATCCTTGCATGGACAATAAAATCGTTGCCTCGTAGCAAGATACTGGTCCAGAGAGTTATTCAGAATCGCCAATAAGCATTCATTGACAGTGACGGTGCCGGGCTGCTTCGTAACGGGTAGCATTTCTACCAACGCCTCCGATATTATTTTAAATCTATCGTCGTAACCGCTCAAAAGAGTCGCATTTGACAAGCCAAACGTCTGGCAGTTTGGTCTAGGACCCCACACAACCGTTTAATTAAAAGGTCCGTTTGGTAAAGTTAATCTTTGTATACAAATTTGAAGTCTAAAAACCCCTTAATATTCTAAGTTCAGCATTCTTGCTTCGTAAAAATGACTAAATCCGAAAACTCCGTTGCAATTGTCTTAATCTGATGTGTAAAATTTTCTAGATTCGCAAACAAGCAACGTAAAATTAGATATATTAATCCCTATAGCCACACCCTTCACCCCATGACGTCCCAAGACCTCGACCAATCAGAGGACAGATCACAATATTTTGTATCATGTCACGTCACGTATCACCGATGGGCCATTTAAATGGCTAGTTTCATGAATACTAATTAGCACTTTCTACCGCAACCAGTCACTATTACAAAAATTCTTGCATATTTTTGGCCAAAAAACCACGCCAACCCATTGCGCAATGTACCTAAAATTTTGAGACTTTGAAAAAAAAATCAATCAAGCATTGTTTTTAATATATCTAGCATCCGTGGGCCTATTGCCAACGTACCACGTGACCGCAAACAACCAATCAGAGACGAGTGATAGCGCCCTCAAATTTTGACGTCACTAATTGCTATGCACGCCCCGCCCATTTCTTTGATGTCATTTCCTGAACAGCGCCGCCAATTTATTAATTCGCGTGCTTACGGGGTCAAGCACCAATTACGAACCACCGTCTAAATGGCCAAACAGCGTCGCCTAAAGAAGAAATAGTGCCCTCTAAAAACTCAAAATAGCTCCCAAACAAATAAGAACCCTCACTGAATGACCATTGGTTACCAAGGAAACCAATAAACAGAGTTAGTTTCAATCCATTTTTCAGACTTGGTAATTTTCCGATAAAAAAGCAAATTGGGCGTGGCTAAACCACCTTATCACGTATTCATTCCAAATTTGCAAAAAGTTGCATACAATTTGCGTCAAATCTTGCGTAATATTGCGCAATAAAACATCATATTTGGGCATGATTAGGCAATGATTTGACCCAAAACGATGAGAAGTCCATTTTTTAGCCAGTGAAAACCCCCAAAAGCCAGTGACAACCCCCTGGGGGCCGATGACAGCCCCTGGGGACCGATGGCAACCCCCTTTTCCGAAAACGGTCAGGATTAACCCCCTAATTACTACTTACTTGTCTGTGTAGAAATGACTAAGTCTACTATAGACAGTTGGCGTCTTCATCCTTTCATTCTTAAAAATTGTTAATGCATTTTAAACAAAGTTTATTTAATTTGTCCACTATTTAAATTACTTTCACTCAAACTTTTTTCAGGTTGTATATTATAAATACCCTTCCTATATTCAGTTGTATTACTTTAAGACATACCCCATGGATTTTAAGCATCAAAATTGCAGGAAAAGATATGCTACAATAGGAATCTGAGGCTATGACATCACAACTAGTCTAATTTCAGTGTTTCTACACATATCATATCAAACTTAAGATATCTCCCAAACGGAATAAGATTTTTGAATGCTTTCTTTGCTATTTTCTTTCTTTTAAATTCTTTTTCATTTAAGATAGATTTGTTTAACCCTGAACTAATCCTTTATTATCTAAACTACTCTTCTAGCTGTCGGTTTCGACGGGATGCAATTTAACCACACACTGTGGCACATTCAAAATCGTCATGCCGATGGTGTGCCATTTTTGCCTCGTTATTGCATTCAAGTGCAATTTTCTGGAAATTTGCTTAGGATTTACTTAAAATTCACATGAATTTTGAATATGAATCTTTCGCGTGCATAATACAGAAGTTGTTGACTACGTTCAATCGGTACTAAACTTGTGGACGCTGCCATTTGCCAATGAAGCAATACCTGCGTCTATATTTACAAGCATTGCGATATGTTAATTTAAGCAACTTGTTGGCCGTTTTAAATATAGTTTTTTGTACGATATTTCCAACTGAACAAAATAAACCTCAACCAAGATTACATGAAATGTGTTTCACGCTAGATATGTTGCAAATTATTAGATTTTTTTTTAGGTTTTAAGTTTTGGGACAAATGGTTTTCAATTCAAAATTATATTTTCAAAATGATCTAATCAAATTCCATTTACTGGTGCACAGAAAAAATAATATCAAGACATGTCACACTGCTAAAACACACACTTCTTTCATAAGAACATTACACTCTCACCAAAAGATGTGATTTGGTGTTATTCTTGAAAAACGTATTCTAAAAGACTTCAAAAATGTTCCAAAATGTAAGCAATAATTCCATACCTGTATTGAATGAGGAAAATGTAAAAGGGCAACATCATTCCAAATCCAACCCTCTGCAACATATATTATGTTAGCACGAATGCACCAGTCCAAACATTTACTTTAGGGAGTCTCGTTTGATCTGGAAAACAAAAGATGAAATCAAACAGGTTTTCAATATTTCTTACACCTGGAAGTAATACTCAACACGACACATATTAAATATGCAAGCAAACATGAGTAATAGTTAAAATTCTTTAGAAATTAGGTCAGTACGGTTAAGAAAACAAAATCCATGAAAAAGTATTCCATTTAGTTCATTCAATTACAGAGATAGAAGGCGAATCCAATTTCATCAAACGTGAACAACATATTTAAACATCTATAACATCGATAATGATTAGAAGGGGATGAAGAGGAAAGGAGAGGAAGAGGAGGAGGAGGAGGAAAAGAAGGAGGAGGAGGAGAAGCAGGAGGAGCAGGAGCAGGAGGAGCAGGAGAAGAAGAAGGAGCAGGAGTACAGACCGCGGGGGAGGAGGAAGAGGAGGAGCAGCAGAAGCAGGAGCAGGAGGAGCAGGAGAAGGAGGAGCAAGAGAAGGAGAAGCAGGAGCAGGAGGAGCAGGAGCAGAAGGAGCAGGGGCATGAAGAGCAGGAGAAGGAGGAGCAAGAGAAGGAGCAAGAGGAGGAGCAGGAGGACAGACCGCGGAGGAGGAGGGACCGACGACGACGGCGCTTATTTATGAGCTGCCGGTGTTCAAATTTGTCTCGTAATTTCTTCGTATTTTTTACATCTTTTGCTGTTTTTTATCGTTTGTGAACGTGATTATTGTTTGATATGTGGATTATTTACTTGAAATATGGTGCTTGTGAGTGAACTAAAAAACCTGGTTTGTTATATTTTTTATTTACTTTTGGTCAGTGAACTTAGCGTCCTTAGCAACTGCCCATCCTACCACGCTTTTTGAAGTCACCATGCCTAGCCTACACTATAGCTCACAATCTTTATACAATATTTGGAGGAGGCAGGCTTTCACAATAAATTTACGGTTGATGAACAAATTAAAAGACATACGCATCAATCCAATTTCAGCTTTCCACATGGTTTGACAGCAAATGTAAATAGCCTCGAAGGAAAATGTATGCATTTAGAACAAAGAATTGCTAACTTGCATAATCTATCATTTATAGCTCTACAAAAAACAAAACTTCAAAATTTGGACAAACTTTTCCAGAATGAAATGCCACAACACAGAGTAGCAGATAATGCGCTGCTAATCGACGATTATTGCATGTTTTGTCATGGCAGGCATTTTTCAGCAAATGGGAAAGGACTCATTACTTATATTTTAAAGAAATGGACAATATGTACCCCTAAAGTATGTCAATCAGTGTCAACAGAATATATTGAATTGCTCGCAATCCGGGCCCGCCCTCGTTATCTACCAAGTGACACATCAAACATTACTATTAAAAATGTGTACACCAGACCATCATCAAACTTTACAAGAGCTGATAATGAATTGAAAGCGGTTTTTACTAATCTACAAAGAGAAAATCCCAGGACCTATTTCATTATTTTTGGTGACATAAACAGGCAAAGAATCAGATTTCTTGAAACAATGTCCTTCAAAAATGAAGTAGATTTTGTCACCTTCCCTAATGCAAATTTGACTCTGGATGCTGTATATGTTAACGGTGATTATTACGTAACAAGAAAGACAGCCTCCATCTCCACGTCTGATTATAACAGTAATTACTAATGCCAAAATACAACGAAAAGCACCGTAAATTTGAACCTAGAAAAAGGAAAATGGAAAGAGATTTAACAGACCAAAAATATGAAAATGAAAATGCCGACTGGAAATGTTCAAAGATCATTGAGTCTTTTTCTTTGCCAGATTACACGGGAGATGCATGCATTTGACTTAAATGTAGAATCTGTAATTAAAAAGTAATCAGTTCAAAAATGACAAAAGGGTGTTGCCGGATTGCAGTATCTACCTCCTGGTAAAAAGGTTATCATACTTGTCTACAGACCACGAGGTCCTGTGAAACAAGATTAAGAGGACAATGGGTAGACACGCCAGTGCACCACAACTGGTTATAAAGGTCGTGGACATTCTTTTGGCTGATTAAATCTATGTCTGTCCGTGAAAACGTCGTACCTGTGTTCTCGTCCGAGTCGTTTTAGGCGTTTTTTCGTGATAGCATTGACTTTTACTATCATAACCGATTACGCAGATGACGACCCTGAGTTCATTGTAATTGTGTGTTCAGTTCAAAAGGTTCGTCGTCGTCGTCGTCGGATCTGATAAACTTTCTTGGTGGGTCTTTAAGTTTCTAAGTGACGAATTAGCCCCTTTATACACATACATTTTTGAGGAAACTATTTCCAAGAGTCAAATACTATTGCTGTGGAAAAATGCCAAAACAGCCCCTGTTCCCAAAATTAGGACACCTCAAGCTGCAAATGATTATAAGCCGATAGATTTTGCAAGTAATGCTTTTAACAGCCTTCAGAAAATTATATTGACCCGTTTGATGGAGAGAGTTGAAGAAATAGGTGATGTGTATCAGTTTGCTTATAAAAAGGGCGTTTCATGTGTACAGTAGATGTTATACTGGTTCGGGTTAACGATATTGTTACTCATTTGAATTCCAAGAAAATTACTATATCAAAGGTTCTTTTCCTTGATTTCTCAAGTACGTTTAACACGGTGTTGCCAAACTATCTACTCAAGGACTTAACTAAATTTGTAAAAGATCCGTGGCTTATCCATCTGATAGCCCAATTTTTTGAAGGGTGGACCCGATAAATACGATTAGACAAAGGATTATCAGAAAAAGCTGAAATAGATGTGGGTGTACCTCAGGGAGGCCCTCTCTCTGCAATACTTTTCACTATATACACAGATGAAATCTGGTCGGGAGAGAACATTTGTGTGACTAAGTATGCTGATTATACTGCCATTTCATGCAAAATTGCTAACAAATCTGTTATTGGGGACTAAATGGAGTATCAAACCTTTGTTAATGATGTCGTATCTAAATGTGATGATAAAATAAAATGTGTTTTGTAAACAAAAACGTAAAACACACGGGCCTTCAACAGTGTAAGTCTGAGAGCATAATTATCAACGGATCTGAGGTTGCCAATTGTATGAAAACTGATTACCTTGGTGTTTGTATAGATGACAAACTGTCTTTAACCCCACACATATCAAAAATGCTAAGTAAAGTTTACTATATTGTGTCAAGCTTATCGTATATTTCATCTTTTTGTAATTTTAATGCCAGATTGAATCTTTTTAAATCCGTAAATATATCCCAGCTCCTTTCTGCCGTACCAGTTTGGTATCATCTCTTACTAGAAAAAGACAAAGACAAATTTTTAGGATATACGTCAAAGATTTTTAACGTGGACTATTTTACCCTTATTTGTATTCTTAAAGACAGAGCCCAATCAGATTTTGGTGCAATAGCAAGAAAAATAAATTCAACTGAAAGTTATCCATTACATAATGTTTTACAAAGCCTTCTTGCCAAAACCAATAAAAATGTTCGCAATCCAAACATAGTGCCAAAATTCAGAATACAACTGTACAAACATTCTTTTATCTACCAGGCGGCTCTTTATATACAAAATGGACAGCTTCGGTAACTTCTTTAATTCTTTTTTGAATTCTGTAACTCATTTTACCAGGTTATGTATTATATATATATATATATTATATTATATTTATTTTTTGTATCTTTAGATTTATCATTTATATCATAACTATATGTTTTATGTAATTTTATTTTATTTTATTTATTATGTGTATGTTAATAAATGTTAATCCTTTTTACAAATGTACATTTGTACTAGAAGCAATAAATTAAATTGAATTGACGACGATGAAGAAGAAAAAAAGAGACAACGAAGAAAAGAAAAAGAAGAAGAAGGTTTCTCAATTGATTTACTAATTATATATTGCCATTTCACTCTATTAAGAATGCTGAGATGTCCCCCATCTCTTACGCGAGACTCGTTTGCATTAAGTTCCATGACTTTAACTTGTTAAGTTCCATGACTTTAACTCATTAAGTTTCATAAATTTAAGTTTTGAAGTTTCATGATTTTAAGTCATTAAGTTCCAGGACTTTAACTCAAAAAGTTCCATAACTTTAAGTCATTATGTCCATGACTTTAACTCATTAAGTTCCATGACTTTAACTCATTATGTTCCATGGCTGTAATTCATTAAGTTCCATGATTTCAACTCACTAAGTTTCATGACTTTAACTTATTAAGTTCCATGACTTTAACTCATTAAGTTTTATGATTTTAACTCATTAAGTTCCAGGACTTTAAGTCATTAAGTTCCAGGACTTAAAGTCATTAAGTTTGATTTAGTGGCAGTAATTTGTTGAGTTTTCATATATCCATCCTACCGCCACATGCTATCATTTCAAGAGATAAGAAGAAGTAACTTTTAAGAAACATATTAATTTAATCACTATGTGTGAATTAATTGCTTTATTCATGCATCATGCAATATTTATATATTTACCAAAAGACTGCGAAAAGATTGAATAGATGTTTTGATTTTGAGGGAGTCAATACTAAAATACATTTGATTTTAGTAACATTTCATTCCTCAGAGGTCATTCTATGAAACGTTGTGCTCAGTACTCAATACTGCATGTTCGGCGATATTATTTTTTGGTTCAGAGTTGTGTCTGAATGGAATGCACTTCAACAGACTGCAATTCATGCTACCAGTATCAAATGGTGTTTGGACGAACTTGTGAAGTGTAGTGAAGTTACAAGAGATTTTCTTGCCCTACCTTAATTCTTCCCTCATTGTCTAGTGGTGCAGCGTGGAAACAAGTGAATACAGGTAACTTACAATATAATATGATGTATGTTTGTCTAATTTCTATATTCTTGCAATATTACACTTTATATCTTTTTCCAGTTGGGCCTCGATCTGTTTCTAAGTGCTTCCGTTTGATGTTTGTAAGAATATCATCTTCAAATTATAAAAAAATGAATCAACAACAAGTGCCGTTTACCGTTAGTAGAAAAAAACGAAAAGAAAAATCCATCCTTTCCATCCATGTTAAAACGGCATAAGTTATCAAAACAAAGTTAATCTCTTGGTAGTGGTATACTTCACCAATCTAAATACCACTAAGACTTCTGTGCAAATTGATGTGGGTTGGCGCGTAGGCTCTCAGTGTTGAAAAATTAGCCAATGGGCAATAACAGACTTTGAAGTCCATTCTTGGACAGTTAAAGCACACCAACTGGCCAATAAAACAATGAAATGGATTAGAAATTGCAGAATGTTCCTTAACACATTTCAAGTTCTACATTTTGTCAGGACCTTCTTATTTGAGATAAGAACCCCTTGACTTTATAGGTCCAGCAAAATATTCATATAATTTGTTAAAAACTGACACTAGGCGACATTATATTTCACTAATTTCCATGACGAATATGGTTTACATGTATGTGTTTGGTTTCTTGTATGATGATCTTCATCATTCAGTTATATAAGCATGAAATTGTATAGGCTTAACTCTGAAAATGATGTTGAAGGGCTCCTGCTATTGCAGTATTGTATTATGTGCAATGAAACCATGCAAATAAATCACATTATTAATAGCCGGCTTTGTACCCTGAATTCAGTGACAAAGATTTAAAGGCGGTGTATATCAGGCAAACAATTGCCTTTGTTCTCATTCAAAGATTTAACGCCTTTTTATGGCATCCATAAAATCAGTTATGTTCATCAGTTGTTGGAGAGAAAGAGATTATTTTTTACAATCTTTTTACGATCGAAATACAATATCACGCAGATTGTGGATGCAGGCCTATCCGTGGCAGTGGCGTACAGCTAAAAACAGAATTTTGAACTTGGGCCTATTTACAGTTAACAAATTTCAAAGTTTTTTTCCCAAACATGATACAAAATTTCCTTAGACATTTCTGAAATTTTCCCTCAAAACTTCCGATATTTCCCTTATACTGTTTAAATTTTCGGTAACGGGGGTGCGAGCATGTTTTAATGGTCTTTACCCCTGCAAAAAAGTCTAGCTACGCCAATAATTCGTGCATGACTGCGAGAGTTGTGTTAAAATCTTCCAAGAAAAAATGTATTCAATGTTTTTTTGCATAGTTTGTTTATGATGTACGTATGTAATATTTATGTTGATATTATTTGATATGTACAATTATAAACTCTCAGTTGTGTAATACTTTAATATTAGAACATCATAAAAAGAATTATTTAGATCATACCTATGCTCATGAAACCTCGTTCAAGTTTAAAAAGATTTGGTGCATAAATCGTGAAGATATCACATATTTGTAGTTTAATTCTGAGCGAATTTCAAAATCCTGCCAATCAATAAGTGTAGCTTCCTCCTATAATATTATTTGTACCATTTTTTGATGAATTTTCAGTTATTGTATTCTCCATTAAGTTTGTTTGACAGTAGTTATTTATTTCATTAGTGTTCCCTATTTATCGTTGCTATAACTTTGGAAAATAATTTGGTTGTTGTTACTGCTGTTAATTCATTTAAGGGCGGAATACTGTAATCGTATTTGTTCGTTATCGGTCTTACCTGGTACCAGGCCATATAGATTCTAAGCCATTAGTCCAATCGGTCAAGAACCATAGGTGGCACCAGTGAGGGGCGCAGTGGTAGCCAAATATAAAGAATTTTTGAAAGTGAATTGTTCGTTCATATGAAGTGGGCGTGATTTGTGGGAGGCCGAGATTACTTTTTGTCAAAAGGGAATAAGGTTATTATGTCCAACAACACAAACTAAGATAGCCACTGCTTATTTTAAAACAAAAAAAGACACTACAATTTATTTAAAATCTTAATCTGTCCTTGGTATGGTCACGTAATTCAGTGCAGATTAATTATTATCACGAATTCAATAAGAAGTTCAAGAAGCGTTCAAAAGTAGACATCAGTTCAAACAACTCAGCAACTCACAAATGAATTTATAACAGTAGCAGTTACTCATCCGTGGGTTTTGCTTCCAACGGTCCAAAGGTAAGCTTTATAGCTGAGCACTAAGGGCCCGTACTTGTCGGAAAACTTTCCCCTCTAAAGTCATTCTTATACGCTACTGTTTCCATGAAATTATCGAAAGGCGTCAGAGAGAGAGAGGGTTGTGCACAATAAACACAATTTTCTTTTTTAAATACTGGCGAATGCTTCCATGACAGAGTGTCCACCATGAATGCTGACTCTGTCACACACGATGTAAAAATTATAAGGCAGATCGTCGTAAAAGAAAGGTTGTGTATTAGTCTTCTCTTTGACAAATTGGTCAATCTCAGTACCAATCTGGTGAAGAATAATGGAAAATATATTTGTTGAACATTTGTAAATCAAACTTTGTGATAAAACAGGAGAGAAATGTTAAATGAACATTTTCCAATCTTAAGTGAGGTTGTGGATCATTTGAAAGAAATGGTAGTTAGTGCTTTCCACTTCCTAATGTCCTATGCGGAGTCATAGACCAGTAGGCAACGAACAGTTTTTGGCATAACTTGGTTAAGGTATCAAACATATGTACGTCTGCAAACGTGAAGGTTAATACTTTTACTACAAAATGCAAGTTATATCCAAAGCGACACCACCTACTTAAAGGATCAGTTCAGGAGTCAGTCAAGTTTATTTTAAATGAAAGACACTTTAATAGGAAACAGCATAGTGAAGAAACTGTTTCAACATCTTATTCCGTTAAGGAAATATTTAAGTTTAACATTTGTCTCTGTTGTGTAGAAATGATTAAAATAAAAAGATAAAAATCCTTTTTTCTAGTTGAATCTATTTCTTCAACTTTCTTCATGTAAAAAATTATAATTCACCTCACTAATTCTGATTTACTTCTCTTCTCACATATATATGATGGATTATAAGCCACAAAATCTTAGGGAAAATATAATAGAATACATAAAGAGCTTGAGGAATATGAGGACGTGACATCAGAAGTATTATGATTTCAGCCATTTGTACACCACGAATGACACAAAACTTTAAACTTCAATATCTCCTTATCAGAATAAAATATTGGGGTGCTTTCTTTTAATGTTTTAATGTCCTCTTTTTTATAAGAAAACTTGCTTTACTCCTGAACTTATCTTTAACATTTACCACAACAACATGTATCCGATATCATAAGAATCAAATCTAGACACTTTTACCAAACCTCAACCTACATACACTTGCCAAAAAATATTTAATTTTAACCAAAAAATTCCCAGGTTTTAATTGAACAAAAGCCACAAAAAAGTTTAGCCGAATTCTACAGACAACTGGGCGGATGGATAGGTGGACACATCTTCTATTACACAGGCTTAAATACACTCTGCATGCATGCCACAAATTTAATCTATTCAAAGTCAGTGGACAGATATGGATTTTTTCATAAAGATCGAAGAGCATCAAGTTCGGAGCATACCAGTATTTAAATGACTGAAATAGCGTTTATAGTTTTAATGTTATCACAAAATAAATGTGCGGAGAAATTTCCAGCATGTTCACGATACATGAACAAGAACACAGCTAAAAAACCTAAATGTAATTCTTTATTTTTCTCTCCTAGAATTCAAACACCACACATGATCAAATTTCATTTACTGCTAAATAAGGGTCAATCCTTATTCCTTACTCGAGCTATTAAGACCCATCAGGCCGGCGATTATTCCCGGGTACGTTGGCCTTAGCAACAGTTCGAACTTTGCACATATTAGTTTTTGCATAACATTTGACTCTTGTAAAGACACCTGAAGAATAGTATCCACATAAATATAATGCCAGTCTGTAAGGAAGCGACTACCGTTGTTCTGGTAAATCAAGTTGTGCTCTAGGTTTAACTGTTAAGAAGAGAACAAAATATTGTACAGTATTATCTAAAAGGAATCATAAGTTTTGTAAAATTTAGTAGGTTACTGCCCACCATTCAAACAGGAGGAAAGCTTTTTAATTTGCTTATGGTATATAAGGGATTTTAGGTCTCAAGTTAAGATTTCAGGGCAATCCGCATTTCAGGGCAACCCGCATTTCGGCTTAAATAGGCTCAACTTGTGCTACAAAAATGTTGACCTAATTGTACACTATTTTCGCAGAGAGGTGGTGAAAGTAGTGCAAGTTTTACATCTGTAGCAGGAGGCTGACATCTTGTCACACAGCATCTCAAGCCATCTGGCAGCATGCAGCTCTTCACCTATGATATCTCAATTTATTCAACCTTTTATTAACAATATTAATGAGGTAAAGTCAGAGCGTCAGAATCGTCAGAGCGTATGAAATTGCAGTAACCCCACAATTGACCGGAGGATTGCATATTTAGATAGAATATAAATATCATGGATATGTGTGTGGGGTGAATCACATTGTTTTGCTATAATTTACTTCAGTTTATGATAATGATTAAGGGAATGATGAACATTTTTCATACTAGAATCAGATTGGCTTTGAAACAGAGTTGCCTTCTTTATAGATTCACCAGTAAATTTGGTACTCAGATGATTAAATTGGTAAAGAGGTTACATTTTTTTTTTGCAGTACTATGCCATAATTCATCTCTACTCAAGTCTGTGCACACAGCAAAGGAAACACATGAAATGAGTCTTTGACTTGACCAGCCAAGTAATAAAACTGAACTGTGATTTTCATCATTACGTCCACTAACAACTTGTAAATGCCAACAAAATACATCCAAAAGAATTGACACAAAAAATATCAAACCCATACCAGCTCTGGCATATCACGCAGTCTTAGGTACTCAGTCAAAACCTCTGTCAGACTTTCACACTTAGATTACTACTTTTCATCCAATTTAGCTAAATGTTTCTCGGAAATTATGTTGAATCGTCGACTCATTGTTTTTAGCAGTTGCATGGTATTTCATCAACTCAATCTTAAACAAATGAATGAACATTATAGGCCAGTCAGTGGTTGCATTAAACTGGAGAATCCCTGCAGGAAATCTAAACATCTCAAATGCTTATAATGGTACCTCCCTCCTCTGTACTATAAGCTTTTCCAGGAATAAAGTCATCATTTTGAGTTGAATACCGAACTTTTGACATTAAAAGAAAAAATGTAGAGATAAGTAATCATTTTGATGCTATAAGTTCAATTTTTATATGAAATATCAGTGAAATTTACATATTAAAACTTACATTTTTTAGAAAATTATACTTTTAAGTCATACTTTTAAGAAATGTACTGAAGACCAAAATTTTGACATTAGAAAAAAATTAGGAAAACTTTACACACATGATGAGAGAAAATTAAGTCTGTTTTTAAAATAAAAATCTAAACATGTATTTATAGCCAATCTATTAGATGAGTAAATAGTATTCATATTAAAGTTAACATTTTTAGATGAAAATTTAATACTCCCTGTAGTTAGATTTTAAGGTAACAAAATTATTAGAATAAAAATTTGAATCTGAAAAAAGATGGTCACCCAGAACTTACAGAAGTCCCAAGTTTTTGCTCTAAAAAATAAGTTTAAAAAAAAAAAAAATCGCGTATTACAAAAACGAATTACGCCCATGTATTCTTCCTGATTATAAGCACAATATCCCATTTGTAAATGTTTTATAAATAAAATCTTGATCTGTTTGAGGTTCTTTTTCATGGAGTGTCATTTTCTTGTTACCTGTCATTAAAGTATTGGTTTAAATAGGTATGTTTCCCCTCTATAGGGGACCCGAAGATACCCGAAATACCATTACCACTTCATTATTTGATGTAAGGCCTATACAAGTTCAACGTCTAACGCCATGGAAGATAAACCACAAATAATACACTTATGATACTACAAAATAACAAATATTTTCGACGAAATATATATTACACACAATCGGCTTCAATTTTCCGACGATTTGGAAATATATAAATGACCTAACTTTATCTGCTCAGTATAGTAAATTCATAGTGTTGTGGAATGGTTTGCCTGAGTGGGTAGTCAGTTCCAATTCTGTTCACAATTTCAAAGTCAACATTGACAAGTTCTTTACTAACTCTGGGCGTCTTTAAGATTTTGTTGTGGTGGTGGTGGTGTTACTGAGTGTTAGTTTGGGCATTTTATGAGGTGTCTAATTCTTCTTAGCTCATCATCTTGTTATGTTATGTATGTTATATTCAATGTACATAGGCCTAGCCTAGGTAGAAGCCTGCCTAACATTAGTATTCTACAAGTATAAGGCCTACTGAGCTTAGGCTAACTTTAGGTCCGATCGTATGTTAGTGCGATATACATCTCACTCAGTATGCCCTACATGCTACGCATTACCTGCATATGGTTATAGTACACAGTCATATGTTATCTGACTAATCGTATGGAGGCCTAACGTTAGTTGTTTACTGAAACCGCCCCTCCTCCCCACCCCAAAAAAATATATATTTATATATTATCAAATGTTTTATTCTCACCTTCAAATATCTCTAAGTCTCCGTTACCGTGCTTGTTGTTACAGGTGTGAAATTCATTCACATCCTTTTTTTCAGTTGTTTATTCTACGAGTTGTGCCACGATAGTGTTTCGAGATTCATACGATTACCAGAAACTTATTGTTTGGTTTTACTTAACTTTTAACCGGCCGCATGGCAACATGATGCTCTACAATTGGCCAGAAAGAGTCATGTGATAAAATACTGGCACTATTGTTTCGGAGTGAGCCAGATACCTCCAAATAATTATTTTAGTCGCTAGACGACAAGAGGTGTTTTTTGAAAAAGAGTGAGAAGACAGATTTTTTTGTCAAATAGGAGTGGAAATAGCCCCACTCTCGATTTGTGTGGACGTCTTCACACGTGTACATTAAGAAAGTAGTTGGAATTGTTTGTTAATATGCCTGAGACTTGAAGTGATAGGACATTTCATATAGGCTAAGTAACATATATTTTAGGGGAGATAGTGCAAATCATATAATCATTCAATTATTTTTTAATCAGTATCAATCTAATTTAACCGAAAATGTAAAGCATCACCGCCCGCACACTCTCTGCATACAGTGAGCAATTATACATATACTGTACGTACGGAGTTTATTTCAGGAATGGTTTAAGCGGATACTGTGGGTACAATATTTAAGAAATATTGAGTGAGGGATCTGCGAGTAGCAATGTCGTAGATGTCGGGGCACAATATTGGCATGTGATAACAGGAAGTGATCATGATGACAAAAAATATTTGAATAAGACATCTTAATACCAGATATATAGAGATAATTATCTGGACGTCTGGGTAATGGATAGAAATTCTAAGCTTCCGTACGTTTTATTGAAGGTTAAGCGATTCGTAGAAAAAATATTATGAAAATCTGTTTAACAGCGAGGATAGGAATCGTCTAAAGCAAATTTTGGGCCTTTGTAAACCAATTTGAAATGTATAATTGAATCGAATACGATAGCTTTCAAGAATATTGTCCTTCATTTCTTTTAAGTCAGTGAAGATGAAATTTTTGTCTTTATTTCATTTGATTCACGATTAAAATCATGATTGAAATTATGAAAAAATGAATCATGAACAGTTGTAATGTAAGACACTAATTCACATAATCTCACTAATAATTATATTTCGGGTCAACAATCATTCCCCCACACCCTCTCCAATGATAATGGTCTTTCAAATTGATGTTGAAGAGCTATTGGATATTCCCTTCACATTTGTTCTTTATTTATTTCTTATTCCAAAGGGATAATTTTTGTGAAATTTTCTTCATTTTCAGATTTTTTCTCGCCATTTTTGGTAATTTTCTTTATTTTTTGGAACAGTTTCTGGAAAGTTTGCAAATGTTTCCAATGATTCTACGATTCTTTTCACTTTACATCAACCACGTGATTTTGACAATGTTTGTGAAATGAAACACCATTGAAAGAAATATTGCCATGGATTTTCATTTTTCATTTACAAAAAAAATTATTATAAAAAAAAGTACACAACACAAAAAGTTACATTTACTACAACAGAAATATACACCAAAGAAGAACAATAACATTTTGCATTTACTACAGTAGAAATATGCACCAAACAAAAGCAATAGAATTTCATATTTACTACAAAAAGAAGAAATATTCACACAAAAAAATATACAGAAACAAAAAATAAACTTCGTTCGCTGTACAACAAATAAGAAGAAAAAGCAATAAAAAACTCCGTATTTACCACACACGAAAACAATAAATATACCTACACTCACTGGAATGCAAATATATACATTTATACAAATAAACAATAGTATCATCATACATGTACTACATCAGAGTTGTATACACTCATAATGAATTGTACATTTGATTCGTAACAGAGGTAAGAAATTGGGGATAATCAATGAGACTAACGCTCGACTCATTGATCCAGTTGTATCCTGATTGGAAATACGTGTATATGCACCACCCCGTTACCTATAGCCAACCTAAATCTCTCGCCCTGCATATCATACTCCTTTGTTGACGCCTCCATCATTGCCCCACACGCCCCTTTATCGGCAGATATCCCCGCGCCCTGTGCAATTCTCCATCCTTTAGTAACGCCCGCTGTGACATTCCTTACTACGACGTGGTATCCCCGACTATTCTCCCGACCCCACAGGAAATCTAAAACGCTTGTCGCACTTCGCTTGATATATGAGGAAGGCCCCATGAACCTGCCGACGCCAATCGGTGGCGCTAGACTAATGTGTCGGCGGCCGCGCCCCCACGCCGTATCAAAATCAGGTGCGAACGGCCTTTAATATACTACTGAAATAATTATTCTGAGCATGAAAATAGTTGAAATCCACTTTTTGAATGACAAGCTTAAAACCATTATATTCTTTCAGAGTCTACACAGTACCCGCTGGAACACACTCAGGGCTGGAATTTTGTGAAATTTCTTTCATGTTCGTGAAATTTATTTCAATATTTGTGGAATTTCCTTCATTTTGGGAAATTTCCTTTATTTTCGGCTAAACTTTTTGCCAAATTTTCCAATAATTTCACGAAATTTCTTTCTTCCTACCTTCTTCCGAGACCCCTTTACAAATAGTCTTAGGACATAAGAGAATCATATTTTAAATACTTATGCACCATGTCTGAACAAAAAATCAAATTTTCCCGTTCTTCCTGCACCCCTGCATTTCAATTGGATCGGATGAAAATTCTCAGATCAAGAGACGAATATAGGACACGATCAGGGGACATATTTTGACGTAAATCTCATCAACAATCCGCAACTGCTGTTGTTCAAATTATGAAAATCGGTTTAATATTTTGCATGGCAATTTTTGTATTCATATTTATATTTTCATTTATTTGTTCATTTTCAAGATCTGCCCTAATGAAGTTTTCATTCTAAAAGCGATAATTGCTAGTTTAATTTCCGAAGTTATTGTAAAATACAGCACACACAAAGCTCCACAAATCCTTTGGACTTTTGAAACAGAAACTTCAAGAATCTGATAATTTAATCAAATTAAAGTATAGCTGAGCTGTTCATCTTAAGATTGTGTGTTCGGCTCGAAAGTGTAAGTAAGTTCATCGAAGTGTACAAGCACTGTAATCAAAAGAAAAATTTGGGCAATTCCTTTATGTCAGACTATCCTATGATTTATGAATACATTGACAGATTGACGGTTTTTTCCAATGGAACAACTATTTGCATTTCTGTAAATATGATATTCATTTCCTGCATTGCAAAATGGAATGTAGTAAAAAAACGCAATATGAGTATTACATGGTAACTTTTTTATTTGTTTTCTTACAGATAAACATGGAGGATCCTACAACAGAACAGCTAATGCTCCTCAAAGACGTTAATTTGATCGACGGTTCAGAACTTTACCCATCAAAACTTCTTCTGTCTGGTGTTGCATTTCCACTTGTGAAGAGCAAGGAGGGTTTCACCGTTGTAGCAGCATCCGTTATGGGAAATGGTAAAATTGCAGTGTCCAGTCACGAAGATATCGTTAACAGGTTTGCAACAAATGATGACTCAGCTCTTATGATACGTAACATATTCAAATGGATGACCATCAAGAAAACGAGTCCGAAGGTAGGCATTATTGACGCTGGTTATACAGCTCTCGTTGATAACCTGAAAAAAGCCGGGTATACCGTAATGCAAATTACACCCAATCAGCTTCAAACGGTCGATGCCGTGTTTACTTCTGTCTATACTGAGTATACCGACGAAGATCTTGATCAATTTAAAAGATTCATTCAAGCTGGTGGAGGAATTCTTGCTGCAGGGCATAATTGGTACTATCAGTATCCATGGGTTAATTATATCCTTTTTGATTGTGGAATTACCATATCAACTGATGGGAGAGGTGGATTCCAAATGTACAAAGTAAAGCCACCGTCCCCAACCACTTCCGTTTCGAACATTACTGAAGGTGTCAACACTATTAATCTTAATGGTGCTCTGCCATCCGTGCTGTGTGCCTTTGGCTTGACATCCTTCGGTCTTGTTGCAAACCAGAGAGGTGTAATCATTGCGGGTTCCCATCATGCGGCAGGACGAGTTGTTCATGTTGGTCACGGTCGTTTACTAGATGATACGGGCACAGAAATTACAATTCTTATCAATAACATTGCCACATGGCTTACGAGAAGGAATGCTGCAAGTAAATTAGTTGGATTTCTGGCACAAGGATATGACGGGCTACAGGCAAAGCTGAGGGACATTGGATTAGAACCGCAAGCGACTGATATCGATGATGACTTCAGTGGGTTTACCGCCTTATTCACAGATTGTTATACTCAGTATACACAGGAGCAGGTAAAAAAGATATACTCATTTGTTACATCGGGTGGGGGTCTCTTAACAGCTGGCCACAATTGGCACTACAAAACTAAGTGGGCGTCAGACATAGTCCTACCTGCAGGAATAATAATTTCAACAGGTTATGGATCATCGGGAAAATATGTTGTTCACCACTATGATGTCCTGAAACAAGATTTGTTGAATGCAACACTAGCTATAAAGGCAGTGTACCAGTACAGTAGTGGTTCTGCGACACTAAGCTTACTGGAACAGCAAATGGCATGTGAGACGATAAAAATAGCATCAAAACTTCTTCCCTATGGAACAGAACCTTTTGATTCTGATGGCCAGGAATACCTGGACCAATTTCAGACCGTTATTCCAACTGCAAGCTCAAGGATTGATGTCAGACAAAATCCAATACAAGCTATATATATCTACATATCAAATGGATTTGCTATAAAGCGGCCACCGGCGAAGATATTCGCCCATCCAGCGGCCGCTAGTTTTCCTGGCACTGTGCCGCCTCAATTGCAACCAATTAGTAAGACGGTTTCCATAAACGGCACATTCAAGGAGCTGCCATCTTATTTCAAAAGTAATTCTAACGCAGTGCGAAGAAGCACTGGGCTGTATGCTGCTCCAGGAGAGACAATTAATGTCGTCTTGCCAGCGAAGTACGTAGGTAGAGGCATTGAGGTTCTAATCGGAGCTCATACTGACAATCTCTACAAGCAGGAAGAGCTTGCACGATATCCATACATTTTCAGAACGTTTGAATTAAATGAAGAAAATTCAGACGCAGCAAACTCTTTCGGGGGTCTTATCTACGTCACTGTACCACCGGGATCAACATTCGGCACAATTCCAATCACAATAAGCGGTGCATATGAATGCCCCATGTACGAGCATGGTGTAACCACTGAAGAGCAATGGCACACCTCCTTGATTAATCATCCCGTGCCATTCTGTGAGCTGATCTCTGATAAGAAGATTATCTTGACTGTTCCAACATCCGAAGCCCTTGCAAAAGTTAATCATCCCGGTGACTTGATGAAGATTTACGAGGAGAGTGTAGAT
>JAIGNY010004580.1:170000-180000 GCA_020152595.1 Chiridota heheva
TGCTTCAGAAATTGTAAATAAACGAAAGGAAATATATGTCGACACTCCAAACCATATAATATCTCACGTTCCTTTCTTATTGTAATGCTATTCGAAACTAGTTTGTATGTTAAGCTGTTGCACATTCATTTACGGACTTCACTATTCGATAGCCTTCAAAATGTTTCTTAGAACGAGCCCTCTGCTATTCCAGTGTCGGTATATACGCGTCTATTTATCCATCATATTTCTCCCTGTCCTCTCAAAGTCCTTTCTACTCGAAATACCTGCCTCATCTCCCATCTACCACCGCATTTAATTTTTCTTAGCTTTTATTAAGTTAAATATTTTTTGAGGCACCCAGCTCTACTCAAATAATTTTAGTTTTATTTCACCGAATATCAAATTTTTGTTTGCTCCCAAATTGCAGTATTTCCAAGAATTAAGATTCCCATCAATCTATGATAGGAAGTTGAGAACAAAAATATCACAAAATATTAAAAACGTACATACACTAAAATAATATGCAAAAAACTGTTTAAAAGTTTCTTTTATTCATGGTTATATCGACATACGAGAGTTTGAAAATATTTCGTTCCAATTTCATCACCGCTAAAACAGGAATTACCCAAACGAAATATTGCTTGAAGATATGGAACAATATGAATTCAGCTTTATTTAAAACTTTCCATAGACTAATGGACATTAAACTGAATTAAACCAAGAAGATTTATATTGAATACGTCGTATGGTCCCTGCAATTCTATTTACAACCTATCTCTGTAAGATTGCATGCAAACTGATCTTATTTGCTGTCAAACTATTAATCCAACAATATTATACACTTTAATTTAACTTGGGAACACATTTTTAACATAATACCAAAAGTATAATACAACTAGTTTCACTAACGGTGGTGAAATGACGTAAATTGTATGTTTTTCAATGTTACGATGTCTCATTTCCATGACAGCACCTGTCGTTTCTTATGGATAAAGCACATTATTGAATTTCATCTTTATAAAATCGGAATGTTGTCAAGTGATTTTCCCTCCTTGATTTCTGAATCGCAGTAAAATTTCATCCAAGTTTCTGAATGAGGGATGGAAATTATACCCAAACAATCAACTATTCAATACGGATAGTGATGATATACTGATTCTGACTGCAAGCGGTTACTCTGGAAACGTTGTGTTCCCTTTTATATATTTCAAAAGTTATGGTCAAAGAAACACTTTGGCCGTAAATGCCATTTATTTAATATCCGTTCAAAATGAAACCCGGCGATTGGAGACAACATACATGGACTGATCCAGATTTTTCAAAACGAAGGGACGAAGAACGATTTTAGAATCCACAAATACGGAAATATTATGGTCCTTCCATATATGTGAACCAAAATGAAACACAATACCAAATCGTAAAATGTTTTTTGCATGCTTCCGCGTATGAGAGACACAATTCCCCTGACAAAAATGGTGCTAAATTACAGATATGTATACTCAAGCAGTCAACGTTTATTGAAAAAGACATACAACTTGATCAATTTTAAGCTAAATAAGCCTGGTTTAGGTGAATATCAGAAAGAAAAAATATATAACAGGAAAATAGGCGAAAAGCGTGTGAGACTGGACCCACCAGACTCCCTTGATCCACCGATGACCAGCAGAATATTTTGAAGTTGGTTAGGGAGGTACCTCTACATATACGAGATAGTGACCAAAAGGCTACTGCTGTATATATCTACGTGCAAGAACGCATTCACCATGTCGTTAACTTTTGTAAAATATATTTTCACAGGGCAAAACATCCGACCTAAGTAAGAAAACTAGTCATGTAGACTGTGTTTCATTGAACCTCAGTCAATGTATTATATTTTTGTGAATGAAAAACAGATGCCAAAGGATACAACATGGCCATTAGGCCTACGCAGATAGTTGGAAATAATTGAGAATTAAAAACTAGTCATTTGTATCGTTTCGTAGAGATCGACAGCATCAGTATGAAAATGTAATTATCTATAGGAGAACATAGTAGCTCAGTTCGCAAAGCGCACGACTGAGTTCCTGGCATAAGCGTATGAGCACGTGCCTATATAGGAGGGAGGAGGGGGAGGGGGGGAGAAGGACGACCTTTTCCCAAAAAATAGAGCGATTGCCGGAATTTTGGGATGAGTTGAATTTCGTTTCGCCGCGAGTATAACTTTGCCTGGAACAACAACAACAGTTTCATACTAAGCTTTTTCTTTCATTTTTATCATTTCACACTTCTACCCGAAAAACGCCGCTGCTGCCCGAAAATTTGTCGATTTTTTCGAAACTGTGGAAGCAAATTCCCCCTCCTCCCCCCCCCCCACACCTCCTTCTTCCTCTTTTCCATTTCTTCCCGTCCCATACGCCTATGGTTCTTGGAGGTACCGGGTTCAAGGATCGGTCAGGTCTAAATCTAACTTCCAGAGATTTGTAGACAGATACGTCGAACACGAAAAGCGAAAGTATTTCATGTGCAGTCTTGCGGTCTTCCAAACAAACAAAATGATTGCAAACTACAGTTTTAGTATATTTGACGATGAAAATGATATTGAAGCGCGTGCACATACCAACAAAAATACTTCATTAATTTAGCCGAAAGGTGTGAAAATTGAAAGTCGGGCAGGTAACCATCTATAATTAAGTAAAAAGTGTAAATTCTAATTTTTGCGACCTATGGTAAATCATAATGGCCTTGAAATTTTGAAATCAATATAAGAGACAAATAAAATTCTTAAATGTATGCTTTATGCAAAGACAACAGGTTGATAATGGATGCTTTACACTTGTTTTGTTTGCTAATTGATATTTCATTGACCTGTGTCCCACGAATGCAAACAAAAGGTCCAGTAAACTCACTGACCATCCTTTTACCTTCACTCAATTATGAAGAACTTTGGACCATATTAGCATTCCAAAGCAGCAATTCATCTCAATATTGTTTACAAATAATTCAGAAATACAGGGCTTTTGTAAACAAAAGATAGATTAGACATTCGTTCATTATAAGCTTTGTTATCCTGTGAATATATATAAACCGAGTGTTCTTCGTACGGTTTGTAGTGTTTATCTATTGATTAATGTGTATGCTACTACACATAAGCGACATAAGTGAATGGTTTGCCCACTAACTTAAAACACATGAGGATTAAGCGGGGAAACTCACTGCGTGAAATCGTATGTAAAATATATCATTTTTCATATCCTTTACTTCAAAAGACTTGCATTCATAAATGCGTTTCGTCACATCAATCCAAATTCCATTTAAAACGTTTACCTTAGTCAGGAAATTAGGATACCTTAGTCAGGAAATTAGGACTCTTTGAAAAGATGCCATGAAAAATAAAGGACATTTTTATAATACGCATGTTGGAAACAATTGTGCACATTTTCATAAGTGCACTGTTTAGGCACTAACTTTTTACTGCTATACATTTCAGGATGTGTGTAATTAACGCCAATGTGGACCTCACTAGATTGATCTCTTTAACATTAAACATATTTACAATTAATATAAAATCTGTATCTTAAGACTATAATACTCGTTTTAATAAATTTGGTTACGATTACGGATATGCTAAGAGAGCTAACGGTTAAAATATTACTTTAATTGCTAAAAATCAAAGTATTTGATTTTGCACTTTTTATACGTTTGGTAATATTCTCCTTGGTTCCTCGTAATTCATGTACAAGCTAAATTGTAATGTATACCGCACTGCCACATGTATTTGCAAAAACGCAAAAAACTATTCATTTTGAAGACGGATATCGATAATAGCGCCATTGCATGTTGTTTGCGATGACAAACAAATTGTAAATTAAAAAGAATATTAATTGAGTCATGTTGCTTTGTGTAATTTAGCTTTATCTGCAACTTTGGTGTTTGGCGGCACTAATGCGCTTGGCTTCTTCTAGTTTACAGCCTAAGACATAAATAAATCCAAGACTCTCTGGGGTATTGTTCACGCAATCATTTACTTCGCGAAGTGAGCTTGTGTCTTTAGCTTTAAAAAATGCAATATGCTTTTATGTATTTATCACAGAATATATTTCTTAAACCAACAATAATTGATTTACTGTGAATTCATGCAATTTTTCAAACATCACATTAGCAGCCTTGACAACTACCCGTCCCAGAATGGCATCATATTGCAAAGATACGAGCTCATTACCGCTACTATTATGTGGATTATTATTTAGTAAGTATAATTCATTATCATCGACTTATGATGAGAAAGAGCTTTCATAAAAACTTTCGAACGAAATGCCTTATAGCACTTATAGCACTCTATATAACAGAGTATGAATTTTGTATTTGAGTTTTCCAAAGCTGAAACAGAAGAATATATTATGGAGGCAATTTCTCAATTAAAATGAGCGAATCTACAATCCTAAAAGTTTGGAGACGGATAATAAATAGATATTTAAAAGTTTTTGCTGCTGCTTTTTGACATTCATTGTCGCCTTTTTAGGAAAATCAACAAAAGAGATGGCTCACAATCTATTTTACTAATTTTCTTAAAAAGACGACCGTGAATTTCAAGAAGCAGCAGCAAAAGTGCTGAATATTAATTTACTATCCAACTCCAACATTCCAGGATATCCAGTGAAAAGTTGGACAACCCAGAGCGGAAAATTAGAAACCCCATACGTTTAGAATGTCAAATGTGTAGGCTCATGCGATGACGTAATACATACAAGTACCCAATTTTTTGGGTATTTCAAAGTACCAAGTTTTTCGGGCTGCTTCTGGACTGTTGGATAGTCAGTTAAGAACAACACTCTATGAGCAGAGAAGTTTCACTTCCTTGGATAAAAGTGATTTAAATATTTACAAAATTACATATAATTTGTATTGATTGCTTTCAAGTTACACAACAATATAAATACATTTGAAATAATAATTCTTTGATCTTTTTTGATAAAGATTTGTACTGACTTTGACTCAGGGTTGTTCAACATTAATCTAAATTATCGGTATCTGTAGTCATTCAGTGTTGTTTTACCTTCTCTAGGATATTTCAAAGGATCACAAATATAGCTTTTAAAAAGGATTAAGGAGGCTTTGTACAAAATTGGCTAACTTGTTATTGAATCATTGCGGTAAGTCTATTGTATACAAGTTTTGCAAGACCCATGGACACTGATCCGAGGCATTGATAGCCAATTCTTAAGTTATATAGAAAGTCGCAAAGTAAAAGAAAAAAACAACCAAGATCAGTTTGCAAATGATTCTTTTTTAAATTGCAGGATCACTTGAATAATTGAACAAACTCTAACTCAAGTTTCAAACGAGTGCCTAGATTAAAGTATATTTGTTGGAAATATATGTCCTTATATAGTGATCCACAAATCACTGCCCATAGAACATAGCACTGGTACTTTTTACACACACTATCTATTTCAAGCTACAAGTTATAGTAGAACTTATAAGCCAACTTGTTGAAAATTAAAGGCTATCCCCGATAAAACAATCATGTTGGGCCAAGATTGACAAATGGTTGAAGTTCACGTGGGTCCTACGTTGTAAAAAAAGGTTGTCTGAAGGTTGGATGCTCGTAGTGGCGATGACGAGCCAACCAACCGTAGGGCCAACATGTTCAGTCAACTGGTGGTTACACCAAAGATGTGCGTTTTCGTACGTTCTCGGTTACAGTACATTGGACCAACACTACACTAACTTAAGCATGCCAACCCAACATGATACCAAAGTACGCAAACATATACCAACCTTTGGCCAACGTTGGGCCAATGGTGTGTGCTATCTGAAAGAGCCTAAAAAATCATTGCATTTAAATTTCACTCAATGACAGACAGATCATTTTATACTGATCAGATAATGATTACGATTTTCCAAGTTTCACAGGCAACAGCAATGACAACGGAGATGACCGTTCAGGTGGGAGAAACAACAAGCTTCCAATGTGAATCTATTGATATCAATAAGGCCGTCTGGTTGCACAATTCAGCAGTAAATGGGGATCAAGTGTTACTCACGAATGGCTCCAAAATTATTGGTACAGAAAATTACGGCAGATTCTCTTTGCAAACGTCATCTGCCCAATATAATCTCCAAATTAAGGGAATAAAGTTGGAAGAGGAAGGCTTATTTATATGTCAGGTTGAAGATAGAACAACAGAAGTAAATGTTACGGTGGAAAGTAAGTATTTTTTTATAGGCGAAATCCAATAACAGTCAGTTAACTGTATGTCTTTTATATAGAAACATTTATACCGTCTTTTATATAAGAGGTGCAGTGGCTCCGTAGGTTTAGAGTCACGCTCGTATCCGAAAGGTACCGGGTTCAATTCCCGTCGTAAACGCTGCCTTGTGTCCTTGAGCAAGACACTTTACTCTACTTGCTTCGGTCCACTCAGCTGTAAGATTAGTACCAGCACTGCTGGGGAGTTGATCTGCGATGTATCGAAGTCCCGTCCAGGGGTAGTAATGTACTCTCATCCACTTGCATCATTGAAACCGGGATAAGCACCGGCTCTATGAGACTAATGGCTTGGATGGATTTAGCTTAGCATTTATATACCTTCTTTACCTCTTGAATTATGTAAAAGCTTTGTAAGAGAGTCATAATCATCTATGGACTCTATGGAGAACCTTTATAGGTGATTTCATACTGGTCTAGAGAATGAACTATTATCTTTTATGCCTTTCGCGTAGCGGTGAACAACTCAATGACTCCAGATTATAATAGGGTATAAACAGTGCACTGATTTTTATCAATATTTTCTTCTTCAAAGGTCCGCCTAAAATGTCAATTTCGTGGGACGATTCAAATGTGCAGAATGATAATCGGGTGCTTAAGATGGCAGAATACAGCACTGAAGAGCTAACTTGTAGTGCAATGGGTGCCAAGCCATTTGTCAAACCCTCCTGGTATGTGGATGGTATCCTGTTCAAGGGCCCTTCCCAGATAATTGTTTCCAAGTCTCCCCCTCTAGTCAACGTCACAAGTATCATAACTTACATAGCACATCGCAGTGATCGACAGGTGAGCTGTGTCGCAACAGGACAAACTAAGCAGAAGATGTTCTCAGTAGAAGCGAGCCTAAACGTAGAATGTAAGTTTCCAATGCAATCATTATCATCTTTAATTGCCTAGCGGCAAAATTAACTATATTGTTTTAAAATAAAATATAGCAAAGTAGCAAAACGACACTAAAATCAATTACTGCATATTTATCATCAGATTTGTGGCAAAGCTGGCTCAAATATGTTGATTAGAAATCCATAGTTAGCTTCCTTTCGTTTTTGTTTTGCAAAGAGAATTGTGTTATGTTTCTATTTTGGTACTTTCGTCATTTGGATAAAAGCTGATATAATTTAAGTGGCACATGATAAAGTCATTATTTACAAGCTTGACAAATGCGGATTGGCGACGCTCTTCAACCCAAAATACATTCACTTCGTTCTTTATGAGTTAAGTTTACCTGTTGAAGAAGCTGGCGGCCAAAAAGTGAATAAAGAAATATTCGAACACACTTTTCTTTCACGTACTACTACTTTAAACTTGACCTTTTAATACGAATGTTCAAATTAATAACAATTATTTCTTGTGAATGCTTCAGTTATTTTCCAACGACAATAATATCATAAATTAGAGCTTTTTTATTTCACATTTTCCTTGCCTTCGCGATTCAGAGCTTTAAACTAAGGAATACATTGCTACTTGTGCAATGAATCATAATATTATTGTTCAGTCTAGACATATTATTACAAATACAACTAGGTAAACCCAAGTTTTCTTTTCTTTTTAGATGGACCGATGTGCCAGCAAAACATTAGTCAGGCAGAGTTTACCAACGAAGTCAACGTGGAATGTATATGTGACGCTAATCCACCAATCGAACAAACCCATTACTTCATGCTGCTCAATGGCAGTGTTATAGAGGGGTTCCAACGCTATACTTTACAGGCTTATTATAGTACAAAAATTGCATGTGGAGGTACAAATTCAATAGCAACATATACCACGGAGGTGGAAACCTTTGATCCGAAGCCAAAAAGAGGTAACACGGTAACATTTCCTAATAACCTTAGCTTTTATTGACTCTTTGAACTATACCGATCACTAATTGCCTGTGTGTGTAAACATGTAAATGAAGGCGAATTTGCACTACTGGGTTAGAAATAACTTTGACCCGATATTATGTTTAAGAGGCGAAGATGCGGATAGAGTACACCCAACATACCGTCACTAATCTAAGAATACTTTTTATTCTCGATACGTTTTACAAATTTTCGTTTGATATTGGCACTGAGGATGCATGACAGGTTCCTATGGCACCAATAAAAGGGTAAGAAGTCATTTGTTTGCAGCGTTCCCGTGAAAAAAGTAAAATGACAAACAAAATAGCTCATAGAAGATATAAGTGAATATTTTAGAAAACCATAATTACGTAGAGACCGATCAGTAATAGTTTAATGGCAAACAAAGTTACCTGCAGCAACGATACGATCTTCTTCTTATCTATAGGTCAGCTAAGGGGATATAATTGTGTTTATGACATCCACGAAACGTACCATGATATTGCTTCCTTCAAATCAAGTTTTTATTATTGTAAGTCACGAGTTTCGGTAAAAGTGAACCACAATCAGTGTTGGAAAGTGACTTTCCCCATAATGTAAGTTGTTTGATATGTCAAACAGCATATACATATGTTGTAAAGTAATTTTTGAAATTTGTTCAGTCTAAATATTGGTAGTTGTTGTGTTTGCTCTAGTGGGTACAAGACAGATTAAACATTTCTGTTCAGACCAGAGAAGCTGACAATAATTTACTTATCGTAATAGATGTATCTCACAGATAATTAAAAGGAATGAAAATTTCGAATAATTTTACATTGTCTGTTCCCGCGGAAAGTCCTACGTTTGACTTCAAGCGCCTTCTCCCTTCCATACCATTTTCAAGGTGTTCCGACCATAGCACAATGATGATGTTGCTTAATTATCTGATTTTTATGTCAATTTGCAATTGATAACCGTTTCATCTAATGGTGTCCCATTAGAAATACGATAGCAGAAAAATGACGCGTACATCCTATAAAAACATGCATGCCTATTTTTATCAGTAGATTACTACTTCCAATTGAATTAAAACTTCCGCATAGACAGTACAAGGAAAGCTTTGAATTGAATTCGGTTTTACCACAACGAAAACTGAAGCATAATTTTTTTTTTTTTTTTTTCAACGACGTATTTTGTTGCATGCTTTCGCAGGTAAAGAGACAACAGAAGTACCAACGTGGATAACATATGCTGAGGGTGAACTGCAAGAACCTTTTAACGAAGGTACTAAGCCACGACCGAGGCTGTATCTATGGATGGGACTCGTCTTTGGGATATTTCTCGTTTTAATTTTCTATGCTGTCTTATATACAAGAGGTATTACCCATTTCTTATTTCGTGATATGCTTGGATTTAGATGCTAAAACCAATATGTCCACATTGTACACCTAATGAAAGATACACGTTCCGAAGACTCTCAGCAAAACACTTACTGGTCCAAACAAGGTCATATTCTTGCACCTTTTAGAAAAGCATTGCGGTGTCTCTACTTTACATCGGGCTTAGATGCGGGAAATTTTATATCATCGAGATACCATGCACAGAACGGAATATTTCATTATCATGGCATTTGCATTTGGAGTTTGCAGGCTAGCCCACTTGTGGCTAATCGAGGGAAGAAGGGAAATGGTTGTCATTAGCATGTTATATGTTATATGTAAGAATATATTTTGCGTATTTACTACACCAAGAGATGACCCTTCTTTCCCTCACACTTCAATGTGCTTCTTGATATCATACTTCAACTCAATGCACACATCATATATGTTTGGGTACAGATATATAAAGTAGCCTATATTATGAATTATATATGATCGATTACCATTAGATGTCATGAAGTCTGTGACTCACGTATGATGTTTTTTATGAAATAATTTAACTTCAATTTCTTTCCTCAGTAATTCGCAAG